>CAJHNH020000811.1:112500-230256 GCA_905116865.2 Candidula unifasciata | reverse complement strand
ACAAAGGAGGTGGTCTCCTTTTTTGAAAACAAAATTTTTTAACCCTGATAAACACCATAATGAATTGCTGGCGACAGTAATGGAGGGCATGGCTCCTGGAAGAAAAGGCAGAGGTCAACCAGCACAATGCTGGATACAGGATCTAGAAGACACCCTAGTAAACTTTGATGAAGTAGGACAGCTGGCCTTAGTTGCTACCGCTCCATATAACAGTACTGATTTGACTGGTTTGACATTAGAGTTAACAAATTTAAGTTTAGTTTTAATTTTAATTTCTTTTGGCCTCCACAACTAAGGCAGTTACTAAAAAATTACAAACATTCATTAACTGGTGCTGGTGGGAATTAAATGGTATTATGGAATCACTAAAGCAGAGCTTTGGGAAAGAATTAAACGAGTTTCAGTCGACCCAGAGGTGAAGCAAAGATGCTGGTGTTGGACAGGACACACATTGAGCAAACTTGAGAACAACATAACTAGAATGTCTTTGAACTGGAACACACAGAGGCACAGAAAAAAAGGAAGACCCAAAAACACATGGAGAAAGGAGGTCGAGAGTGAATTAAAAAAGATGGGGAGGACATGGAGAGAGCTGCATGCAATAGTGATGGATAGAATGACTAGACATGAGATGGCTGAGGCAGAAGAAGAAGGACAGCTGGCAAGGAACTGAGTGGTCTTCTGGAGTACTGTAATGAGAATAACATTCTGCAAAATGATATGATGAACATTTGCTTGGGTATACATAACTGTTGTTGTTCAATGGCTGTAAGCCCCGGTGGAAAGACCTGGTTGTTCATTCAATGATGGACTTTGGCTTTATTTCAGGGCCTGAGTTTTGCATGTGCACCCTTTTTTACAGATCTTGCTTATTTCTATGCAGACTATTGGACCCTTACCTCTTAGGCAGACGCACTCTGACTTTGAAGGAAGCCCGAATTAGTCCACTCTTACATGCTGGTTCGGGAGGCAGTGGGTCTATGCTCGTTTTCCCCATAATGGGGTCCAAGAACCCACACATGGATGTCTGCTGTTAACAATAGATCATCATCATCATTTTCCATTTCTGTCGTTAAGCATTGTGGGGAGGAACAGTTTGCGATCCACTGCTTGATGGGCAGCAATGGCTACTGTCGATGTAGAAGCTCTTTAATGTCATCAATCCATCTTCTGTTAGGACGACCTCTTGCTTTCACTTCAAATCTTTTTATGTGTAGCGCCTGTGTTTGTAGTTGTTCTGGCTGCATTCTTACTAGATGATTAAACCATGTGATCTTCTGTTTCTCAATGAATGTGCTGCATGGTGTTGTTCCCACAATCTGTCTGATAATATCATTTTTAACTTTCTCTCGGATGATAAAGTTGGCGGCTTTTTTCTGGCATCTTATTCATAGGTGCTAATTTCACGTAGTTAGCCTTTGATAATGACCAAGTCTGGCACTGGTAGCACAGTGCTGGTGTGAATGTGCTGTTTATAATCTGTTTCTTGCGCTGATACTTATGTTTTGATGTCTTAATAATGATGTCAGTTGGTATATAAGTGCACTGGCTTGTTGGCATCTTCTTTCTATTTCCCTATCTATTCTCCTATCCTCCGAGAATTTACTTCCAAGATATTTAAATTCGATATCTGGCTTCTGAAAAGTACCATTCAACTCGATATGTAGCGGACTAGGAATTCTATTGTTCTGCATTACTTCAGTTTTTGTAGTATTTATTTTCATGTTATATCTTCTGCATGTCTAGCCTGTTCAAATGGTCTTGCAGTCCACTTCCCTCACAAAGGAACTAACACGAATCGTCTTCAAAGAGTAGCTTGTTTATTGTGAATGAAACTTATTATTCCTCGAAATAACAATATATATTGTGAGAAAAAATATTCTGGTCCGTGGCTAAGGCGTTGCGAGTCCGACTCGTAATCCAACGTACCGCGATCGAAACCCACTGCGGGCTGCGTGGATTTGTATCATGGTATGGGACGTCGCAGGTCGACCCAGCCTCAAATGGGTACCAGGATGGGCTGTCCTGGGAAAGTAAAGACAGCCGGCGTAATGCTGACCACATTACCCACCGAGTGCTGATGGTCTGTAAAAATATGGGCGCTCTTTCCATATGCCCGATACGCCTAAAGGTGTGAAAGGGATCTTTACTTTACTTTACTATGACAAAAAATGTGTACAAACAATTGTATAAGCAAGAGAAAGAAAACCTACATCTTCTGCTTTCCCTTGGTCTCGGCAGAATTCCTTATATTTTTCATCAACATAAGTTTCCAACCTGAAAGTAAAACAATTAAACATGTTAATTACACCTACATAAAATTACTTTACAACTCTACAGATAAACAGTTATTCAGTTCATACAAATTTACACTGAGCTTTTTAAGTACTCACAACAATGTATATCCAAGAACGACAAAAACAAAATATTTGAAAGAAAAGAGAAACGCATAGTTATCCGAAGGTGCTTTTCTACTCAGAAAAGAAACACACAGCTATTGAAAGAAACATAATTTTGATTTTCAAAATCTGTGCATGTAAAATTCTTCAAATTGAACATAAGAATATCTTAGGGTTCAGCCAATCAATTGACAGTTCCTCTGCACCTGGGTCATTGATAGTTTTTGGTCCAACAGGCTTTCCGTCAATTAATACAATAAGATAACTATGGATTTTTTTTTTTAAACAGGAAAGCGCCACTGGATAAATAAAAAGGTCAATTTTCCACGCCTTTAGGAAAAAAGACATATAGGGCTAGACCTATATTGTTTACAGACCAATCGCGCTACTAGATAACTATGTGTTTCTAGTATTGAACAGTATATAAAGAAGTACTTTAAAATGGTATACACAACAAAATACTTCAATGCTTTGAATACAAATAGGACAAGGTTAAACTGCAACCTGTGTGTGCATGCTAGCACATACCCACACACAGCATACACATACCTTTTTTACAACTGTACACACAAAAGCACTTCACATATATGTACACATATACATGCATGCGCACACACCACACATATTTAAGTAACTGATAACTACTAAAAACACATCTTAGAAGAGATGCTGGAATAACAAGAACACATGAAATTAAAAATGAAGAAATTAGAAGACTAGGACTGAAAAAAGTCATACAGTTCAATAGAGAGCAATAAATCAGATGGTTTGGCAATATGATGAGAATGTCCTGGTACAAACTGCTAGAGAGGTCCATGCCAAAATAAAAATAAGATGGACGTAGCAAGGGGAAGACCACGCAGATAGTGCAATGACAATATCAAGAACAGCCTTAAAGAAATGAAAGGCAGGTTATATGAATCCTCAAGGTACACATAAAAAAAACACCATATCACAAACATGAAAATGGCAGGTGAGGACACAAAATTACTTTATTAGGAAGATAATAATAACTGTTTTCTGACAATTTAACTTTAGTTTCTCACTGAATACACTAACAACACAGGGAGCTGTGTGGTCTCGAGGCATGGTGTCCGGCTTGAGTGCTAGAGGTTCCGGGTTCAATCCCCGGTAAGGGCTGGGATTTTTTAACGTGGACTTCATGTAAAAAATCCCCTGGCAGTTGGAAATTTAAAAGAGTAGCCTAACGGCGCTGCCTGGGCAAAATTTGGAGTTAAAAATCTACCCAATGTATTTCAGGATCCTCGCTGGTGCTACAGAGCCTGTGCACTGTGCTGAGCTTCTTCGGACTCAGACTTGAGTTATAAGAAGAACGGAGCACTTATGGGTTACTACCCATGTGCCATGATGTTGATCCGTTGTTCAAACCTCAAACCTCAAACCTCTAACAACATATGGTTTTCTGGAGAGAACAGTGATGGAGGATGCAGTTTCCAGAAAAGGAAGCAGACGCCAACATTTGCAACTGTGGATACAGGACACTGAAGATGCACTAGCTATAAAAGCACATGGGGCTGACAAACTGGCTAGAGAAAGAGAGACTTTCAGGATTGCTACAAAGAGGTGATGTTTTGTAAAGGACATGCTGACTGACACTAATAACTCCACACATTATAGATCCAGTTACATCTCTAGTAAACAAACCTGGGCTCCATCTCCTTGGCCACTTTCTTGGCTTTGTTCCAGTCTCCTGCACTGATTAACATATCAATAGCTTCCTGCCCCATGTCCATACTCAAGTACATCTCCGCGGCCTGGATTAGTACAGAAAGAAATAACAAGATTACATAAAGTTTTCTTTCTAAGCCGGAGTGCATCTACCTAATAACCAAGGAAACCACAGACTGCCAACAGTCAACCTGATTAAAAGTCTGACTCTGATGGAATTAATCTTTCAGTGTATGGATTTCCTGGATTCTGTTCTTTTGTATTGTCCATTTGATCACAAAGAGCCTTCACCACATCTGCTTTAGCATACAGTAGCTTATCGCCCAGAGGAGCAACAGCAGCTAATCCTTACCTCACACACCTGAACATCCTGGACAGAAAATGCATGATATGTTCTTCATCTCGGTCTTATTAAGTGATGCAAGCCACTCTAATCGCAGGACAACAGTTTCAATTTTCAGAAGCATGCTCTGTGAACCATCACGATCATAACATATCTGGCTGGGCTGTTCTCAAGCAACGGAAAGCTGCCGTTACCGACTGACTGACTTTCTACCCCACCAGGACATCACACAAGCGATAAAAACCCAATGACACAAAGTGCCACCATGTGGATGAGGATCACCGTGGAGAGGTCCCAGAAACCGCATTCAGACAATTGGCCATATTTATGGCCTGCCTATATTGCAGCCCCTGGCAAAATTCATACTGGGAAGTAATGACACTGTATGCAAGGGAAATAACTATGTAGTGCTCAAAGTAACTGTCATGAATGTTATAGTGAACTCCTTTGTCGGTGGCGTGATAGATGTTTTGACCATGGAGTCTTAATCTCAGAGCCGTCGTGGTGTGGCAATTATTTTTAGAACATTTCTGGTACTACAAGTGATCTTCCTGATTATTCATAGGAAAATAAAGGTGAAGAAATTTCTGAACAGTGTGAGTGTTAGCGCAGTCGATAGGAGGCTTGCTTTCAAATCCAGCTGCAACTCGCTGAAGGCACGGTTGGTGTTCGAAACCCGGCGGTTCAGGATTCACCCAGCCTCTAGGAAATGGGTACCAGAGAGATTTTTCTATTACCTTTTTTTTGCACCAATTTCCAGCAACACGATGATGATGTAAAACAAGACAACACAATTTTTGTTCTTGATATGTGTTGTAAATTTAATTGGGTGCAAAAATGTACAATATTATTAGTTTATTTGAAATAGTGGTGAAGCTCTGATATTTTTTAGTTCGGCGTAGAAATATGTGGCATCTGGTAAAGTGCAAGGGTTGTCGGGCGTGGCCGCCAGTGGAGTAACATCTAAGCCAGACAGGTATGCAAGCTAAAACAATATACCACAGTTACAGACTTCAACATCTACTGATGTCCAAACTTACAGTGGAATGACACTTGATTTCTGCCAGTCTGGGTCCAATAGCTTGGACTATCATTTGTGCCTTAGTGTTGTCCAGGAACTTGATGGCAATATCTCCAGCCTATAAAAGAGAATAATTCAATGAGAAAAACCACACATAAGTTGCAATGAGGTTTGAGGTTTGAACAATGCATCAACATCATGGCACACAGGTAGTAACCCATAACTGCTCCTTTCTTTCTTCTAACTCACATCATGGCACCCAGGTAGTAACCCATAACTGCTCCTTTCTTTCTTCTAACTCAAGTCTGAGTCCGAAGAAGCTTAGCACAGTGCACAGGCTCTGTAGCACCGGTGAGTATCCCCAAATACTCTGGATAGATTTTTGCCCGGGCAGCGTGGTTAGGCTACTCTTTTCGATTTCCAACTGCCAAGGGATTTCTTACGTGGGCAACAATGCACACGGGCGTCTGATCTCACTACCCTGGGCCCAGGGGGAATTACTAGAAGTCCAAGTCCACGTAAAAAGATCCCAGCCCTTACAGGGGATTGAACCCGGAACCTCTAGCACTCGAGGCGGACACCATCCCTCGAGACCACGCAGCTCCCCCTAACTTGCACTGATGAAGAACATACAGACAGATGTGCAAACAGAAACAAATGGTTTGTTTAGATATCATAACTACAAGAGGCTGGCCACACTGACTCCCAGCTTTAATAGTCTACAGCTAAGCACCAGCATACAATTCAAGCTCAACATTTTCAGACCATGCATCTTTGTGTTGAAAATAAGAAAGAGACAAACACTGTTTTTTGGCCACATAATAAGAAGAGAGAGACTGGAGAACATCGTGACAACTGGAAAGATCAGTGGAAAAAGAGGTAGAGGTAGACCAAGAGAGATGATGCTGGATGGGCTGAAACGATGGCATGGAAGGATATCATCAAGAAAGCTGTTCCAGGCAACTAGGGATCGTGATCTGTGGAGACTCATGAGCGCCTACGCCAGTTGACAGGGCACATGATGATGATGATGATGCATCTGTCTTCTAGCAACAAAACAGATGTTTTTCATGGACTATCCTGCAATCACTAAGGGAAAAATATGGGCTTTTGAGCCAAAATGCCAAAGAAAGATTCTCAGAATACCATGAATAAGAGAAATACTGACATACTAAAAGATCTGAACATCAAGGAAAATTGGCTTGTAAACAGTATCTTATTTCAGAAACTGAAATATTTTGGCTATATCAAACACCACAGTGTTTTGGGGACAATATTGGTGGAGAGGACGATGCCATGTAAGAGGGTCAAGGGTTGAACAAAAATAAGCACAGGGCACAAGAGAAACCTTGGGGAGGAAAGTGCAAGAGGTAGGAGAGCTGGCGTGAGGTTGCGTTTTTTTTTCAGGTGGCCTCTAATGAGAACAACCGGTGCTTTATTAATATCCTACCCAAACAGGGGAAATCCCCAGGTCACGGGACAGTCTAATATTTCAGGGGATGGTAGATAGGCAGCATGCAGTCGTGGGACCTAGACTGCAGTCTCTCGTGGGATGTAGGTGGGTTGGGGTTAGGGCCAGTTCTAGATGTTCTGAGGTCATTAAAAGCATCAGAAAGCCGGGAAACCCAGTCTTACCACCTTATAAAATGATACACTGTCCTGTGACCTCATCTGGGGTAGGATATTACAAAAGAACCGAACAACCTTTTGTAAAGGTCGCACACAATGAAGCTGATGTCACTTATTCCTCTTTCATCCTGTAACACCAGGTTGTCATGGTGCCAGGGTGGATTCATTCATATTCAAAGTTCTTTACTTCGATAAATTTTCATCAATATGGGGGCCGCGTTAGAGCAGTCAATAGGAGACTCACTTTAAAATCTAGCTACGACTCGCTGCAGGAGGTGTTTTTGAAACCGGACGGTTCCCGGGGTTCACCTAGCCTCTAGGAAATGGGTATAAGAGTTAACGCTCTGGAGTAAATGGAGGAACGTCGCTGTAGCTACGGAGTTTCATGTGGACGGCGCCACAGGCTGACAGTTTCTCATCAGCTGTCCGTACTGGTGGCAGAGCACTTATGGTTTATAACCGTATGCAATGATGCTGGTTCAAATCTCCAGACTTTACCTTTACCATTACAATATATGCAATGTGATAAGGGTGGAGAATAGCTTTTGTTTCAACAAGAAATTGTGGCCCTAAAGTGGCCAGACTAGATAAGTGTTCCAATGTTTTGTCACTGACAAAAGTTATGCTTGGTAAATATTACTCTGAGAAGTAAAACAAAGTTGTTTTGCAAAAGATCAGCAAAATGTACTAGGCTATAAACATTTGGGTAAACAATGGCTTTCAGCAAAAAGATTTTTATATAAACCAATATGTCTTCTAATTTTCAGACATCTTAATTCATTTATTTTTGTTCACCTTCATAAGACACTTCTCCACAATCTTTGTGTCTGCTACCATGTCAGGAGTCACCTTCAGATAACACTCTACAGCTCTCTGGTGTTCTCCAGAAGTCTCCCACTCTCTGGCCTGCCTCACAATTGCCTCAGCACCTCTGAAACAAAATATACAAATATGAGACTGGAAACCTCCATCTAGGAACAACTTAGTAAAATCTAATGAATCGTGAACAAACTAGTCCACAAAGGACTTGAGATGAGCTGGTTCTCAATGCTGCATTTGGAAATGACAGGTAGAATAAGAGACAGTGCACAAGTGATTCTATGATGACTATTATTTTAGTCAAGTTTACCCCCATAGGTCATAAGTTCTCTTTTTATTAGGTTTAGTCAGAACTGCTATCTAAATGTAACAACAAATGTAACAACATTGTTGCTTGACTTGAACCCAATGGTCACATTGCCTGTAGGCCAAGGCAGTAACACAACATTACTCATAGCTCACAGTGTGTATAAAGTAAAAAACAAAAAATGGAGAGAAATTACTTAGACGGTTTTGCCACATGGTATGATCGAGACAGTTCAGAACTGATACCAAGTTTCTGGTGATCATGTGAGAAAGAAAACCATGATCTGCTTATGCTTATTGGCATGGTACCTGATGATGATGATGATAACAGTTGAGGAGGAGGAGCAGCAGACTATAATGACTGTATCAAGAAACTCACAGTGTGTTAACATGCATTATGCTTTTGGTCTGAACATACTAAAGAAATCTGGCCCAAAAGTATGTCTGTTTGCAAATAATACATTCATACTTTTTTCATGTTAATTAAAACCCCCCTTGGACAATTACAGCAAAATTTTCCGGGACTGAAAGAGTTAAAGACCATATCATTTATTTACATCAAGTGATTTTTTAAATTTTGTTTATTCTGTAGGCTACAGATGCTTCATATAATTTTCTCTGCTTAATAAAATAAATCACACTGGTACTAGGTAGAAAAAAGAATAACATACATCCATGTATACTCTCCATTAATGATTCATACAAGCTTGAAGAAAGAATAGAATTCTTCAACAAATTAAGTGAAACCATCAGTAAAAAAGATACTGACAGCTTGTACATACTGGGGGGATTTTAATGGAAGGGTTGAAGAGTGCAGGATGCCATGGGAGAGATATTTGAGACCCTTCAGTGATACAACAACTGAATGTAATAGCAGAGAATAACTGCTGAATCTATATGCAGAACATGACTTGATTATCCGTAACATCTTTTATCAACATCGAAGAAGTGAGATTTTAACATGGTATAGATGGAACAACTTAAGTCAAGCATCACAGACTGATTTTATTTTAACACGAAGGATAGAGAAATGGAGAACAAAGAATTCCAGGGGCATCCCTAATGCACTAATAGATTCAGACCATAGATCATTGGTACTTTTGCTCCATAAACCAGCTGGAACACAAATCAAGAAACCATTTCTACAGTCAGAGGTAATAAACATTGTGAAACTAAAAGATACAGGAGTTGTGAGGAAATAGACAGAGCAGTCAGAATATCCAATATCCTTATAGAAGCAAACAACATAGAAGATGAGTGGCAGACTTTTAAGACCTGCATCATGAATCCAGAGAAAGAGAAATGTGGTCTTAAAAAGCTAGGCACTCATAAAAAACATACAATATGGTGGAATGAAGATGTTAAATTTTGTATCCAGGTAGAAAAAAAATGTATTTATAAGTAGCAGAAGACAAAATCAGACAAAAACTACAGGAGCTATAGAAAAGCGAGAAGAGAGCAACAAGAAAGTGAAAGCAGCAAAATCAGAATCTTGGGCAGACTATGGAGAACAAGAAGCGAAACGATGAACTGAGTCACCAAGAAAGTTTTACAGAAGTGTCAAAGCAATGACCGCTCCACTGTAATTAACAACAAGAGTAAGAAACCACTCACCAGTAGTCAAGATTTTGAAGACGGAGGGAAAGAATATGCCAGTGAGCTGTTAAACTGTGGAACACTGGAGGAAGTACCATTCCAAAATAAATTAGCAGAAGACCATGAACCAAAGATACTGAAATCTGACGTTGAAAATGCTCTTAAATTAAATTAAAAAAAAAAACAAGGCAGTGGGAATAGATGATATTACAGCAGAAATGCCTCTTGCATGTAGAACAACAATAATAGCTTGGTTAACTAGAATCTTCAACATAGCTTGGGAGGCATGGAAGTGACTGGCAGAGAGCAATTATTGTCGCCATTTGGAAAAATAAAGGGGACAAAAGAAACTGTGAAACATACAGGGGCATCTCCATCCTGAGCCACACTGGAAAGATGTTTGCAAAAATATCAAACTTTGAGTTTGACCAGTACTAGAGCCCCAGTTAAGTAAGAGATGGTTCGGTTTCAGGAAGGGAAATAGCTGTACAGATGGAATATTTTCTTTAACGCAGATATGTGAGCAGGCTATTGAATATGACAGAAGTCAACATCTTATATTTATAGATCAAAAGAAGTCGTTCGATCAAGTCAACAGATACAAACTATGGAAAATTCTAGAAAATCATGGTATTCAAGATCATTGTTGGGTAACATCATGGCTCTTTACCATCTAGTTAGGTGTCAGACAGGAATATGGCCTCTCACCATTGCTATTCATTACTTACATGGAAAGAATATCACAGGAGGCAAATACAGATACTGCAGAAATCAATGAATTTCTTTTTGCAGACGATCAATGTCTAATATACCACCAAGAACAGAATTTACAACACCATTCTGACTGCTTACATCAAGCCTGCACAATGTGTGATATAAGAATAAACACCGTGAAAAATGAGGTAATGAGGATAAGCAGGAAACATAATATCTTGAACGTTCATGTACTACAATCAAACAAGTAACAGAATTTAAATATCTAGGAAGCATATTTACTGAGGATGGCGTACTCGATTCAGCTCAGCTACAGTAAAACCACAATACAAAGAGTCATCAAACTGAAATTAATGTCTGCCTGTGGTCTGCCTTATGGTCTACTCCTGTGCAACTCTTTATGTATGCAGTTTTTATCTCTCTGTTTCTGACATTCTCTCTTAAGGCCCCAACCATCGCAGTCTATTAGACCCAATGATGCCAGTAATATATGGCGATTTACACAGATCATAAATTTCATTGCTGTCCTGCATGAAATTAATAGCCAGCTCAAAACAAGCTGTAAAATGACCACATGAAAGCAATGACAAGCTGGATGTTATGAGGGCCCTTTGGGAGCAAGTGAACAGTGCTGAGGAACAGATAGATCATTACGGTCTGAGTAGAATGGCACTGTGAGGAGTTACCCGGGGATCTGGCCCACTCTCAAAACTCAAGGGAAAATGGACATACAATCAGACAGTTACTGGTACCATAGGAATTTAAACTCTTTGCTTGCTGCTGAAGATGGGGATGGAGCGCTTATGGGGGTGTCCCGAGTGCTGTTATGTCAATTCTTAATTCAACAACATTTAACATGAAAGCAAAATTTTCAGCGGCTGTATACAAAACATATCAAACAGAGAGACAGATATAATAACAAAAGAGCAAGTGAGGTTTACTGACAAGTCATTTGCTTAAACAACGGTGTAACAAGCATGATCTAGCCAAACCCAGTCTTTGCAAGATGTGAGACAGATTTAGAAGATATTAGTAGGCAGAGATTATTTTACTCAAGGTAAATCTGCAGAACAACTGAAACAGCTACCAGTAAATCCTAAACATTAACTAACTGGTGCCTAACACAGGGAACACGCTTTGCAATGCCGGGGTGCCGGGTTCGATCCTTGCTGCAGACAATTTGTCTTGCGCTGCTTTCGACAGTGGTATCGAGAGCTGATCGTTCAGGAAGCAATGGCAAACTACTGAACGTAAAATCTGCCTAGAAAACCACAACAGCCAATAAATACTGGGGCTGGTTCTGCAATGTCCTGTAAAGGATACACAACTCACTTTTTTTAAACATAGGGAATGTACAAGCTTCTTCTTCTTCTTCTTCTTCTTCTTCTTCTTCTTCTTCTTCTTCTTCTTCTAAGTTCACCCCCCCCCCCCCCCCCTCCCCACCCTTCCCCCTCAAAAAAAAAAAGAGAAAGGAATTAGAGTGAAGTAAAAAATATAGGGAGAACACTAACTGCAATAGCAAAAGATACAGTGATATGGCAGGAATTAGTTACAGGACTTTGCTCCATCGGGGGACAATGGGCAAAGGAAAAGGAAGAAAACAAAACACCTTTATGTCTCATAAGATATCCAACCTGGGGCACAAATTTAATTATATCTTAGGTTGAGGCATGATTAGGAAATGTTTGTGTTCATGCTGAAACTTCTACAAGAAACATTCAATGTTTTAAAAAAATGCGGGTGCAAACAATACATTGCACAATTTCGACTAGACAAGGGGGGCTGTGTGGTCTCGAGGCATGGTGTCCGCCTCGAGTGCTGAAGGTTCTGGATTCAATCCCCCGTAAGGATCTGAGATTTTTTTCACTTGGACTTGGACTTCCAGTAATTCCCCCTGGTCTCTGGGTAGTAAGATCGGACGCTCGTGTGCATTGATGTGACCGTAAAAAATCCCTTGGCTGTTGGATATCAAAAAGAATAGCCCAACGGCTCTGCCCTGGCAAAATTTGAAGTTAAAAATCTACCCAAAGTGTTTCAGGATCCTCACCAGTGCTACAGAGCCTGTGCACTATGCTGAGCTTCCTCAGACTCAGGCGAGTTAGAAGAAGAATGGAGCACTTATGGTTTACTACCAGTGTGCCATGTTGTTGGTCCTTTGTTCAAACTTCAGACTAGACAAACCACGAAGCATCAAAAGAAACTATTCGCATTTCAGGTGGATTTATTCAGTTTTTTGGTGCTTTATAGTATGTTGATGTAACTCTGTACTGATGCGCCTGATGAGATACAACAGAATAAGCCTAGCAATAAATTGTGCAATGTATTCTTTGTGTCCGTATCAATATAAAAATAATTTTAATAATTCATGACATGGAAGGGTATCAGCACACTAACTATGGAGAAGCAAGATCGCCCAGGCCAGTCAGCATGGCACTTGCTGATGATGAGGTTTGAACACTAGATCAACATCATAGCAGTAATAAAAAAAAAATTAGAGGACCCTTTTTCACCCGCCTTTAGGCATATAGGGCATATAGGGCTAGACCTTTATTTTTTATAGACCAATCGGCACAAGATGGGTGATGTGGTCAGCATCACGCCGGCCGCCTTTACTTTCCCGGGACTGCACCCGGAACCCACTCAAGGCTGGGTCGACCTGGGAGCCAAGGTCATTTTTGAAATAAGTCCAGCTCCGCCAGGGAGCGAACCCACGGCCTTCCGATCCGCGGCGAGCGTCAAGCCGCTCGGCCACGGCGACTCCCAAAGATTAAATTGTGCCGCAAAGCGAGTTGTGTCGCTTTTGCTGGATCTTTCGAACTGTGATCTCCACCACAGATCTACAACATCATGGCACACGGGTAGTAAACCCATAAGTGCTCTGTTCTTCTTCTAACTCAAGTCTGAGTCCAAAGAAGCTAGCACAGTGCACAGCCTCTGTAGCGCCGGCAAATTTTGTCACATCCCAAGTGGTCTGGTGGCTAGGACTCCGCGCTTTCACTGCAGCAGCCGAGGTTTGATTCCCTGTTTGGGAAGTAATTGCTGATGATGAAAAGCTAGCAAAGAGATCACAATAGATAGTGCAGATTCTAGCTCACTAAATACATGGACAAAATATTCATTTAATAAGCCTTTAGCAGTGCAGTTCATGCGAGAAACAAAATTGCTGATACAAGCTGATCACAAGTGAATAAAAAGAAAAAAAGATGTGTAATTAAAAACCATATTCAGCAGAATTTGCTTGCTTTCTGAGCATTCATTTAAAACCAAAAAAAAAGCCACCTCATAGTCAGTTATTTAGTCGACAGAGCTTCCTCTCTGCACATCAAACCATAAGTGCAGAGATCAACTCCTTGGTAAATTCCCCCAGCATATGGCGGCTGACAACATCAGTTCTGTGTTGGCTTATTATTCTCCTCCGGAGTCCTGCACTGTGTTCATGTCTAGTCACAGCCCTTTTAACTTGCTGTTCTTGTAGTCTGATCATTGTTGCAGATTCACCGTCATCACCTGTATTGTGCAAGCATCTTATGTCCCATAGAGCAACTTGCTGTTCTTGTAGTCTGATCATTGTTGCAGATTCACCGTCATCACCTGTATTGTGCAAGCATCTTATGTCCCATAGAGCATTCATTACCTCATTGTGGTCCACTGCTAATCCACCCTCCATGGAAGCACTACTTGCAAGCCTATCAGCTTGTTCATTAATTTTTACCCCTGCATATCAGGGCATAAAACATGCCATGTTCAAAGCAACGATCTTGCTGGGTCATAAATGAACTTATTTATTTTATTTTTTACCACAAAAAAAAATTGCATTCTTTACAAACATTTAATATTTTTCTTATTGAATGAATGCATACATGCATATTTGAATGTCTTTATTTACTGTCCATGCTTTTGTGTTTATTTTTTCATTTGATATTTATTTTATTATAATTGCTATGTGAACAAAACATGCTTTACAGATAAAATACAACTGCTGTGTGAAAGATGAGTGCCTATTGAAAATAAGGTTTGTTTGTTCAATTATTCACACATTCTCTCTCTCTACCCACACACACCCACCTAACCCCCCCCCCCCACACCCACACTTATGTAGATTAAACTCAGATGTGCACAGGAAATTGGCAAAAACGGGCAGATTTTAGCCCACAAAAAAAAAAAAAAAAATCCACAAAGACTGCAAAAACAAAATAATAAATAAAACTGCACAATTTACACAGCAAACGAAAAAGTCTGTGAATGTATCTAGCATTTTTCTGCAGTGAAAGGCAAGCACATCTCGTGAGATACCAGAGTTATCATATATTTTGAACATAGTTTATGTTTCCATATGACTGGCTAGAAGATTTCATAAACATACTTACCCTCCGCTTGCACGGGTTCCACTAATGACAGAAACCACATGATAAATGTTTCACGAGTTGCTGATTTAACAAAAGCTATCCATTGCAGTGTGAGAAACATTACTTTTAAGCCCCAGTCATCATCTATCTATGACACAGCAAGGCGGTACACTGGCAGTTTCTGTACGTGTTCCACAATACATGGATATATGGACAGCGAGTGGACTTCATCGAAAAAGTTTATCAAATATTGTCTTTTATTTGTTGTATCATTTCCCATGTTTTGTACACTTATGAAGGCTTTCTAGCTGCAACATTTATTTGATCTCTCATGGTTGTATTTGTTTGGAAAGCTAACTAGTTCTACTGCTTGCCCGCGTCAATTTGTTCATGGTTCTTATGCACTAAAGCATTACATCATCATTATGAAACATCCTCCCTACCCATGTGGGCTACAGGGTCTCATCTGGGTGGAAAGACGAGCAGATTATCCCCCCCCCCCCCCCCCCCGCCAAGCACATCAGAAAAGTTGATAATTACCAGCAGCCTGTCTGCAGATAAGCCAGATCTGTAAATGAGCATTCAAAACGAAAGTTTTTGAACAAGACCAATGTCTAGAGTTGAATGAACAATTAGAACGCTCCGCCTGAGTGTACCTGTACAGCCCCTGAATGTGAAAAAGAAGAAGAAGAAGCAGAAGAAGAAGAAGTACCCTGCTGAATGGTGTGGACAAAACTCTCAAACTTTTAACTGCCGAGATTATTGTCAGTTCATATGAAGATGAGAATCAACTCTTGCTGCTGTGTTGTTTCTACAATGGGCATTAGCTGCAGTGGTTTGTGCATTCAAGCCTTTTTACGTGGTGAATCCTCATAAGTTTTTATGAAACTACTCTCACACTCTTGTTCAAAAGCCATAAGGATGCTCTACTAATCTTACAGCTGTTACATTATGTCCCCATTATTCTTTGTTAATCTATGTTTATGTTTCTGTATGGTCTCTTTCAGAATAATTCTTCTTCTTCTTCGGGTTCACCAGCTGTAGTCAGAAAGTTCTGGTTGTTTGTCCACTTCTGGACATAAGATTTGTTCCAAAACCTGATTGTTACATGCACATCCATTTTACAGATCTGGCATATTTGTATGCAGACTGTTGATTTCTTGCCTCTAAGGCAGATGCGCTCCGACTTTGAATGAAATCCCCAGTTGGTCAACTCTTATGACATGCTTGTTGGGGAGGCAGTGGGTCTATTCTTGTTTTCCCCACACTGGGGCATTGGAACCCAGATAGGATTTCATATTCAAAATGCCTGACTGATAGCGATATTTTTAGTTCTAAAAAAAAGTACTAGAGATGAAGAGAAATATTACTATAGTGTCATAAACACCTGAGGGGAAAAATCGCAAGTGCATCTTCATATTTTGAAGGTTAAAGATAAAGTAAAGAGGATCAATTTCCAGGCACCAGGTCTAATCCCATGGGGCTCAGTCTCCTTCCACAGAATGCTAGGTTCTTTAATTTTCCCTTAAGAATGTAGAAGGTAAAACAAGTTGTAAGAATTAGCCTACCTGCCAGATTTGTTTACAGCTTCCCGGTCATATTCATCTTGAAGCAGCTGAAGTTTATGTGGCAAATATTCCTTACAGACTCGCAAAGCATCTGGCCACATACCTGAATCCTACAAAAATTAAAGTAACAGTAAATTAACTCTTTTAGTGCCAAGAAAGTTGGTACTTTATCATTTTCTACTCTACATTTTGAAAAAAAAGAGCCTGGATAATAATGATAAATCTATAAGCCAAAATGAGTTGAACCGGCAAGTACTGTTGAGATGGACTCATGTAAAGAGACACAAGAAGTTAATAAACGTATATCATGTACACAAACAAGCAAACATTAATTTTAAAGGGCCACACATTAGGCATGCAGGCCTGCCATAAATTCAGCACTTCCAAATACTCACCCTTCACCCCATCCAGCAGTTGTATTTTATCCAGAAAGCATGTTGTTTTCATAACAAAGAGATATATATATATATTCGGGGGGCCGCGTTAGCGCAGTCGATAAGCGGCTCGCTTTCAAATCCAGCTTTGACTCGCTGCAGCCCGCGGTCGGTGTTCGAAACCGGGCGGTTCCCGGGGTTCACCCAGCCTTTAGGAAATGGGTACCAGAGTTGACACTCTGGGGTAAATGGAGGAACATCGCTGTAGCTACAGAGTAATGTGCGAATGGCGACACAGGCGGACAACTCTTATCAACTGTCCATACTGGTGGCAGAGCACTTATAGTTTATAACCGTGTGCAGTGACGTTGGTTCACATCTCCCGACTTTACCTTTACTTTTACAAAGAGATATAAATGAAAGAACAAACTTAATTTTCAAAGAATCACAAAGTGACATGTACCATATAAAAATTTAATTGCATATCCTTTACATGCTGCCACAAACCAACTCCAGCATTTACTGGTTGTTGTGCAGTTTTTCTTGAGCATTTATTTATTCAGTAATTTGCTATTGCTTTCTCAAACCTTTCGGTACCAGAAGGTTTCACAGGAAATGTGAAAGAAGAGAAATAACCGTAACAGAAAAGCATGAATTAATTACTTCCAAAGTGGCTCTAACCACTGGGGAAGCCAGAATTTTTTAGTATGTTCATACTAAATTTGAAAGGTAAACGAGCGCATTATGCTTTGGAGGAAAATCAAGGGACAGAGACACTTACACATCAGGCGTACCTTTTTTTTTAATGTTAGAAGAGTACCTTATAAAACTTGACTGCCAATTCAGGTCTCTGAGCTCGCAGCAGATAGGATTCTGCTCTGGCAAAGTCTTTTTCCTCAAAAGCAAAGCGAGCCTGACCCACCAACACGTCTGCTACCGAATCTTTGTCATGTGCTTCTGCAACACGCTGGGCAGAGTCCCAGTCTTGGTTGTGGACATACCTGAAGAGAGCAACAGAAATCTGTTGTTCTTTTGTATTATTTGAATAGGCATATGCTGAGACTAGCCGAAGCTTTAACAATAAACGTGAACAATCCAGCCTTATGTACACCACTTGGGACTGAACCACACACACGCTTGGAGTGATTCATTAGATTAAACATTGCACCACTTGGGACTGAACCACATATATGCTTTGAGTGATTAATTAGATTAAACATTACACCACTTGGGACTGAACCACATATAAGCTTTGAGTGATTGATTAGATTAAACATTACTCCATTTGGGACTGAACCACATATAAGCTTGGAGTGATTGATTAAACATTGCACCACTTGGGACTGAACCACATATAAGCTTGGAGTGATTAATTAGATTAAACATTACTCCACTTGGGACTGAACCACATATAAGCTTTGAGATACTATTAGATTAAACGTTATTCCACTTGGGACTGAAAAATATAAGTTTTGATGAATATCCTTGATGAATAATCTTTAGATGATCAATACTTAAATAACTGTCTGATTTAAAATCAACATCACTGGACAAGGGACAATCCCATAAGTGTTCAGTCTTCTCTAACAAACTACAAAAGGGAAATATGTTGATCACTCCTATTGCATGTTGGTTAGATATTGAGTTTTTCCTTCGACAAGGCACATATTAAGAGTTCCAGCTTATCTCGCCAAACCCACTGTGTTCATAGATTTAAAGCTGGCAGTTAAGTACAGATAATTTTTTTAAATTAAAAAACAACATGCATATAACTATGTATGGTTCCTTATTAATATCCTACCCCAGCTGACGTCACAGGACAGTCCAACATTTTAGAGGGTGGTAAGACTGGGTATCACTGCTTTCTGATGCTTTTAACGACCCCAAAACATCTAGAACTGGCTCTAACCCCAACCCACTTACGTCCCACGAGAGAGTAGAGCCTAGGTCCCACGAATGCATGCAGCCTAGGTCCCACGAATGCATGAAGCCTAGGTCCCATGACTGCATGCAGCCTAGGTCCCATGACTGCATGCAGCCTAGGTCCCATGACTGCATGCAGCCTAGGTCCCACGAATGCATGCAGCCTAGGTCCCACGAATGCATGAAGCCTAGGTCCCATGACTGCATGCAGCCTAGGTCCCATGACTGCATGCAGCCTAGGTCCCATGACTTCATGCAGCCTAGGTCCCATGACTGCATGCAGCCTAGGTCCCATGACTGCATGCAGCCTAGGTCCCATGACTGCATGCAGCCAATGTCCCATGACTGCATGCAGCCTAGGTTCCATGACTGCATGCAGCCTAGGTCACATGACTGCATGCAGCCTAGGTCACATGACTGCATGCAGCCTAGGTCTAATGACTGCATGCAGTCTAGGTCCCATAACTGCATGCAGCCTAGGTCCCACAAATGCATGTAGCCTAGGTCCCATGACTGCATGTAGCCTAGGTCCCATGACTACATGCAGCCTAGGTCCCACGAATGCATGCAGCCTAGGTCCCACGACTGCATGCAGCCTAGGTCCCACGAATGCATGCAGCCTAGGTCCCATGACTGCATGCAGCCTAGGTCCCATGACTGCATGCAGCCTAGGTCCCATGACTGCATGCAGCCTAAGTCCCTTGACTGCATGCAGCCTAGGTCCCACGAATGCATGCAGCCTAGGTCCCACGAATGCATGCAGCCTAGGTCCCACGAATGCATGCAGCCTAGGTCCCATGACTGCATGCAGCCTAGGCCCCATGACTGCATGCAGCCTAGGTCCCTTGACTGCATGCAGCCTAGGTCCCTTGACTGCATGCAGCCTAAGTCCCTTGACTGCATGCAGCCTAGGTCCCACGAATGCATGCAGCCTAGGTCCCACGAATGCATGCAGCCTAGGTCCCATGACTGCATGCAGCCTAGGTCCCATGACTGCATGCAGCCTATCTACCACCCCTGAAATATTAGACTGTCCCGTGACCTGTGGATTTCCCCATGTTTGGGGTAGCATATTAATAAAGCAATATACGTATTTACAATTTTACATTGTGTATTTTAGCAGAAAACAATGGGCTTTGTCTCTTGTGTGTTTGGCAAGTACAAGGTGTCCCATAAGTGTCCATATATATAGGAAAAAATTAACATATAGACGATTTAGACGAAGGATCAACATCATGGCACAAGGGTAGTAACCCATAAGTGCTCCGTTCTACTTCTGACTCAAGCCTGAGTCCAAAGATTCTCAGCGCAGTGCACGAACTCAGTTGAAAGACAAGGATCCTGAAATTTCTTGGGTAGATTTTTAACTCTAAATTTTGCCCGGGCAGTGCCGTAAGGCTACTCTTTTTTAATTTCCAACTGCCAAGGGACTTTTTTACCTGCTCAACAATACACACAGGCGTCTGATCTTACTATCCAAAGACCATGGAAAATCACTAGAAGTCCAAGTGAAAAAACCGGGGCTTGAACCCAGGACCTCTAGCACTTGAGGCGGATGCCATGCCCCAAGATCATGCAGCCCCCCCCCCCCCCCCCCCAAATAAACATATCAAAAGCGCCATAACAAACAAAACTCCAGCTGTGCTTACATGTGTTTTTCAGTAGTGGAGGACCTCAGAAAAGATGGAGTGGTGGCATTAAGAACAGCCTTACAGAAATGAACATCAGTCTTAATAGTGCTCTTGACAGAGCTCATCAACGAACATTAAATCTCCCCCCGACACTTCAATGAGGTACAAGGTGGAAGAGAAGAAGATGGAGGAGGACCCTCATTGAAATGTGTCTTCAAAACAATGGTATGTTTCCTAGGAGGACCCTCATTGAAATGTGTCTTCAAAACAATGGTATGTTTCCTATGTATAGAAACTTATGGGACACTGCATATTGTTTCATCATCACATAGCAGGTCGTTTGCAGAATATAACTCTCATAGCAAACAGGAAATCCAACTGTCTCCTGCCAACTTTTCATCATGCACAGGGTGTCCTTGATATGCTGTGTCCACCATCATGCTGGCGTCACCTGCCTCTTCTTTCAAGAACCAAACTCTTCATTACTATTCTCACCAAACCATTTATTATGGCCCAAGTATTCAGTCTACGAGAAACAATACTGCTTACATGGATAATTACCATGAGACAAAAAAGAGTGTTATGGTGGCACAGTGGCTAATACAATTGTCTGCCCCACTGAAAGATTTGTAAATGTAACAGGCTTTTGGGTAAGTTCAGCCTAAAACTAGTACCAGAAAATGTCCTAAGAAAGAGGAGCCGACACAAATCACTGATTAAGTGTCATTTAGTCTATTATGAAATGAGGCCAGCTCCGTATATGCTATTTGCCTCCAGGAGTGGGAAAACGTGTACTATACTTTTGTTTTTACAAGAAAGAGCTGGAATGTCTTACATAAGGACTGCCTCTTTAGGTCTTTGGGCCTTGATGAACTCTTGCTCTGCTTCGAGGAACTTGCCTTCATCTTCCAGAAACATGGCATGCTTCAGATGTACATCCGGCAGCTTCTCCTTCATTGCGATGGTGCACAGTTCAAAAGCAAAGTCAAATGCACTGAAATGAATAACATCAGACAAAGAAAGGTCAAATGCACTGAAATGAATCACATCAGACAATGAAAGGTCAAATGCACTGAAATGAATCACAACAGACAATGAAAAGTCAAATGCACTGAAATGAATCACATCAGACAATGAAAGGTCAAATGCATTGACATGTATAAAACACAATGAAAAGTAGAAAGAAAGCACTGAAATGTATTTGTAAAAACCATGCATTCAGGATCAAAAGTCAATTTTATCAAATTTTTAACATGAAAGGTCAAATGCACTGAAATGCATAACAATCAAATAATACAATAAATGCAAAACATTACTCTTGTGACATTCATTGTGAGTGACATTCATTGGACATTATTGTGAGTGACATTCATTGGACATTTATCGTGAGTGACATTCATTGTGAGTGTCATTCACTGTGAGTGACATTCATTGTGAGTGACATTCATTGTGAGTGAAATTCATCGTGAGTGACTTTAATTTGAGTGACATTCACTGTGAGTGACATTCATTGCGTGTAACATTCATTGTGAGTGACATTCACTGTGAGTGACATTCATTTGAGTGACGTTCATTGTGAGTGACATTCACTGTGAGTGACATTCATTTGAGTGACATTCACTGTGAGTGACATTCCTTGGAAATAAAATGAAAAAATGTAATCCATTGTTTCTAACAAAACTGACTTGAAAAACACATTTGTACTGAAACAGTTTCTGATGAAATAGACTTCAATATGCATTATATTAATGAGGATGATGATGAAAGAAAAAAACAATACAAATCCACAGCCTCCTTAGGTGGGTTCTGGTGGGTGTCATTGAAGTGGAGTGCATCTGCCTGAGAGGTGACGAACCAACAGTCTGTATAAAATACACCAGATCAGTAAA
This sequence comes from Candidula unifasciata, assembly GCA_905116865.2. Classification (NCBI taxonomy): domain Eukaryota; kingdom Metazoa; phylum Mollusca; class Gastropoda; order Stylommatophora; family Geomitridae; genus Candidula; species Candidula unifasciata. The sequence continues at coordinate 208,009 of CAJHNH020000811.1, read as the reverse complement.
ACAGATGAGCAGGCAAAAAATCAAGTTCTGAACTCTAAAATCCAGAAGTGGACAAACAACCAGAACTTTCTGACAGAGTTTACAGCCAGTGAACGCGAAGAAGAAGAAAGAAGAAGAAATCCATAGCCAGACTAAGTGCAAATACTTACCAGTTCTCAGCAGCATAGTCTATAGCTGCCTCCAGAAGTCCAAACTTTGTCAGCAGCCTCACAGCGGAATCCCCGCCTAAACTCTTGGCCCACAGGTATGCCACTTGCTTTGCTGCTGTTGCACCTCCCTGTGCTTTGGCGACCTAATGAATTTGATTACATATTGAATTACTTGTGTTTCCGTGTGGGTTCTGGAGCTCCATTTTTCTTCTTCTACCTTTCTAACGCCCAATGGAGCATAGTCCCTCTACCAAGTCTTCTATCCTTTGCTATCACAAGCAGCTCTCCCAATGTCCTCCTCATCTTTTTAACTTCACTCTCTATCTCCCTTCTCCATGTGTTTTTTTGGTCTTCCTTTATTTCTACACCCCTGTAGGTTCCAGTGCAAAGATATTCTAGTTATCCTGTTCTCCGGTTTTCTCAACATGTGTCTTATCCAACACCAGCATCTTTTCTTCACCTCTTTGTCCTCTGGAACTTGTTTAGTACTCTCCCAAAGCTCAGGATTGGTGATTCTATCATACCATTTAATTCCCTCTATTCTGCACAGACACCCCTAGTATTGAAGGGGCCCCATTATGGGGTAAACAAGATCAAACTCACTGCCCCCTTAGGAAGCAGGACATAAAAGGTGACAAATTAGGGGAGTTTCTTTCGAAGTCAGAGTGCGTCTTCCTGAGACACGAGGAGTGAGTGAGTGATGATCAACCCCACCAGGACGGCACCATGAGCAATTAACACCCGGTGACACAAAGTGCCACCATTTGGATGAGAATGAGACAAGTCCTAGAAACCCTGATCAACCGTTAGGTTATATTAGGGCCCCCGACGACAGCCAGGGTGGGGCTTTAAAACAAAAACAAATTGCACCCCATTTTGGGAAAGCTTTTGTATGAATAATGAGAAGTAAGGAGGCAAAAGTGTTCACATAAATAAGCCAGATCTGTAAAATAATAAATATGCGCAAAAATTCCAAGTTCTGGAACAAGATCAAAGTCCAGAAGTGGATGAACAACCAGAACTTTCTGTTAAAGTTTACAGCTGGTGAATGCTAAGAAGAAGAAGATGAATATCTGTGTTCCCCGTGTGGGTTCTGGGGCCCTATTATAGGGAAAAAAAAAGAATAGCCACTGCCTACCCGAAAGCATGTCGTAAGAGTCGACTGATTGGGAGCTTCCTTCGAAGTCACAGAGTGCATCTGCCTGAGAGGCAAGGAACCCAACAGTCTGCATACAAATGTGTCAGATCTGTAAAACGGATGCACACATAACACTCAGGTTCTGGAACAGGATTGCAGTCCAAAAGTGTGGATGAACAACCAGAACTTTCCGCCAGAATTTACAGCTGATAAACGCGAAGAAAAGAAGAAGAATATCTGACTGAATTTTTAGTATTCTTATAAAAATTAGTTATTTATCCTATACAGTATGTTTCCGACCAATCCCCGCATTTGCTGGCTGTTTGTTTCAGTTTTAATTTCAGTAGTTATGTCTGTGTCTATAATACACAAATTCCCAATGGGAAAATTTTAGAATTACATTCATGTGCCCATAATAATTAAAAAAACAGCTGTTTAAAATGTTGCTGTTATTGTTGTTTATATTGTTATAATTGTTGTTTTAATTATATTGTTGTTTTTTACTATTGCTATTTATATTGTTGCTTATTCTGTGTGTTGGCTCTGTGGCTAAGTCGATGCGAACGCTTCGCTTCGTAATGCCGGGATGCCAGGTTCGATGCCAGCTGCGGGCAATGCGCCTTGCGTTAGTTTCGATAGTGGTATCAAGAAAGCCGACTGTCCAGAAAGCAATGGCAAACTACTGGACGTAAATTGCCTAGATAAACCACACAACAAAAAGGGGCTGTTAGGGTTGGGTCTGCAACGTCCTGTAAAGGATACGCAACTAACTTTTTTATTCTGTGTGCAAAAAAGTGATGCAATTCATAAAATACTGCCCAAGTGGGTTCCATGGAGCCAGTGTTTGAGAAACATGAATAGATCCATACCCCTTAACAAGCATCTTGTGAATGTTGACTAATTAGAGGTGTTTTCTTTAAACTCACAGTGCATCTGCTTGAGAGGCAAGGAAACAGCAGTCAGCATAAAAATAAGCCAGATCTGTGAAACAGATAAGCCTGCAAAACTCAAGTTCTTGAACAAGGCCGAAGTCTTCACAGGGATGTACAAGCAGAACTTTCCACCATTTACACTGGGGAGTTGAGTCAAGAATTGACATCACAGCACTGGGGCCATTCTCATGCACGCTCCATCCCCATCTTCAGCAGCCAGTGCAGAGTTCCAATACTGATGGTACCGGTCACAATCTGGTTATATGTCCGTCTTGCCTTTCCTCTGGTTGTAGTGTGCTGGCCAGATCCTCTGGTTACACCCAGGTGCCTCATTCTCTCCGGGCCATAATAACCTTCTTTCTCTACTGATTCCGCTGCTTGTTCCTAAAGGGCCTTGACCACATCTGCCTTGTCATGTATCAATTCACCCAGTGGTGCAGATCCAGCCAATCTGTCTGCCTGTTCATTAACCACCACGCCCGCATGGCCTGGAGAAAAGATCTAAAGTACGCTCACTACCCGTGATCTTCCCAGTGAAGCTTGCCACTCTGCTCGAAGCATCCCTGTCTTCACCTTTCTCAGCATGCCTTCAGAGTTCGTTACAATTACGGCATGTATTTACAGCTGGTAAATAAGAAGAAGAAGGAGCAGAAGATTAAAAAATGCAACATTTAGTTCTCAAGCTTACCCTGTATGCTTCGTCCCACAAGTCTTGTGCCCTGTACATGTTGACAGCCGCCTTCCAGTCCCCACCTTCCAGAAAATGGTGCTCAGCTTGTCTAAAATTGCCTTCACCTTCAAGTTCCTAGTTAAAATAAGCAACAGCCACTGCTTATTATCTTAGTAAATTTAAGAAATACTTTAAATCTATCTTAACAATAACTCTTACAATAATGGTAACAACAACAATATAAATAACAATAACATCACCAATAATAACAATATAAACAACATTAACAGCAGCCATACAAATAACAATAACACCACAATATAAATAAATAATAACAACAATATAAACAATAATCACAGCAACAACAACACTATAAATAACAACATAACCAACACTAACAGCAATATCAATATAAATAACAATAACAAAAACATTAACAATAATAACAGTGACAACAATATAAATAATAACAACAGTAACAAGATTAACAACTGCTAGCTGACCTTTGCCAGGTGCAGATGTGTGTCAGGCAGCAGGTTCTCATGATGGGCCTTTACCAGTCGAATCATGTCCCCGTACATCCTCTGTTTCTTGTACATGGTGATGGCCAGGTCAGGCTCTTCAACCGCAACATACAGCCTGCAGTAACAAGTATAAATTACAGAGAAAGAGGCAGCTATCATCATCTCTATTTCTGCCCATTTCCTTGCATACATAACTTCTTTATTTTCTTTCTTTTCTCCATATTCTTTGTGTCGCTAGGCATCACAGGTTAACAGAGATCGATATCTGAGTTAGGGCACATTGGGTTGCACTGTAATACTGTGTAGTCTTGAGGTATCAGTGGTTCCTATAATCCATCTTCTTCTTGGTCATCCCCAACCCTCTGGGTTTCTACTTGCATGTTGCATACCCTTGCTGTTGGTATCAATGGATTCATTCTCATTAAATGGCCAAAGATTTCACTCTTTGTTTTTGTCAATGATTTTAATTTTAGCTGTTGTTTCAATAAATCTGATCTCTTTTCTATGCCTTCACTGGCTGTGAACTTCAGCAGAAAGTTCTGGGTGTCTGTCTACCTATCAACATAAATCTTGTTCCAGAACTTGTGTGTTGCGTGCACATCCATTTCACCAATCTGGCTTATTTGTATGCAGACTGTTGATTCCTCACCTCTCAGGCAGATGCACTCCGACTCTGAAGAAAGTCCTCAGTCAACTTTTACGACATGCTTGTTGGGTAGCAGTGGATCTATTCTTGTTTTCCTAACACTGGGAAAATAAATCTTGTAACTTCTTTATTTCTTATATGATCTCTTCTAATTATATTCACTTTATATATATATATATATATATATATATATATATATATATATATATATATATATATATATATATATATATATATGAACAAACAGAAAATGCATTCATCGGCACTCACAGAAAGAAGCAGAAAGATAGAAGGACACACTAGACAACACAAAAATCAAAAGCTATAGTTACTGTGTTGGGAATAGAACCTGTCACATCTAAATGGAGGGTGTGCCTTACTTTGGAAACAAGTGTACTGAGATACACGACCAACTAGGTACCCTAAAAAGGTGTCTTCATTGGCCATGTCTATCGTACAACTTAAAATACATAATATATATATAAAATATATTGAATACATCATACATAATGTTTGAATATATAATGCTTGAATATATAAGCCTTTGGCCTCAAGGGTTCCCCCTCTGTTTATTTATTTAGTTATGTTCATGGCTTTTCTCAAATATCTTTTCCTTTAAATTTGCCCTTATTTTAGCCCCTCAGTCAACCTAAGTTTGAATACGCATCCAGCTTGCTGTTTTCAAAAATGACCTCAGCTCTAACATTTACCTTTGCTAAAAGGGTACTGGGTAAAGTCATGGGAAGTGAAGGCACCCCTATCACACACTGTGTGCTGACTGGTCAAAAAAAAAAAATGGAGCCTAGCACAATGTGCCCAATGTGCCACTGGGTAAACAGAGGTCCATTACTTTACTTACACTCTAAGCTTGCCTTAATTCTAACCTACTACTCGAAACTCACCCTTCTTCATTCAAATTTCTCTGTGCTAGAGAACTTATACTGACCCTTTGTACCCATCTAAACCTGTTAACATAATTTTTTGTTTAAAATGCCTTTAAAAATTCACTCACAGTAACTTATCTATACTTCCAAATGTCTCTCCCGACAATTACCCTGCCTTTATAATGGTACTTGTGTCTCTTCAAGCCTTCCTTCACATCGATCTTCCTGTCTATCTAAACTTTTTCTTAAACTTACAATCTATCTGTCAAAGCTTGTCCTGATATAACATCTACTTCCCCCCAAACCCACATTAATGCTGCTCTTTCCGTCCTTAATCTATTCTCTCCATCCTTCCAAACATGGCAGCATACTGACTTATCTCTTCCTCTAAATGTATCTTCTACAAACCTCTCAGCTTCTCTAAACTTGCCCTCATCCTCCAGTTGTCTGGCTTGAGTAATGTACAAGTTTGACACATCCTCTCCTCTCATGTATGTTGCTGCAAGCTGCAGACACAAAAGTCCAGGAGAACATTCAGACAGATTCCCATCATGCCACAGATAAATAACAGAGACAAAGTGGAGGCGGTGTTTCTGTCAAAAAGTGGTTAAGCTATTTGCCCTGCACTTTAAAGGTCATCATCATCATCATGTAGCAGGTCCTTTGCAGAATATTGCTCTCATCACAGTCTGCCTGAAAGAAACTCGGTCTCTCACCAGTTCTCACGCCTCATGCATTTTCACAAGTTCACTTATATCCTGTGCCCATCTTCATGACCATGATAATTTTTTCCAATCCGTCGAGGCGCTGGAGAAAAATATATCAAAAGAGCTATTGAAGGTTCCGTGCATTTTACAGACACATCGTTTGGTTCCCAAGTTCAATTTCTGGAAGATCCATGGGGAATGTCAACAGAGCTATAGAGTTCCTGCTTTGTGTGGCAATGTCGGCATAGAGACATGCAGAAAAATGGGATAACCCACTGTAATGAATTCAATCCTCCTGACTTTAACTTATACTTAAATTGATAAATATCACCACATAAACGGATATAGACTTTTACAAACTGCATTTAATGTTGAAGCATGTTTTCCACAAGGTATAGCTCCTTCCTCTTCTGCTTTCTATCACCCAATGGAGAACAGGCCCTCAACCAACTCACGCCAAGTAGTTCTGTCCTTCGCTATTGCATGCAGCCAACCCCATGTCCTCCCTATCTTATTAACTTCACTCTGTAACTTCCTTCTCCGTGTGTTTTTTGGTTTTCCTTTATTTTTATGTCTGCGTCTGTGGCTTAGGTGTTGCTAACGTGCTTCGTAATGCCGGGGTGCCAGGTTCGATCCCAGCTGCGGGCCTTGCGCCTTGCATTGGTTTTGAAGGTGGTATCGAGAAGCCAACCTTCCAGAAAGCAATGACAAACTACTGGACATAAACTTGCTTAGGAACACCACAATAGCCAAGAAATTATGGGGTTGGTTCTGTAACTTCCTGCAAAGGATACACAACTATGCCTCTGTGGGTCCACTGGAAGTTGTTCCAAAGCTCTGAATTACTGATTCTATCATCTCATTTAATTCCCTCTATTCTGCGAAGGCACCAGTAATTGCCTTAGTTGTTTTCCATGTTGCCGCCCCATACAACAGTACTGACTGGACATCAGAATTAAACATTTCAAGTTTAGTTTTAGTTTTAATTTCTTTTGACCTCCATAAATTTCTTAGTGCAGTGAAATCTCCTCTTGCCTTTTGCATTCATATTTCAATATCTCTATCCGTTCCCCCAACTTTATCTACATTAATGCCCAAAGACAAGCAGGCAGATAGATAGATAATTAGACAGACAGACAGACAGTAGGAATGACAGAGAGACATGACAGACAGACAGACAGACAGACAGACAGACAGACAGACAGACAGACAGACAGACAGACAGACAGACAGACAGACAGACAGACAGACAGACAGACAGACAGACAGACAGACAGACAGACAGACAGACAGACAGACAGACAGACAGACAGACAGACAGACAGACAGACAGACAGACAGGCAGACAGACAGACAGACATACAGACAGATAACTTTTCTCCACAGGGTTACAAACTGAGCACTCAGGCTTTTTTTTTTTTACTTTTAGCCATTCCACTCATCCTTCAGATGGCAACTGTACTTTATTTATACTATAAAGCTTATTACATTCATATATCAATACACACAGTATAAATATTTTGTTAAAACAAGGGACACAATGAGTTATTTTGCTAGTGAATTTACTTCATTTTGTATAGTTTGCAAGGAAAAAAGTGGGACATTACTTTCTAAATGCCCCTTGTCATGTGCCACAGTCAGTCAAGTCAGAAACAGATTGTAGTTAGTCTAGATTAGAAGTTTAGCTGAAACAGACTCTATACTACTTCTTCTTCTTAAAGTTCATGCTGTGTGGTGTTGGTAGTCATGTCTACCCATAACTTTCTGTCTCATGTACTTTCAGTCAACTCTGACACAGATGGTCTTCCATAGTCCATGCCGTGTGGCGTTAGTAGTCATGTCTACCCATAACTTTCTGTCTCATGTACTTTCAGTCAACTCTGACACAGATGGTCTTCCATAGTCCATGCCGTGTGGCGTTGGTAGTCATGTCTACCCATAACTTTCTGTCTCATGTACTTTCAGTCAACTCTGACACAGATGGTCTTCCATAGTCCATGCCGTGTGGCGTTGGTAGTCATGTCTATCCATAACTTTCTGTCTCATGTACTTTCAGTCAACTCTGACACAGATGGTCTTCCATAGTCCATGCCGTGTGGCGTTGGTAGTCATGTCTACCCATAACTTTCTGTCTCATGTACTTTCAGTCAACTCTGACACAGATGGTCTTCCATAGTCCATGCCGTGTGGCGTTGGTAGTCATGTCTACCCATAACTTTCTGTCTCATGTACTTTCAGTCAACTCTGACACAGATGGTCTTCCATAGTCCATGCCGTGTGGCGTTGGTAGTCATGTCTACCCATAACCTTTTGTCTAGTGTACTTTTGGTCAATTCTGACACAGATGATCCTCCATGTCATGTTGTCAACCTGTCCGCCATCTTTTCTCTCGGTCTCCCTCTGCCTCTCCTCCCCTCCATCTTTCATGATGTATTGGACGTACACAAACACATAAAGATCATGAGGGTGTTAAAACGCCAGAACTCCATACAGCAGGAATAAAGAGCACAACATCCATGCACAGCGCCCACTGTGATTGTTGCACTGTGACCTCATTAATTATGTACTAAGGCATCGCCCCTAGCAACGACCTCTGACCTGGGAGCTAGTATCCTACATACCTGCCCAGTTTAGAATTTAGTTAGTTATTCAACAGATTATCCTCACTGCACATAGGACAAGCCCATAAGTGCTCGTTCACTATTCTTCTTTGGCTACCTGCATAATCTTCATGTTTGGCAACACCTCTTTTGACCTGAGATCTTGTAGTCTTTTGAGTGTGGCAGACTCAACATCCTCTCTTGAATCATCTTTTCATCCTGTCTCCTTGACAGCATTGAGAATATCGGCCCGGTTCAGTGCTTTTCCTAGTTTAGAACTGGTCAACAGTATGACTCCCTCCCGGACAATTCAACACCTCTTTCTGACACATGGGGACAATCATTTACACCCCTCCTTGTATATACAAACCTTGTGAGCTTGTTCCCACTTCCCAGCCTTGTTGTACATGTCAACAGCCTCTCTTGTACACCCAGCCTCCACATAAAACTTTTCTGCAGTCTGGAATACAGCATGACAATCAAATGTGTACTGTAGGAGGCTTTTAAAAGCTGAAAAAAATGTGGAACTCTAAATAATATTACTTTAACCCTTTCATCTGGAGAGGCCACAAACCCGACACTTCCAGTTGGTTCCATATCCAGGGAAAAGCTGCTTAGTTATAACTTCTTTGGTGGTTGAATGGGATATCTGGGATCTGCTGGTCTGCTGTCTGGACTGGGATCTGCTAGCCTGGTCTGCTGTCTAGTTTGGGATCTGCTGGTCTGCTGTCTAGACAGGGATCTGCAGGTCTGTTGTCCAGACTGGAATCTGCTGGTCTGGTCTGCTGTCTAGACTGGGATCTGCTAGTCTGTTGTCCAGACTGGAATCTGCTGGTCTGGTCTGCTGTCTAGGTTGGGATCTGCTAGTCTGGTCTGCTGTCCAGACTGGAATCTGCTAGTCTGGTCTACTGTCTAGACCGGGATCTGCTAGTCTGGTCTGCTGTCTAGACTGGGATCTGCAGGTCTGTTGTCCAGACTGGAATCTGCTGGTCTGGTCTGCTGTCCAGACTGGGATCTGCTAGTCTGGTCTGCTGTCCAGACTGGAATCTGCTAGTCTGGTCTACTGTCTAGACTGGGATCTGCTAGTCTGGTCTGCTGTCTAGACTGGAATCTGCTAGTCTGGTCTGCTGTCTAGACTGGAATCTGCTAGTCTGGTCTGCTGTCCAGACTGGGATCTGCTAGTCTGGTCTGCTGTCCAGACTGGGATCTGCTAGTCTGGTCTGCTGTCTAGACTGGGATCTGCTAGTCTGCTGTCCAGATTGGTTTTTTTTTAAATTTCAAAGATGGTATGGAAAACCTTTGTGTAGCAGCCTATAGGAACAAACTAATAGATCAACCTATATTTCTAATACTCCTCTCTGTAATTTTTAAGTCTCCTTCCAGTTCAAAAGGTTAAAATTGTTGTTAAACAAACTGTTTCTAGCATGCATATATATTAATTTCCAAAAAGAAGTAATTTTCATACATGAAAAAAAAATGTATTATTCTTATACTAAGAAGAAAAACGTTGACATCCTGCATGACTTGAACATCCAGGAGAACTGGCTCATAAACAGAATCCTCTCCTGAAAGCTTATGTATTCTGGACATGTCAAGCACCATGGTGGTCTGAAAAGAATAGTGACAAAGATTGTAGCTTCTGGAAAACGAGGCAGAGGCCGACCACTGTGAATGTGGATACAGGATACTGAAGATGCATTGGCTTTGAAAGCACACACAGCTGGAGAAAAAGCACACACAGCTCGAGAACTGTTTAGAGAAAGAAAGACTTTCAGGCGTGCCATGATGAGAGTGACATTCTGTAAAGGACCTGCTACATGATGAAGTGAATCAACAATCATCACACTGTCACTGTAAGAAAGTTGGAAGGGAAGACAGTAAAGTAAGTAAACTAAAGATTCCCTTTCACGCCTTTAGGTGTATCGGGCATAAGGGAAGAGCACCCATATTTGTACAGACCAATCAACAATGTAGGTAATGTGGTCAGCATTAGGCCGGCCATCTTTACTTCCCCAGGACATACATCCTGGTACCCATTTTAGGCTGGGTCGACCTGCGACACCCCATACCATGATAAAAATCCACGCAGCCAGCAATGGGTTTTGATCCCGGTACTTTGGAATTATGAATCAGACTCACAACGCCTAAGCTTTGTACGCCGTAGGAGGGGAAGACAGGCGTAAGGAAACCATAAAAGAGAATTCTAGACAGTTTACAAACATAGCATGAAGAATCACTTGTATCAGAAGTTTAGTTTAAGTGTCTACGCACATGGATAACATGAGATGGAAGATGCGGCACAGAGACAAAGAACAGTACCAGACTTTTCAGTACAGGACAAGCCAAAAACTGTGTTTGGTAAAATGAAGAACATCTTATGTAATAAATTTCTGTCTGTCTTATGTAATAAATCCCTGTCATGGCAGGTAAGGGGTGGGGGGGGGGGGTGGAGGGAAAGGAGTTCACACATGCTAAACTGAGCTAGTTTTAATACACTGCTGTGAATCCTGGACAATCACTTCTTCTTCTTTTGTCAAAATCTGCTTGTGCCGCTAGGCGTCGCAGTCTATCAGATGATCGGCAACCGAGCCAGGGCGCGCTCAGTCGCTTCATATGCCGTGATGTTATGAAGTCTCAAGTTGTCCGTGACTCCTTCAATCCATCTTCTTCTTGGTCTTCCCCTGCCTCTTGTTGTTTCGATTTTCATGTTGTATGCTCTTGATGCTGGCATCGTTGGTTCCATTCTCATTAGGTGACCAAACCATTTCATTCTTTGCTTCTCAATAAATTTAACGATGGGTATGGTATCTACAATCACTAAACAAGCCAAACATTTTCTTTATGCCTCAGAGATGTGGTTTTACAGAAAAATGCTTACAATTTTTTCGACAGCCAAAAAGAGTAACCCAGAAGTTTTGAAAGAGGTGAGGGCCTGAAGAACACATATCACATGGAGGGGTGTCAGCACACATGAAATGATTCCCGCTGTTGGATACTGCAGGTTGTAGACAGGCATGACCACACAAGCCAGTTGGCAAGTTCCTTGATATGAGAATGATGATCAGTAATTATTGGCAATACATGAAACAGGCAGACGTGGACTGACATGATGATCAAGAAGATGAACTTCACATTAGAAGCATACCTCATACTCTCCAATGGAAGAGTAGTGATCTCCAATTTTCTTGTAATACTTGGCAGCCATGGCAGAGTCCTGGCTCTCCAGGATCTGAACTGCTTTGGCCCACTGCCGGGAGCTGATGGCCGCCTCCACAGCTTTTGTAGTAGCTCTGTGAGATAAGTTAACATGAAGATTTACAGCGAATCAGTTAGTGCCTACTGAGTTAGTGCTGATTTATAATAAATCTTTAGAATGACACCATAGCACTCTGAGCAAACCAACCAATACTCTGCCTCACTCGGCAAACATCGCAAGGTGTAGATACTCCTTATTTCATAAACAAAGTTCTCTGTGTGGGTTCCGGGGGCCCTGTTATATGGAAAACAAAACAAGAAGAGACCCACTGCCTCTCAAAATGCATGTCGTAAGAGTCGACTAACTGGAAGCTTTCTTCAAAGTCGGAGTGCATCTGACTGAGAGGCATGGAACCAGCGGTCTGCATACAAATGTCAGATCTGTAAAACGGATGCACACGCAACACTCAGGTTCAGCAACAGGACTGCAGTCCAGAAGTGGATGAACAACCAAAACTTTCTGTCACAGTTTACAGCCGGTGAACGCGAAAAAAAAAAAAAAAAAGTAATTTATACCTTAGATTCTTTCAACTTCTTTCTTTTATCCTACTGCTTTGCTGTAAAGCCTCGCAGATAGGAGTTAGAAGTAATTTCCTGTCTTTCTGCTACCTGCGTAGCTTGTATTATTGTCATACTGCATTTCGGTTGTGTTTCTTTCTCTTCACACACATCGTTTTACAGTCCGCCTCCTGCCTTTTATACTACTTTAGATCATCCTCTCATATTCATCTTCCTGCTGCCTCTACGTCCCTCTAACGAGTACCAGCTTTCCAGTTCGAAGTTATATTTACAGATACCTACATCTAAAACAGGGACCTCGTTTTACATATTGAACATTTAATATTTTAAAATAACTTTTCATGTTGTAAATTTAAATCATGTGGAAATAAACAATACATTGTACAGTTTAATGCCTAGTACACTTCAACAGCAACTATGCCAGGCAATAAACTCTGCAGTGTATTGCTTGTGTCCACATTAATTAGATTTAATATTCAAGGTAGCACATTTTTCAGAAGAGAAAAATAACTTCTTCTTCACGTTCCCCGGCTGTAAACTCTGGCAAAAAGTTCTGGTTGTTCAACCACCTCTGGACTTTAGTCTTGTTCCAGAACCTGAGTCTTGCATGCACATCAGTTTTACAGATCTGACTTATCTGTATGCAGACTGTTGGTTCCTTGCCTCCTAGGAAGATGCACTCCAACTTTGAAGGGAACCCCCCCCCAATTAGTCAACTATTATGACATGCTGGCTGGGGAGGCAGTGGGTCTGTTCTTGTTTTCCCCACAGTGGGGCCATGGAACCCACACAGGGACACACAAATAACTAAAACCCAGAAACACAATCATAATGCCTCACCCTGCCTCAATGAAATGGTTGATGGCTGCATCCAGTTGTTTCTGAGTGACCAAATAATCACCAAACTCCTCCTCCAGTTTTACCACCTCACTTGGAAAAGCATGACGGGCAAGATCAACAGCTGGTTTAAAAAATAGAAGTAAAAGTCAGCACAATTTTTTAATGAAACAAACCAACCAAACTCAAACTTAATTTTATTTCATTTTCTAATTGCCTAACTTTAGTAGTGGATTAAAAAAATAAAATATAAATTGTAATGATACACAGAAGTTAATACATTAAAAAGCTTATTGTAAATGCATCATTGCTATGACTTTACCATAGATTACTCTGTGAAAATGTTATTCACTTAACTGTCACATAAAATTCTTAACCCTTTTGTGCCATAACTCTTGGGGAAAAAGGGGCTATGCACCCAGCAATTTCCCCAAAAATATTTGTGGGTAATATATGAAAGCAGTAACCCATTTGTTTTCACAGTCACATCTTCTCCCTCCTAGTCTAGACTGAGAGATATCTACGTGACTAAATAAACAGCTCTACTGGCTGCCTTTAGTTAATGTCATTCATCAGTGTGGCTAGAATAGACTAAATGTACTGAGCTAAGACTATATGTACTGAGCTAAGACTATATGTACTGAGCTAAGACTATATATACTGAGCTATACAAAAAAACAAGTGTATTTAGAAAATATACTCTTAATTTGTGTCTTACGTCAGCCATCTGATGTTATGAATGTCCCTAAATACTCTAATTTATTGACTTGGTTAAGCACCTTCCCCTCTATTGCTTTATCCCATGTTGGAGTTGAACAGTGCCCCAAGAAAACGTTCAGGTTTACCTCTTCTAAAATCTTTGCCTTTCTTGAAACACTCCATGGCTCTCTGGTAGTCTCTGATCTTCTCATATAGGTCTCCTGCCTGGAGTGAGATAACATTTTAATCACATCAACAGAAAACACACAAACTGAAATCAATTAAAGTATACTGTTAATCAAAGTTTACAAATCAATATGAACTCTCACACTTCTTCTTCTCTAGTCACAACTTGGTGGAATACTGATACATGATAAGGCAGATGTGGTTAGTGCCTTGTGGGAGAGCATGTACATTTCAGAGGAGCAGATGGATCACCACAGTCTGGTGAGATTGATGCAGTTGGGGGTGACGAGAGGTTCTGGCAGATGCTGGAGGCTCAGAGGAAAGGCAAGACGGACGTTTAATCAGAATGCTACTGGCACCATTAGTATCGGAACTCTTCACTGGCTGCTGAAGATGGAGACGGAGCGCTTATGAGAATGTTTCGAGTGCTGTGATGTCGGTTCTTGAATCAACTCAACTCAACATTCTTCTCTAGTCCTGTTCTGCCTTTTGGCATCTGATTTTTAAGAGATTTTGGGTGCAAGCCTTGGTACGTGCTGGTTACAGTTTAAGATATTCCATCTATCCATCACTTGTACTGTCGACCTCTGGCTCTGCTTCTATTATGTAAAAGAGACAGGGCTCTCTGTGGTGCACTATTTGGTGGTAGTCTTAACATACGTCCGAATGATTTGATCTGTTGTCTTCTTGATGTAGATTAGTACGGTTCCATCCCAACTTCTTTCCTCATGTCATCATTTTGGATTCTGTCTCTTCTCATTTCATTTAGGATTCCTCATATAAATGTCATTTCTGTTGTTTCAAGTTTTCTTTTTCCTTTCGTTGTTTAATGTCCACATTTGGCGCTGGCAACACAATGTTGGTAAAAATACTGTTTTGTCTTCTTCTCCTTCTTTCTTCACCGGCTGCAAGCTCCGGCGGAAAGTCCTGGTTGCTCGTCCATTTTGACCCTGGTTATGTCCCAGGGCCTGAGTCTTGCCTGTGCATCCGTTTTACTGGCTTATTTGTGCGCAGCTGGTTGTTCCTTGCCGCTCGGGTAGATGTATTAAAACTTAAAATGAAGTCCCCCACTAGTTGACTGTTATGACATTCCATCTGGGGAGGCAGTGGGTCTATTCTTGTTCTCCCCACAATGGAGCCCCTAAACCCACACGGGACATATAATATACTGAATATATTTTTATACACATTATTATTTTCTCACATTGAAAAAAACTAAATAGTAAAGAAACATTTTCCTGCCATTGGCACATATGGTGCTAGACCCATATTTGTTATCGACCAATCAGCATTCAATGGATCATAGGTCACATCATACTGATTCCCTTTCATCATTGTCCAGTTATGCTGTTATATAACATATATTGCTGTTATATATCATATATTGCTGTTATATATCATATATTGCTGTTATATATCATATATTGCTGTTATATATCATATATTGCTGTTATATATCATATATTGCTGTTATATATCATATATTGCTGTTATATATCATATATTGCTGTTATATATATTGCTGTTATATATCATATATTGCTGTTATATATCATATATTGCTGTTATATATCATATATTGCTGTTATATATCATATATTGCTGTTATATATCACATATTGCTGTTATATATCACATATTGCTGTTATATATCATATATTGCTGTTATATATCATATATTGCTGTTATATATCATATATTGCTGTTATATATCATATATTGCTGTTATATATCATATATTGCTGTTATATATCATATATTGCTGTTATATATATCATATATTGCTGTTATATATCATATATTGCTGTTATATATCATATATTGCTGTTATATATCATATATTGCATATATTGCTGTTATATATCATATATATATATTGCATATATATCATATATGCTGTTATATATCATATATTGCTGTTATATATCATATATTGCTGTTATATATCACATATTGCTGTTATATATCACATATTGCTGTTATATATCACATATTGCTGTTATATATCATATATTGCTGTTATATATCATATATTGCTGTTATATATCATATATTGCTGTTATATATCATATAATGCTGTTATATATCATATATTGCTGTTATATATCACATATTGCTGTTATATATCATATATTGCTGTTATATATCATATATTGCTGTGTCCACCATCATGCTGGCGTCACCTGCCTCTTCTTTCAAGAACCAAACTCTTCAATACTATTCTCATCAAACCATCATAGCATTTAATATGGCCCAAGTATTCAGTCTACGAGAAACAATATTGCTTACATAGATAATTACCATGAGACAAAAAGGGTGTTCTGGTGGCACAGTGGCTAGTACAATTGCCTGTCCCATTGAAGGATTTTTTAATGTAACTTAGGCTTTTGGGTAAGTTCAGCCTAAAACTAGTACCAGAAAATATATCATATTTTTTTTTAACATGGTGAAGAAGTTCTATGCCAAACCCTCCTGCTTTCTCATCCATGTTTGGGACTGGCTGTGGGGGAAATTCTGACCCCCCTTTATTTCCCATATTGTTTTGGTCCCATTTTAGGCTGGGATGATCTAGAAGCCAAAGGTGAATTTTGAAAATGTCATCACGTGGGTTTGAATCAAACACCTCTAGGCCAGCGTATATCAGCCTGGTCCATGGCTTGTCTAGCTTTATCAGTAGCCTTATCTGCAAGCCTATCAGCTTGCTCTTTTCCTTGTACCCCTATATGTGTGTGAATTCTGTAGAGCCACCAACCACTGCCTTCGGACCCAGCCCTTCTCTATCTTCATGAGCATACTCATTGAGTCACTGAGAAAGCATACCCCAGTGAAAGTCTGTCTCTAGCCATCTTACTGCTTTTTGCTATAACTACAAGGAGTCTGACTATGGAGGTCATGGCTATGACTAAAGCAGTAACATGGTCCAACGAGGTATACTGAGCGATGTCTTGGAAGAGTTCGACCATGAGAGAGTGTCTGAACAGAGTAAATATACACATTCATAGGACATCCCGCTGGTTAGTTTACTACTTAAAACCGAAACACTTCAACCTCTAGTGGTCACTGACTGAGAGATATCTACATGACTAAAAAAAAAAAGCTGTACTGGCTGCCTTAAGTTTATGTTATTCGTCAGTGTGGCTAGAAAAGACTAAATGTACTGAACCAAGACTATATTTACTGAGCTAAGACTATTGGTACTGAGCTAGGACTATATGTACTGAGCTAAGACTATATGTACTGAGCTAGGACTATATGTACTGAGCTAAGACTATATGTACTGAGCTAAGACTATATGTACTGAGCTAAGACTATATGTACTGAGCTAAGACTATATGTACTGAGCTAAGACTATATATACTGAGCTATACAACAACAAAAAACAAATGTATTGCAAGCATAATGAAGTAAAAGTCAATAACTCACTCGATCAAACAGCTCAGATTTGATGAGTGCAGCAGCAATTCTTGCAATGAGATCTGAGTTAGTCATAAGCTCCTTAGAAAAAAAAAACATTTGCAAAATTAACTTAATTTTCATTTTCTCAGTTCAAAACTATGATCTTTTAGTATTAGAATATACAAATGAAATTTGAGTTGACAGAGTTGCAAGGAAAAAGGGAAAATAAAAATGAAGTAGTAAAAGAAAAAGAATTAAAGAGGAGGAGAATGAGAAAAATAAAAAGAAGAAGGGGCATTTTGAACAAACATATCTCTTTTAGTCCCAAGAAAGGCATGATACGTTCATAGGTTCCTACCTAGAAGCTTAAAGAACGCAAGATGTGCTGATTTTACATATCTCTTTACTACCTCTTGGGAGCCAGCGTGGTTTAGCGACTGGATGCTCGGCTGCAGGTTGGAAGATCATGGGTTCGGTTCCTGACGAGGGCTGGATTTTTTTTTCAAAAATGACCTCGGCTTCCAGGTCAACCCAGTCTTGAGTGGGTACCAGGTACAGTCCTGGAAAGAAAAGGCGGCCGGCGTGATGCTGACCACATCAGCCACCAAGTGTGGTTCAATCTATAAAGTATAGGTCTAGCCCTATATACCCAATACGCCTGAAAGGCCTGCAAAAAGGGTCCTTTTTCTAAAACTGTTATTTCCTCTTAGGCCTCTGATGCTAAACCTACTGGGAGTGAAAGAGATATGGGGGGGAGGGCAAAGATGTTTTTATCTCTCCTCAGTCAATACAGTATGTTTCAGATAGTGTTCAGAACTAAACTCTAATTGTATTTGTGATCCTTAACAGGATTTCAGGTGCAGTTCCATGTTGTGGATGCCTGTATTTCCAATCTGGCCTGGAAGATACAGTGATGTGTAGATAATAGATTTGGTTGAGCCTGGAACCAAGAACTGCTCATAAGTAGACCTATCTGTCTATTTTATCAATCAACATCTTGTCCTACATTATTACTTTCAATTTTATTGCAACAGATTTTTGTTTTGTCACGTTACTTGCAGAGTTGTTGGTTGGTTTGATTAATGTCATTTGTTTTCATTAGTTCTGATCTGTAAATGAACATCATTAACTCTTTGCACCTAGAACCAGAGACATCTACTATTTTAAAATTTTGCGTCTTGGAAAATAGGAGGTTAAAGTAACCTCATAAACTGGATGGTCTTGAGCAGTGTATCTCAACCTTCCTCATGTGGCGACCCTTTAATAAAGTTTCTCATACTATCGCAACCCCCAAACATACAGTTATTTTCCTTGCTACTTCATAACTTCACTGAATATATGTTTTACGATGGTCGTTGGCGGCCCCCTGTGAAAGGGTCGTTCGACCCACAAAAGGGTCAAGACACACAGGTTGAGAACCGCTGGTCTAGAGCAACAGATCCAAAGGGATTGAGAAGATAAAAGTTTTTAAAATGGATTACAAGTAGGTTAACTCTGTGTGTGAGTGTGCACATGCATGTGCGTGTTGTATATGTGTGTGTGTGTGAGTATGTCTGTGTCTGTGTGTGGAATAAACAGAGTTTATTCAGAGAAAAAATCTTTAAACATTCATAGATGCTCGCATACACACAATATGTTACTTGGTACAGAAAGAGTTAGTTCTGGTGAATTACTTTAAATATAAATCAGCTATTATTACCTCTCTACTTGCAGCCAATCTGGCAGCTCTTGCTGGCAGACCTGCCTTCATGTAGAGGTTAATGGCCGCCATGTAATCACCTTCTCGCTCTTTCAACTGTGGAGTTAATTAAAGCATTAGTTGTTATTATACAGTATAATGCAAAATGGACAGCAGCCAATGTCAGCGGTTTTAAGACAAATAAGATGGCATTACACTGTAAAATGCCAGCAGAGAATGCTGAACAAGTTTAAAACAAAGAAACTGGCACCACAGTGGGCCATCCTGAAAATAAGTGAGCAGAGAATACTAAACAAGTTTAAGATGAAGAAGGTGGCACTACAGTGGGCCCATCCTGAAAAGAAGTCAGCAGAGAATACTCAACAAGTTTAAGACAAAAAAGGTGGCACTACATAGGGCCAATTCTTGAAAGAAGTGAGCAGAGAATACTAAACAAGCACTGAGAGGGGAAACAAACTGACAGAGGAAATAAGTAGGGCGACCCAAGAGAAACTCTAAAATGAATCCTGACAAGAGAGGTAAAAATGCTGAACTGAATTCTTTTTCTTCAGCGATCTCTGGTCATGCGCATAATCCACTATGGGCCATAAACTGGAATGTCTTTTCAAGGTCTCTTAGGTTTCCCCAAAGTTTAGTTGTCAGGTCTCTGGGTGTTGCCACATGTTGCTACTTAGAACCTCCAGGAGAGGACAGTCTTGCAGGACATGTTCTGAAGTCTGTTCAGCATAAAGACACTGGCAGAGAGCTATCTGGCTCATACCTAATTTATGTGAGTGTTTATTTAGTCTGCAGTGTCCAGTGCATAAATGAAAAACTGTGATTTGGTCTGTTCTGTTCAGGAGTTTGAGAAAATCTGTTTTCCATGTGTCGGTTTTCTAATCTGTTTCAGATTTTCTCTTACTGAGGGTTTTGAGGACTGATTTCCATTGACGATATTAAAACGACTGCACAGGATGCATTAAAATAAAGGAACAGACTGCGAGTTCTGTGACCTTATTATAGTACAAAAGAATGAAGATGATGGTGATAATATTGTCAAGAATATTCTGTAAGACAAAAAGGTTTGGTTTATCATTCCTAGATATGACCCCTTTTTACCTCTGCTGCTGCCTCTTCTTGTCCGGTCTCCATGAGCCACTGATTGTAATTCTTCTTCAGCGTCTCCAGCTCAGGATGGCTCTATGAAAACATGCAATGAACAAAGTCAATACATTTCTTGTACTAATTATTAATAATCCTTGTACAACAAGACAACTCAAAAGTTTAGTGTAGCCTGCCAACACAGCAGATCTGTATATGTTTAATGTTTAATTAAGAATCAATACTATAACACTATTGCAAAATTAATAAACTCACTACCTCCTAGCAAGTGTGTTTGAAAAGCAACCATACAGGGTTTTGCTGAAATAGGATGTGATGGACCAAGAACTACTGATAAGAAGAAGAAGAAGAAGAAGAAGAAGAAGAAGGAGAAAGAGGAGGGTAAGGAGGACAAGAGATTTGAATAAAATAACTCAAAAGATCTGTAAACATGGTAACTCAAAAGAGACAGGAATAAATACAATTTTAGAACATTGTTTCTTCAGTTATGTTAATACCCATATTTCTAAAAAAAAAAAAAAAATTAAACCAGCTAATAAAATTCGTTTGTCTGTGAATGCTCTGAAAATTAGAGTTACCCTGAAGTATTGGCATTCAGGTTTTCTTTAAAGCCCTTTAAGTTTTAGCCCTTCAAGCCTTGGGTTTGAATCTAAAAGAGTGAGGTCAATCAATCCCACTGGTTTTCACAGACCTCCGTTCCCTGTTTCATGTGCCTCAGTTCAACATATCCGAAAGGAATTGTCAAGGACAGGAACTGGAGTACAATATATATTTATATAAGAAATAATATTCACCTTAGCATCTGCTACTTGGATAGCATCATCCCACATATGCATCTCTTGGTACATCTCAATAGCTTCATTCACATGGTTCTGGAAAATAATGATGGGACAGTGTTTATACCAGTGATTCTGTTTAGACCAGTGATTCTGTTTAGACCAGTGATTCTGTTTAGACCAGTGATTCTTAAACTCAACAGAATATTGCCCCATTGAATCCTAAACCACATTATTAGTACTTTATAAATTTACACATGCAAACTGGTCACCAACAATACAAGAAGGGACAGGGTCACAAATTTAAGCATAAGAAACAAGGTTCCAATAAGACCATTCCAGAATTACATTAAGAGACAGAGAATGAAATGGTTCTGCCATCTGGTCAGAACAAAGCCAGACAAAACTGCATATAGGACTTTAACAGCAGAACCTCTGGGAAGAAGGTGAAAGGAAGACGAAGGAAGAAATGGACAGATGGCATAGTGGAGAGCTGCAAAAAAAAAAAAAAATTATCACTCAAGCCACATAAGTGCAAGACAAATACAGAAAACTGCAACACCAGGCTACAGCCTGGTAACAGCCTGATGACAAAAAATGAAGACACATGCAAATACTGTGGCATATTGAGGAGAGATTGGATAAGAAATGATGAAATCTGAAATAATAAAGTGGAAGCAGTGACAGTTGTCAATTTAATTACAAAACAACAAGTAAAGGGATTTGCCCACTGAACTCCGCTGCCAACAGACAGGATGTAGGGAATCCCTGGGTAATAGCATAAATGAAGCAAACAAATGGGAACTTTCCCACAACTCATATTTTATCCTAGCATTGCAAATTACAAGAGGATAAACAACAAAGATGAGATGACAACACACTTTTCATCATGATCATCATTCTCATGTTGTGCCACTGTACGAGGGCGTTTGAAAAGTAATGCATCCAATGACATCACTGTTAATAGAGCTCAGAGAGCAAACAACACTGATGTGAGAATATTCTACGACTAAGTGACTTTCAAGACACATATGTCAGGTGTGTGGAACCCCCGTGTGGGTTCTGGGGCCCCATTGTAGGGGAAAACAAGAATAGACCCACTGCCTCCCCAAAAGCATGTCGTAAGAGTCGACTAATTGGGGAGCTTCCTT
Source organism: Candidula unifasciata (assembly GCA_905116865.2). Lineage (NCBI taxonomy): Eukaryota > Metazoa > Mollusca > Gastropoda > Stylommatophora > Geomitridae > Candidula > Candidula unifasciata. Next base: position 186,140 of record CAJHNH020000811.1, on the reverse strand, counting down.
TGAAGTCGCAGTGCATCTGCCAGAGAGGCAAGGAACCAACAGTCTGTATTCAAGAGAATGAGATCTGTAAAACTGATGCACACGCAACACTCAGGTTCTGGAGCAGGACTGCAGTTCAGTAGTGGACGAACAGCCAGAACTTTCCGCCAGAGTGTACAGCTGGTGAACGTGAAGAAAGAAGAAGGTGTGTGGAAAGTGGCGAATGTGCACAACAGTATTCAAAATAGAGATACACATGGACACTCGGTTCAAGCAATGAGCTGTTACTGAATACTCTGATGGTTGTGTACCCACTGACATGCGTTGAAGAATGAGAGTGGTATATGGTGACGCTTGTATGGATGTCAGGAGGCCTGTTAGGAGGTGGGCAAGGCAAAAGTCCAGCCTTGATGGACCTGCCTCATCATACTCAGAGCAGATGACTGATCATAGCTGTGGATAAACAACACCAGGCTTGCACTGATGAACTGATTTGTGATAATCACTGCATCAAGCGAAAAGATGTAGCCACTATGCTTGGGATTTTGATGGAGCGAGTACATCACATTATTTAAGTCATGCTTTGGCATAGGAAAGATGGGTTCCTCATTTGCTGATATCAGAAATGAACCACAACCAACATCAGATGTGTAAGGAACATCTGCACTCAATGAACGGTAAGGCGATGCCTTTGTATGTCGAACTGTCACTGACGATGAGACATATTTTTATGATCTTTAAAAACAATTTATGAATTCAGGCATAAGAACTCACCTACCTAAAAAAAAGTTCAGGGTTGCCGCATCAGCGAGAAAGGTTTTGAAGCCCATTCTCTGGTACTGCCGGGGCATAATCCAGGCAGAATGTTCAAAGCACAGCAACACTGTCAACTCTGACTGTTGTGTGGAAACATTGCAGAGACTACAAGCAGGATTGCTGTGTATTCGTCCTAGCAAAAAAAAAAAACAGCTCTCCAACATAAAAAGGATCCACAGGGACTCAGTTATTCCCTCTGTTCATGGTTTGCATGGTCGGCTCTTCGACACTTCCCGCCTGGTCTGTGCATCACTGCTTCCTGTGGTATAGTGTTTGTTGACATCCGTGTTATATGACCAAACCATTTTACTTGTCTTCTAATGACATCCAGAGCTGCTGCCATTCTCCTTTGTATTTCATCATTCCTTATTATTATATTAAGAGCCCCACACATGAGTAGATAAACACTGGAGCGTCTCAACTTTTACAACATTTTAGCACATCCAGCATAAAGTCCCGATTTTGAACCTTGTGATCTTTTTCTGTTCCAGTCGATAAACTTTTACACAGTAAATACACGAAAACCGTAACACTGACTTACCCCTTCAAGATAAATAGACTCTGCCTCCTTAAACTTCCTGTCTGATATTGCCAGTCTGGCCCTGACTTTGTAATGTTGAAAACCGTCCCCTCCCTGCGGAAAATATAACATTTAACTTTCTCAATATGCAGCTTCCCCGTGTGGGTTCCCAGGTCCCCATTGTAGGGAAAAACAAAAACAGACCCACTGCCTTCCCAACAAGCATGTCATAAGAGACGAGGAATTGGGAGTTTCCTTCAAAGTCGGAGTGCATCTGCCAGAGAGGCAAGGAACCAACAGTTTGCATACAAATAAGTCAGACCTGTAAAATGGATGTGCGCGCAAATCTCAGGTTCTGGAACAAGTCTTGAGTCCAGAGGTGGATGAACAACCAGAACTTTCTGTCGGAGTATACAGCCAGCAAACGCGGAGAAGAAAATATGCAACCTGGTGCTGAGCATTGTTTAGCATGTACTCCAGTACTGTAAACTGCACAGCCTCTTCCAACCTCAATCAAGGTCAGGCTGTGTGGTAAATCCTCAGTCAAAGTCAAGCTGTGTGGTAAATCCTCAGTCAAAGTCAAGCTGTGTGGTAAATCCTCAGTCAAAGTCAAGCTGTGTGGTAAATCCTCAATCAAGGTCAAGCTGTGTGGTAAATCCTCAGTCAAAGTCTAGCTGTGTGGTAAATCCTCAGTCAAAGTCAAGCTGTGTGGTAAATCCTCAGTCAAAGTCAAGCTGTGTGGTAAATCCTCAGTCAAAGTCAAGCTGTGTGGTACATCCTCAATCAAGGTCAAGCTGTATGGTACATTCTCAATCAAGGTCAAGCTGTATGGTAACCCTCAATCAAGGTCAAGCTGTGTGGTACACCCTCAATCAAGGTCATGCTGTATGGTACATAACCCTCTTGAAAACTGACTGTTTCTGAGCCAGTGCTTTGACTTCTATTCCCAAAATTTGTCACTCTGGCACAGTGTCTATCCATTAATATTTTAAGAGCTTCTCATTATTTTTTTCTTCTTCTTTTGATTTCACACTATTACCAGGTTGTGCAGCCCAATGTTGTGGTTTTTGGTACTTGTACTGCACTAGTCAGGCAGCCTAAGTGAAGGTTTTGATCATCTTTCTGCAGATTTCAGCTACACTGTCAATTTATTTCTTCCTTTCACCTTTCCACAAAAATGTTCATGTAAACAGTTTTGTCTGGCTGCATTCTTAGCAGACGGCATGCCATTTCATTCTGTCTTTCAATGTAATTCAAATGGTAATATTTCCAGGACTAAATTAATTAATGCAAAAGCAATAAATTAGAGTGATACCCAAGTGTTACTGAAAAAGTTTTAAAAAAAACTTTAAAAATTCACAAATGAAACAACTCACCGTCTGCTTGGAAACCTCTTCAGCTATTCTTAGTGTCTCCTTCAGATACCTAGCTTAGCCACGTTACCCAAGGCCGAGAAGCACCTGGGCAGAAGATTCCAGATTAGTTCACATTTGTTGCAAGAAACATAGAAATTAACCTATTATGTTCGACAAAGAAAACAACAGTAGTACTCTGGCTCGGTCTCTTGCATGTAGGCATGGTGGTCAGGAGACTGAATTCCCTCTGAGAAGGCCAACCCAATCTCTTCTTCTTCTTCTTCTTGGCATTCACCAGCTGCACACTCCAAAAAGTTGGTTGTGTGTCCACTTCTAGAATTTAGTCTTGTTCCAGAACTTGAGCTCTGTTTGCACATCTGTTTTATGGGGGGGGGGGGGGGGGGGCTGCGTGGTCTCGAGGCATGGTATCCGCCTCGAGTGCTAGAGGTTCCAGGTTCAATCCCTGGTAAAGGCTGGGATTTTTTCATGTGGACTTGGACCTCTAGTAATTCCCCCTGGTCTCTGGGTAGTGAGATCGGACACCCGTGTGCACTGATGCAGACATAGAAAAATCCCTTGGCAGTTGGAGATCAAAAAGAGTAGCCTAACGGCGCTGCCTGGGCAAAATTTGGAGTCAAAAATCTACCTAGAGTATTTCAGGATCCTCACCGGTGCTACATTGCCTGTGCACTGTGCTGAGCTTTTTCTGACTCAGACTTGAGTTAGAAGAAGAACAGAGCACTTATAGGTTACTACATGTGTGCCATGATGTTGATCTGTTGTTCAAAACCTTCAAACCTTCAATCTGTTTTATGGATCTGGCTCATTAGTATGCAGACTGTTGGTTCCTCATCTCTCAGGCAGATGCACTCTGACTTTAAAGGAAACACCCCTACTTAGTTGGATTTTACAACATGCTTGTTAGGGAGGCAGTGGGTCTGTTTTTTTCTCCCCAACAATGGGGCCTCAGAACCCACACAGGGAAACCTAATCTAAACATGGGTATTTCTCATACGGGTTCCAGGACACCATATCAGGGTAGGGGATGGAACAGACCCACCACCTCAAACTGGTTTTTTCATATAAGGCAACTAATTAAGGCTTTATCTAAACTAGATATTCTGATCCAGAAGGCACAGACATCGCAGCCTAGCTGTTTTCCATGCCTCCTCATAGCGCAATATAACACTATTTTCTGGAAAGATGGAAAGGTGCCAACCAATCAGTCATATTCAACATTTCCTGCAGCTGTATTTAAAAACTCCCTGTGTGGGCTCTAGGCCTCCATTTTGGAGACAAAAAAATACACCAAATGCCCCGCTATCAAGCATGTCCGAGGAGGTGACTAATTTAGGGGGTTTCCTTCAAAGATGGAGTGCAATCTGCAAGGAGGCAAGGAACCATCAGTCTGCAAATAAGCCAGATCTGTAAAACAGAGATACTCAAAGGAGTTCCAGTTCCAGGAGTAGATGATCAACCAGAACTTTCTGCCAGAGTTTACACTGGTAAATGCTAAGAAGAAAAAGAAGAAGAAGAAGCATTTAAAAATACCTAGCAGGACATAAACACATTTCATAATTGTAACAGACTCTGAAGGCAGGCTGAAAAAGGTGAAGACAGGGATGCTTCGAGCAGAGTGGCAAGCTTCACTGGAAAGGTCACGGGTAGTTGGCATACTTTGGATCTTTTCTCCAGGTTATGCCGGTGTGGTGGGTAATCAACAGGCAGACAGATTGGCTGGATCCGCACCAATGGGTGGTGAATTGATGCATGACAAGGCAGATGTGGTCAAGGAACAAACAACGGAATCAGTAGAGAAAGAAGATTATTATGGCCTGGAGAGAATGAGGCACCTGGGTGTAACCAGAGGGTCTGGCCGGCTCACTACACTCAGAGGAAAGGCCAGACATACTTCTACCCAGAATGTGACCGATACCATCAGTACTGGAACTCTGCACTGGCTGCTGAAGATGAGGACAGAGCATGCATGGGAATGCCCTGAGTGCTGTGATGTCAATGCTTGACTCAACTCAACTAGCAGGACATAAAACAATGACAACCAGACTCACCTCTCAGCAATGTGCAGCTGCTTCTCCTCAAGAGCCATCTTACTCAAAGTCTTCCACATGGCTTCAGTTTCTGCAGTCATCTCCAGAGTCTCCAAGAAAGCCACAGCCCTAAGAGAATTTCAACTATACATTTCACTCTTACAGAACATGACAATTTGATATGGGATTGTTAGCTCTGAGATTTAGTTAGTTTCTAAAGGTTATGAGTTAATTCTTCTTCTTCTTCGTTTGTTGTCTCACTGAACCAGGTTGAAGCCTGGTGTCGTGGCTTTGTCATCTTACTGATACCAGGTTGTAGCCTGGTGTCGTGGTTTTGTTGTCTCATTGATACCAGCTGTAGCCCAGTGTTGTGGTTTTGTTGTCTCACTGATACCAGGTTCCAGCTCGGTGTCTTGGTTTTGTTGTCTCACTGATTCCAGGTTGTAGCCCAGTGACATCGTTTTTGTGTCCTATCATTACAATAACTTCTTCTAACTCATATTTCTCCAATACATAATTACTTTTACTGCTTCTGTTCTCCCATTTCTGCCGTCTGACTGATGCCAGGTTGCAGCCAAGTGTCATGGTTTTTGTGTGTGTACTTCTCTTGCACTTCTCAGGTGGCTTGGGTGATGGATCTGTAGTGTTGCCAGTCCAGTATCCACAAGAGTCTGTCGTATAATTGATTCTTTCTTGTGTAGTAGCAGTTGTGTACACCACTGCCGGTTTGCCAGGTGCTTGTGTAGTAGCAGTTGTGTACACCACTGCCGGTTTGCCAGGTGGTTGTGTAGTAGCAGTTGTGTACACCACTGCTGGTTTGCCAGGTGGTTGTGTGGCAGAGCAAGAAAAAACTAGCCTGATCTGAGAGGTGCTCTTCGTGTTCACCAACTAGAAACCATTGAAAAGTCCTGGTTGTTATTCAACTTTTAGACTTTAATCTTGTTCTAAAGCTTGAGTTTTGCCTGCACATCTGTTTTACAGATGCAGCTTATTTGTATGCAGACTGTTCCTCACCTCCCAGGCGAGCCACAGCACTGTTTGCTACTCTCTCTCTAACCCAGTATGATTAGTTTTACCATATATTTTCTATCTGAATTTGTTTCTCAGCTTATTGTCTCGGTCTCACATCTTCTTCTTCTACAGCATTCTGAGCCCTTGAGGTACATTGCTGCAGATATCACCCACCTCCATTCATCTCTCTGATTGGCCTTCTCTTTCCAGTTGGTGACACCAAGTGTTTGCAGGTCTGTCGGGACATTATCCATCATCTTCTTGGTCTGCCTTGTGGTCTACGACCATTCGTCTCCCTTGTGTATACAGTTTTTACTTCTCTGTCATCTGACATTCTTTCAATATGCCCTAAACATTTCAGTCTATTAGCTCCCATGATGCCAGTGATCAGTTGTGATTTAAACAGATTATGAATTTCGTTGTTGCTTCTCACTCTCCATTGCCCGCTGTTTGCATCTTTGATGGGTCCAAAGATTCGTCATAAGACTGTTTAAAAAAACCTGTAATAAGGCTTCATCTTTTTTAGTTGTGCTCCAAGTTTCAGAGCCATATAAAACGACTGGTCTTGTCAACGTTTTATATATTCTGATCTTGGTGTTGCGAGACAGAAACTTTACTTCAACAGATGTTGAAGGGCATAGTATACTTTATTTCCCGTTTCTAGGTTTCACATGCATTAAATATTTTTCTTCTTGCAGCAACAACATCACACAAAACTTACATTAGGATGTTCATTCTAACTGCTAAAAGGCATGGTGAATTAAATTTATTATTGCGCCTAGAAAATTCAAACTCTGACACTGTTTCAAATTTTTGGCATTTACTTTTATGCTGTATTAAATAATTATTTTTACTTTTAAGAAAATGGATTTGGTTAGCAATGGATTAACAGCAACACCCTTAACTATAAACAGCCACACAATGCAAAACTTTACCTGGCATAGTCTCCATCATCTATGGCAGTTCCAAATTCAATGAGTCCTTCGTCTAGAGTATAGGCAACAGAGCTCACACCTTCATTCACAAGAACTTCAGTTCTACCATCTTTTCTTTCTAGATCAATAATGTCACCCTGAAAAACCAGAAGAACAGTGAACTATCAAACATAATTACTCAAGCATTACTCCAGAAGTCCCGGTTAGTTGTGTCTTTTGGATATTTTTTCAGGGAATTTAAATATGTTGGGAAATAAACAGACAGATGGACAAGAACTTCAGTTCTACCATCTTTTCTTTCTAGATCAATAATGTCAACCTGAAAAACCAGAAGAACAGTGAACTATCAAACAAAATTACTCAAGGATTACTCCAGAGGTCCTGGTTAGTATCCTTTGGATATTTATGCAGGTGTGTTTGGGAAATAAACAGACAGATGGATTGGCTAATTCTGGTGGTATACTGATGAATGACAAGCTAGATGTGGTCAAGGTCCTCTGAGAGTAAGTGAACAGTGGGGAAGCAGAAATAGGTCATCACAGTCTTGAAAGAACGGTGCAGTGGAGGATGACCAGGGTATAGGGTCACACTCGGTGCAGTGGAGGATGACCAGGGGATAGAGTCACACTCGGTGAAGTGGGGGATCACCAGGGTATAGAGTCACACTCGGTGAAGTGGGGGATCACCAGGGTATAGAGTCACACTCGGTGCAGTGGGGGATCACCAGGGTATAGAGTCACACTCGGTGAAGTGGGGGATCACCAGGGGATAGGGTCACACACGGTGCTCAGAGGAATAACCAGAGGAAAGGGTCACACTCGGTGCTCAAGGGAATGATAGGGGATAGGGTCACACTCAGTGCTCAGAGGAATGACCGGGGGATAGGGTCACACTCGGTGCTCAGGGGAATGATCAGGGGATAGGGTCACACTCGGTGCTCTGGGGAATGACCAGGGGATAGGGTCACACTCAGTGCTCAGAGGAATGACCAGGGTATAGGGTCACACTCAGTGCTCAGAGGAATGACCGGGGGATAGGGTCACACTCGGTGCTCAGGGGAATGACACACTCGGTGCTCAGAGGAATGACCAGGGGATAGGGTCACATTCGGTGCTCAGGGGAATGACCAGGGAATAATTCACACTCGGTGCTCAGGGGAATGACCAGGGAATAATTCACACTCGGTGCTAAGGGTAATGACCAGGGGATAATTCACACTCAGTGCTCAGGGGAATGACCAGGGAATAGTTCATACTCTGTGCTCAGGGGAATGACCAGGGAATAATTCACACTCGGTGCTCAGGGAAATGACCAGGGAATAATTCACACTCGGTGCTCAGGGGAATGACCAGGGAATAATTCACACTCGGTGCTCAGGGGAATGACCAGGGAATAATTCACACTTGGTGCTCAGGGGAATGACCAGGGAATAATTCACACTCGATGCTCAGGGGAATGACCAGGGGATAGGGTCACATTCGGAGCTCAGGTGAATGACCAGGGGATAGAGTCACACTCGGTGAAGTGGGGGATCACCAGGGAATAGGGTCACACTTGGTGCTCAGGGGAATGACCAGGCAATAGGGTCACCCACACTCGGTGCAATGGGGGATGATCAGGGGATAGAGTCACACTCAGTGCTCAGAGGAATAACCAGGGGATAGGGTCACACTCGGTGCTCAGGGGAATGATAGGGGATAGGGTCACACTCAGTGCTCAGGGAAATGACCAAGGGATAGGGTCACATTCGGTGCTCAGGGGAATGACCAGGGGATATTTCACACTCGGTGCTGAGAGGAATGACCAGGGGATAGGTTCACACTTGGTGCTCAGGGGAATGACCAGGGAATAGGGTCACACTCGGTGCTCAGAGTGATGACCAGGCAATAGGGTCACACTCGGTGCTCAGGGAAAATGACTAGGGGACAGGGTCACTCTCAGTGCTCAGGGAAATGACCAAGGGATAGGGTCACACTCTGTGCTCAGGGGAAAGGCAAGAAGGACATACAATTAAACTGCTACTTGTACCATCAGAACAGGAACTCTGCAATGACTGTTGAAAATAGGGACTTAGCTCTTATGGGAATATTCTGAAATCTGTGATGTCAGTTCTTAACTTAACATAATTCCTGATCTTATCTATATTTTTTTCAATTGTTGTTGAAAGATATAAAGATACTGAAAGGAGTAATCAATGAAGATGAACAAAGTAAAGCATTAAATAAAATACTTTAGTCAGGGCCTAAAAAACAAAAAGCATTGGGCGTCTCATGCTGTGACCCCATGACCTGTATCACAGAGGCTGTCAGCACAATATGACATCAACTTGGCTTTCAAAAATGCCATTCGGGTCGTAGCGATCCCCCCCCCCCCCCCCCCATGTTATTTTTAGTTACTATATGCATATTCTGGACCATTAAACATCACATAGGTGCACAAATGACAGAAGGAACTGGACACGCTTCTCAAGAACAAGTCACTGCAGACATGACCATATATGGACATTTATGGAGCTGTGTCACAACCGTAATTGACTAGATCTAGCCTTCTCGGGGCTACATGGGGTTAAGTATTGTACTGATACAACCCCAACATCCATAAACTATTTCTTTAGCCTCCTCTGTGTTGGACATCTTACCTTTATAGGCACCATGGTGACTCTCTCGGGGGCCTCTATATTGTACCACACACACAGATTGCCTCTGTTCTGTGCGACCACCACATCACTGCCTGGAACCCACTGTCAAGGACCACAAAACAAGCATTTGTTAACAGTTATCAAACAAGAAAGTAACTCGGCTAAACCAGTCTCAAACACGGCTAAAAAAAATGGAAAGTCTGGCTGAGCCTGAGTGTTTCATACATCACTAATAGTTCCCCATGCTGTTCCGAGGTCCCGCTTGTGGTGGTGGTGGGAGGGGGGAGGGGGGTGGATAGAGCTCCTCACCCAACAAGCATGTCACAGGAGGTGCACTTTCTTCGAAGTCAGGAGGTACACTTTCTTGGAAGTCAGGGCATGCACTTGCTTCGAAGTCAGGGGGTGCACTTCCTTCAAAGTCAGGGGGTACACTTCCTTCAAAGTCAGGGGGTACACTTCCTTCAAAGTCAGGGGGTACATTTCCTTCAAAGTCAGGGGGTACACTTCCTTCAAAGTCAGGGGGTAAACTTCCTTCAAAGTCAGGGGGTACACTTCCTTTGAAGTCAGGGGGTACACTTCCTTTGAAGCCAGGGGGTACACTTCTTTCAAAGTCAGGGGGTACACTTCTTTCAAAGTCAGGGAATACATTTCCTTTGAAGTCAGGGGGTACACTTCCTTTGAAGTCAGGGGGTACACTTCCTTTGAAGTTGGGGTGCATTTACATGAGAGGCGAGGAGTCCCCTGCGTCACACACTTCCTAGGTAAGTTTTCATTTATATCCTGTGCCCATCTTCATGCTGGTGTACCCCTCTTTCCTGGAACAATGCCTTCTGCTAGTATTCTTTCCAGTCTGCCGTGGCATTTGATATGGCTAAAATATTTCAGTTTCTGAGACAAGATGCTGTTTACTAGGTAATCTTACTTGATGTTCAAACACTACTGCACAAGTAATTAACTATTTATGTTTTTTGTTTTGTTACCTGCACATAGGAGCAGTAGTTGAGGATACTGCTTTTCTGCTGGGTGTCAATGTCGTATAGATGCAGCTGCAACCAAAGCAGAAATAACAAGTGTGATTTAGTGGAATGTAATAAATATGACTCTACATAACACTGAACAACACCTTGATTGATTAACTTATTAAGCAGAATGTAACAGAAGTGACTCTACATAACACTGAACAACACCTTGATTGATTAACTTATGAAGTGAAATGTAACAGAGGTGACTCTACATAACAATGAACAATTCCTCGATAGATTAACTTATAAAGTGGAATGTAACAGAGGTGACTCTACATAACACTGAACAACATACTGATTGATTAACTTATGAAGCGGAACGTAACAAAGGTGACTCTATATAACATTGAACAACACCTTGATTGATAAACTTATGAAGTGGAATCAATATTTTGCAATGACATGGCATTCTTCTTCTCAGCGTTCCCCGGCTATAAACCCCAGCAGAAAGTTATGGTTGTTTGTCCACTTCTGGATTTTAGTCTTATTCCAGAACTTGTGTTTTGTATGCATATTTGTTTTACAGGTATAGCTTATCTGTATGCACAATTTTGGTTCCCCGTCTCTCAGGCAGCTACATTCCGGCTTTGAAGGCAACACTCCTAATTACTTGTGTTTTACGACATGCTTGTTGACGGGGCAATGGGTCCATTTTCTTGCCCCAAAATGGGGGTCTTAGAACCCACCCAGGGAAGATGGTGACATTCAAATGTGCTCTTTCTTTAAGACTCAAACTGTTCAGCCACTTATTGAAAATGAACCCACTGCTGCCGGACACGAGAGCATACAACCTGAAAATGGATACAGCAGGCGATCTAGAAGATAATGGAGTGAAGTAGCCACTGACAGCCTGGGACTTCACAACATCACAACAAGCAACTGAGCACGCCCTAGTTCAGCCAACTGTTAACTTGTGATGCCTAGCAGCAAAAAGCAAATAATGACAAAAGAAGGAGGTAAATAATGTTTTCATGAAGGATATAAGCTAATATGACAGAAGATTCTTGACAGTCAGTCATTTGTTGTTCTTCTCTAGTCATTTTCTGCCTTTCAGAGTCGTGTTCTGCCTTTCAGAGTCAGGTTCTGCCTTTCAGAGTCATGTTCTACCTTTCAGAGTCATTTTCTGCCTTTTAGAGTCATGTTCTGCCTTTCAGAATCATGTTCTGCATTTCAGTCATGTTCTGCCTTTCAGAGTCATGTTTTGAAAAAGCATATGGACTGTTAAATTCTGTTAAAAATCACAATATGCTGAGAGGTATGATGAACTACACCAGTAGTCACAACACTTGAAGCCAGTGATGGATATTCCCTACCTTCAGTTTGTTGTCCCTATACAGCAGTTTATGGCCAGTTTCATTCAGCTGAAATGAAATATTTAGGGCAAAGAAGTGTTACAGATTAGCATGAGAAATGAAGATTATGAAGCACAATAAACTATATATCACAACCATTAATAGAATATTAATAGAATAGCATATAATCAACTAAAACATGCTAAAACTGACAATATAAGTAATGGACTCTTCCATGTCTTTATACATAACTGGGTTAGTTGGGTAAGCAACTAACTGCACACTGAACCATTCAGTCCATAAGTACAACAGGAAAGAACTGTCACAACTATGATGCAGTAGTTCAAGCCATCAAAATAGCAGCAGAGTAACTGCTAAATTTGTGTCATACTTCACAACCCATGGTATTCCTGACAAATGCAACAGCAGTAGTACTTCAGGCACCTGAATCTTGAAAATTCCTTGTTATACGGAAACTACACTCCAAACTAGGCAACCGGTGTTAGGTATGCATACTATTCCATTGTGGAGTTCCCGGAAATGAAAGAACTGATAAACTAGCTTAGGAAGGTGCAAATGAAGAACAATCTGATGTAGCAGTCTCATATCAACAGAAGAAGAGAATAATCAAATCAATCAGAAAGCTACCAAAATCGACACAAGACGATTATCATATTATTCACAGACCAGAGAAAGTTATTACTCTACGCATTAGAACAGGACACAATCAATTTTGCAGCCACAAGTACACACAATTTAGGATTGGCAAATCAGCCATGTGTACATGTGGACTGGCACCGGAGACAATATATCACATCCTCCAAGACTATCCCAAACACAACATATCAAGGCAAAACTTTTGGCCAAGAGAAACATCGGTGTAAACCAAACTTTAGGGGTCGCTGTCTGTGAATTATGACAGTGATGTTCATACTACAGACAACAGTGTAGACACAGATAATCTATTTCAAGTGACTAAAAGAAGAAAAAGAAGTCGATAAGTGCTTGTTTCATCAGTGAGTCCCCCACGTTACCCAACACATATGCATGAGAACATTACTTACCTCAAGCCAGTCAATCCTGTTGTCATGACTCACTTGTGCTATGTTTAGACCCGTCAGAATATCAACTGCAAAGAAACAAGACCAATACATCACAATTGTTAGTCAGATAGTCAAAGTTCCCCTGCAGACGGGTCACACCATTACTTCTCTGCTCTTGTGCCAGGAAAATCAAACAAAAAATATTCTTTACTGAGCCATTTGAAAACTAGTGAAAAACATGTCAGTTCTAGTAAAATCTTGAAGTAAAATATCTTAAGAGACAGCATGTTAAAATAGTATCTTTTTGGACTAAAAAAGTCCAAAGTTAACAAAGTTACAAAAATAAACGGCCTTAAATTTAAACACAATGTGATTAATAAATAATAAATTATTAATAACAGTGGGATTGCTTATGCATGTCAACTTGGAATGCCAAAGAAGAAGATGAAACAAAAAGGTGGAAGATCAGCAAGAGGAGAAAGAAAAAGAAGAGGGGGAAGAAGAAGAGAAAAAGGAAGAAGAAGAAGAAGTAGAAGCAGTAAATTAAAAGAAGAAAAAGAGGGGGAAATAGGAAGTGGAAAAGAAGAGGAGAGAACAAAGAGGTGGAAGATCAGCAAGAGGAGAAGGAGGAGCAAAAAGAAGAGGAAGAAGAGAAGAAGGAAGAGAAGAAGGATGAAGAAGAAGAAGGAGAAGCAAAAGAATTAGAAGAAGAAAAAGAGGGTGAATAGGAGATGAAGGAGAAAGAGAAGAAAAAGGATACAACACTAAAGTACTTGAAAGTGTTGTTTTGTGTTCGAACCCACAGAACCCAAGTCTATGATCATGGTAAGATACTTACTGATGGCAACAGTTTTTAAGTCAATGAGATAGGCCATCTTTTTGTTTTCCTGTATCCCCTTTTGCTTCCGTTCATTAAGGCGAACACTGGGAGATGAATATCAGTTATTAATTAAAATATTCAAAATTCTCTCTCTCTCTCTCTCTCTCACATACACACCCACCCACCCGCAGACATACACGCATGCACACAGTTCCAAATCTGACCTTAGCAAAGCACTCTTTTCAATGCCTCTACTCACACTCATTGTATAGTTTTTGACCTAAATTTGATGGAGCAATCAGCACTCAGTGGGTTATGTGGTCAAGATCATACCTGCTGCCTTTACTTCTCAGGACTTTACCTGATACTCATTTAAGGCTGGGTCAACTGGGTGCCAAGGTCATTCTTGAAAAAGTCTGGCTCTGTTCGGTTTTGAGCGCATGAGCTTCGGATCCACAAGCTGGTGTCTAGCCGCTACAACATGGAGGCTCCCCTATTTCTCAGTGGTGTAAACAGGTGGGCTGGGATGAGAGCGAGGTTCTGCAAAAGGATCTGCTACATGAAGATGTTGGTGTAGCATTACAGTCATTGCAGATGCTGTTCTCAAAACTAGCAACACAACTCCATGGTCCCAAGGGACTGATGGTTGCCTACTACATCAATCAAAAAGTCCTTTAGAGAGTGTCACACTCCTCACGGCATACCTGAAAGTTTTCCTTTCCCTAGCCAGCTCTCCGGCCCTATGTGCTTTCAATGCCAATGCATCTCCAATGTCCTGTATCCTTCTTCAATGTCCTGTATCCATCTTCACGATGGTCGACCCCTGCCTCGCCTTCCACAAACTGTACCCTCCATCACAGTCTTTTCCAAGCCACCATGATGCTTGATGTGACCAACATACTTCAACTTTCGGGACAGGATGATGTTAATAAGCCAGTTCTCCTTGATGTTCTACTCATTTAGAATGTTGATGTTTTTCCTCTTCATGATCCATGGTATTGTGAGAATTTTTCTGTAACATTTCAATTCCAAAGCTTCAATCTTTTTCCTCAGTGAGTGAGTGAGAGTCGAGGACTCTACTATTACATGCAATTAACAATACTGATTAACCTCCGCACTGCCATAGCCTGTCTTCTTTTGACTTTTGTTGAGTGGCTCCATTGTTGCTCCATAATGTAGCAGTTCCCCCTACCTCCCCCGCTTCATTTCCTCGATTCCCCCCAAAAAAAAGTGATTAAAAAGGGGAGGGAAAATCCCAAGCCTTGTTAACAAGAACTTACAGAAAAACATCCACAAAAATTAAAGTGTCAAATAACATAATGTTCTTGGCTTTAAGTTTTAATATTTTACTTATAATTAAACAAATTTTTTTTTTTAAATAACAGATTATTACAAGTTCAAATGCACTCAATTTCAAAGCTGCTTGGTGGGACCCCTCCCTGAAACTTCATTGCGCCCCCTAGGTAGAAAACCACTGTGTGAGTATGTCATCAGCTGTTTCGAACCCTTTGAGGGGTTAAGTGAGTGCCACCTCTTATAATTATTTATAAAAATTATTTTTGACATCCCCCCCCCCCCCCCCGAAACCCGACCGGCAAACAGACTGGCTGGTTGTGCACCATTCGGTGACAAACTGTTGCATGACAGGCTAGATGGGGTTATTGTGAACATTTTGGAAGTACAAACAGATCGCCACGGTCTAAAACGGTGCAGTGGGGTGTGACCAGGGAACCTGGGCTGCATTCAACCTTCCAGGAAAAGGCAAGACTGAAATACAACCAGACTGCATCTGATACCATTGTTACTGTAACTCAAGCTGCTGAAGATGGGGACAGAGTGCTTAAGGCAATATCCTGAGTGCTGTTATGTCGGTTCTTAACTCAGCTTAGCTCTATTCCACAACATAAACTATTCACAAATCGTACCTGATGAGGTGTGGGTTCATAAACTCCGTGCGTACACAACCAAGAACCTCATTCTGTCCATATTCTATCAGAGCCAGCTCTCCAGCATTGAATATCATGCACACCTACACAGAAAATAATCAAACATTTACTTCAAATGTGCACACAAATAGGCTGCAGTAACAACCAAAGGTTTATAATTGTATCATGTAACACTGGTATTGTAACAGTGCTCTGTGTTGCAAATTTCTGTAAGTTTGATATTCTTAAGTTACTCATTTTACCAGTCCCCCTAGACATACATAATGTCTTTGGTACTGTTTAGTATTACACTTGGTGAGGGGTTAAATGAGAAAATAGCATTTTGAGGGATTTTAAAAAAAAGACATAATGGTGCCATAACTTGACTTCAGATGTCTCTCTGTGCCTGTTACTGTGTAAACAAAGAAACCAACTTTTATTTTTCTGCTCCTTGTGTGTTCAATGATTATTCCTTTTATTTTATTACTACACCAGTTATTAAAAAAATCCCCCCCCCCCACAAATTTAAATGTTTTAAAGTGGATTGAGTTTAGAAGCTTTTTTTTTAAATTATAATATGCTTTCTAGGAATTCTAGGTTATATAACGGGTTATTCCTCCAAGGTCTTTTAGGGAGAAAAGGTCATTAAGTCGCTATTTTAAAAATAATAGTTCACATTTTTTTTAAAATTGACCTTAAGCAATGCATGGTGTGTTAAAGACTGTATTATATCTTATCCATTTAGCCTCAGCATGCTTAATTTTAAAAAAAAAGAAAAGACAAAGCTGACGTGTTGTTTTAACATGTGACACAGTATATGCTGAATCTCTGAAAGTTTTATACTGCTGGGTTTTATCTTTGTACACCCTTATGCATCTCCTGCCAAATCATGTGTGACTGAAAGAGTTAAATATCTATTTACTTTTTACATTTACCAAGCAGCATTATTGATCTGGTTCTTACAGTAAATGCCATTTTCTTATGGTCTATGCCATATAGCACTGTGATGCTGACCACATCACCCCTCTTGTGCCGTTGGTCTATAAAAATATAGGTCTAGACCTATATGCCTTATACGCCTAAAGGCGTGGAAAGGGTCCTTTACTTTTTTTTTTATATAGCACTGGTCATCAAATCAGTCCACAGCTTCAGTCATGTGTGTAAAATATTGTTTAATTATAACTCAAAAAACGTTTTTCCTAACTCAATATATGAAACCATGAAACATTAGCTATGGAAGTCTATGATGGGTTTGGTTGATGCAGATGATATTTTCATTCAGATCTTCTCCTCCTCTGTTGAGTTCACTGACTGTAAACTCTAGCAGAAAGTCTTGGTGGTTCGTCCACTTAGGATATTTGATCTTATTCCAGGACTTGAGTTGCGAGCACATCCGTTTTACGGATCTGACTTATTTGTGTGCAGACGTGGTTCCTCAGATCTCAGGCAGATATGCTTTGTCCTCAAAGGAAATGTCCAGTCTATGGCAGGTACCCAGTTGGGAACCTGTTTCTAGCATGACCACAGAGATGCATGAAGGTGTAGACAGATCTTAACCAGTTTGAGCACCAGTTCTGATGCACCACCATCTGTGTTTCAGCCCCTCTGCAATCCCCTTCAAAATGAACTTAATCAGTGCAGGCTTAGCAAACCCAACAGATACGCCTGCATTAAATGCATAAGACAGCAATTACAAGTGCCAATACAAACAGTCCGCCACTAGAAATGCAGTTCATGGTCAAAGGAAGGAGCAGTTACACACGCAATGAATCACTTAAGGTCTCACAACTTCTCTGGTAGCAAGCCACTTGCCATTTTCTGCATCTACAGTTTACAATACAAACCACATTGGCCGCAGCTGAAAAGTATTCCAAAAGAAATCGGCAGCTCACAGTGTCATGCCATGCACTCATCAAGTCAGTAGCTGAATGCTGAAACTATATCCTTTCAGTCAACATACAGAGGAAAATGTAGCAGCTAACTAATGTCAGAAGCAAATTCTTGCCACTACTAAAAACTGTAAACCTGCCTATCAGCAATACTGAAATGAATCAGTTAGACTTACATTTTCATTGTCAAAATAATATTTTTCACTGCCAGAGCCTTGCCAAGGAACCTCGCTCAGCCTGGAGGTCAGCATGTCTCCTAGGAGAAGAGTGTCTGATGTATGAGCCACTAGGTATCTGTCTCTACCCATGATTCGAACCTCGTCGATTTCATAGCCATAGTGGGACTTCAGCATGACTTTAGTATTAGTGGCCAGATTTCTGACAATGGCCTGAAAAAGAATCATAATTATTGCTTTATTACTTAACTAACAATTTAAACGTAAAATCATTTAGAATTATCAAATAAAATCTTGGCTATAAATTTAATAAATTTATTAAATTAATGTACCCAACTTTCAGGATTACTGTTTCTTGATTAGTTCAGATTTGGGGGTTGATCCAAGGTCTCTATTCCTCGCTCTCACAGTCATACACCAGATATTCTCTACTTCCATCTCTAAAATGCCTATACTTATGCACACACAAACACACACACACACTCAAATATTCCCTACTTCCCTCTCTCAAATACCTATACTCATTTACACACACACACTGTCACTACTGTCTGTTTTACCACTTTTAAAGGCGGGACCTTGAACACACATACACATAATCATAGATTCCTTACTTCCCTTCTCTCACATTCCAACTTTCAGGCACACACAGTTAAATATGCTGATTTCTAGCTGAACCTACAAGTGAAGAGATATCGGAACCTACCTGACTGGTACCAACATATGTGATCTCAAATTTATTCTTGTACAGAGTCCTCTTGAGGCAGCAGTCAAACAGTTCTAGGCCACCACACAATGTGCCCTGAAGAGATGATGCACACAAAAAGAGAAACTAATAACAGAACTGTTAGTCTTTCAACTCATTCAATCCCAGAATAGACCACTGCTAATGTCTGATGGAGGCAATAATAAGGATATTAACCAAATACAAATTATATTTCTCCAATGACCAAATACACTAACAAATACATTGTCAGAGTCATTGAGAATCACTGACAAAACACAAGATGTGAAATCAGTTATAGTACGTTGATATATATATACATGGTTAATACTCAGTTACACATGATGTGTTGCTTGGGAGAGAAAGAGTTATCTTTTCTTCTTTTTCTTTTCTTTCGTTAAATAAAAAACAATACTAAAATGGTACACCTTTTCTTTCTTCTGTGTTTGACCTTTGTTGTGGTCTACAGCTAGACAGTGATATCTGCACCTCTCAGCCTAATACATTTGATTTTAGCAAACTCCTAATTAGTCACCCTGCTTGTTAGTGGACAGTGGGAATATTCTTTTCCCCCAAAAATGGAGCCCTGAGACCCATAATAGAAGTTTTGCCTGGAAATGTGTTTGGGACAGTCTTCGAGGATGTAGTCTGTTGTCTCAGGTGCCAGTCCACATGTGCACATGGCTGATTCACAAATCGTAAACATTGTGTACATGTGGCTGCAAAGTTGACTGTGCTCTGTTCTAAGGCGTAGAATAATGACTTGCTCTGGTACGTCCATAATATGGTAATCGTCTTAAGATAGCATTTGAGCTGTGTATTCTTGTATACCAGCAAATTTGTGCTATTTCTATCATTCAGCTGGCATATCTGATGAATCCTTAAAGGCATTTGCCCTCTTCACAGGGCGCCCCGAAATACTGTAAAAGCTTCATAATTAATTTAACCAAGACACGAATAGTCATACTTTTACTTCATTTAGGGCACTGAGGAAATTTTTTTAACTGAAAAAAACGCACCGCAACCAAGAAAAGTTTAGGAAACACTGTCATAGATCATTCCTGCATCTGCTCAAAACACAGTAGCAGACAAACAAACAAACAAACCCCCCCCCCCCCCCGCCGCCCCCCCCCCCACACACACACACACACGCACCCACACACGCACTCATGCACGCACGCACGCGCGCGCCCACACACACACAAGCC
The DNA here is from genome assembly GCA_905116865.2 of Candidula unifasciata. Classification (NCBI taxonomy): domain Eukaryota; kingdom Metazoa; phylum Mollusca; class Gastropoda; order Stylommatophora; family Geomitridae; genus Candidula; species Candidula unifasciata. Next base: position 166,739 of record CAJHNH020000811.1, on the reverse strand, counting down.
ACTTGTGACAGCTGCATTTTGTCTTCTTCTTTTTCTCATATTCCATGCCATGTGAGGTTGGTAGTCATATCTGTTTACAACCTTCTGTCTTGTGTACTTTCAATCAGTTCTCTGATGTGTTAGGCCGAAAGGGCGCAGATATTGCAGTCCAGCTGTAAACCACAGCAAACAAGTTTCAAGTGAACAAGTGAGCCAGTAAAATAAGGTAAATGACCCTTTTTACACCTGTGGCCTACTGGGCATATGATGCTAGACATATTTGTATAAACCAGTTGCGCTTTGTGGGTATTTTGATCAACATCCTCCTGGCCACATTTACTTACCAGGCCAATAGCTGGTACCCATTTAAGGCCGGGTCAACCTGGCAGCCAGGTTCAACTTTAAGAAAAACAAAAGCAGTCTTGTTGTGGATTCAAATCCAAGACCTTTGTGCTGGCTAGCAAATTCTAGCAACTGTGCTTCTGTGATTCTCGACGGACAAGACAAAGAAATACTATGTGAAGATTTACTCACAGCAACAACTCTGGAACCGTCCTTCTTCCAGGACAGAGCTGTGACTGTGTAGAGGTTTGGGATTTCTTTTAGTTTGGGCTCTTCCCACATCTGCCGACGGGGACTCCAGTTAAGTACTCTCAATCTAACAGCATGTGAAAAAAACAAAATATATGAAGATGTGATATGAAACATTCAGGTGGGCAAACAGATGACTACTCAAAAAATAGATGCAGCATTCCTTGCGTAAGTGAAGAAACATTTGTATAGTTCTCTGTGTGGGTTCTGGTGCCCATTTCGGGGGGAAAGAAGAGGGCCATTGCATCCCTTACAAGCCTGTTGTACAATGTGACTAAATTTGAGTTTTTCTCTCCAGTCGCAGAGCATATGCCTGAGAGGCGAGGAACCCACAGTCTGCAAACAAGTAAGCCAGATCTGTAAAATGGTTTTGCACGCAAAATTCAAGCTCTAGAATAAGACTAAAGTACAAAATGGATGAAAAACCACAACTTTCCACCAGAGTTTACAACCAGAAGAATTTGACAGTAAAACATCAGTTCCGTTTTTACAAACATCCAAATTAAACGAGCTTTATGAATACATTATATTTTAAAATACTGTCTGAGAATTCCTCTTCTTCGTGTTCACCAGCCGTAAACTCTGGCGGAAAGTTCTGGTTGTTTACCCACTTCTGGACTGCAGTCCTGTTCCAGAACCTGAGTGTTGCGTGTGCATCCGTTTTACAGATCTGACTCCCAATTGGTAGACTCTTACGACATGCTTTTGGGTAGCCAGTGGGTCTATTCTTGTTTCCCTATAATAGGGCCCCAGATACATTTCTGTATTTCATATTCTTATTCTCTACCTTAACAGATAATTTGGAGAATAACACAGAGGCACATATCAATAAAATTCAGTTAGTAGAAGCCTTTCATGAATAAATGTATGAATAAAGAAATAACTGACATTACTGTATTTTGGACCTTCCCACACGTGCTCAACCCCCTGTCTCAGTAGCCAAAGAAGAGTACCATACTGATGCTGTCAGCTGAGACCTGACTAAATGTGTACACAATTTTCTACTAACTCTCGGCTGAATCATCTTCTATAGCTATGGATGCACTATCAGTTCTGCTACACCGTCCACTTGATCCTAGGGAGTCTTTACCATATCAACTTTATCATAAAATAGCTCACTGCCCAGAGGGACAGCAGCAGCTAACCTATCAACCTGCTTATAACCACACACACCTGAATCTCTCTGGCAAACAATCCGTGATATGCATCTGGAAAGGGAATCTAACAGGGCATGCTGGGAGTTCCATCGTCCACAATTCCTCTTCTTTACCCCCCCCTTTCCCGATAATTAAGGATTCAGCAACTCACAGACTGCTCACAAACCAACTGTGACTAGTGCATGTTATAATAAAATAAAGTCTTTTATCTAACGCGACCCATCAAATAGGTTCTGGTGCCCCATCTCGGAGGAGCAGAAAATAAACCCACTGCCTCCTTAACAAGCATGTCATACCAGGTAATTAATTAGGGGCGTTTATTTCAAAGTCAGAGTGCATCTGTAAGAGATGTGAAGAACCAACAATCTGCATACAAATAAGCCAGATATGTTAAACAGATGTGCACACAAAAGTCAATTTCTGGAACAAGTTCAAAGTCCAGAATTGGACGAAAAAGCAGAACATTCACCAGGAGTGTACAGTCGGTGAACGTGAAGAAGATATAATACAACATATTTGTCTTTTTAATTCACTAAGAAAAGCTTACTTGTCAAAGCTACCGATGACCACATTCTGGCCACTCGGAGAACACACAGCCACAGTGAACTCATGTTCATTATCTTCACGGCTGTAATCAAAGTGCTGGAAGCTGCGCCCATCACGACCGTATGCAGTGATGCGTTTGTCACACCCAGCAGCAACAATGGCATTCTGGGAGAAGGCCAATGCATAGGGAGGGCAGGAATGTGTGGCAATTTTACCCTGAAAAGATAGGTGTTGAAGTTAAGTCTCTTTAAAAAAAAAAGTTCACTGAATGATTGAAACTGCTTAGCACAAAATTAATCACTTGCCTAAAGAGAACAGTTGTTGCCACGGCTAAGAGGACTATAAATTTAAAAAAAAACATATAAAAAAAAACTGTGGGCCACCAAATGTTTGATTAAATAACGATTACAGTGGTTTAATCCCCGGTAAGGGATTTTTTTAATGTGGACTTTGACTTATAGTAATTTCCCCTGTTCTCTGCGCACGTCAAAAATTCCTTTCAGTTGGAAATCAAAAAGAGTAGCCTAACCGCACTACCCGGGCAAAATTTATAGTTAAAAATCTACCCAAAGTATTTCAGGATCCTCGCTCGTGCTACAGAGCCTGTGCACTGTGCTAAGCTTCTTCGGACTCAGACTTGAGTGAGAAGAAGAACGCAACACTTATGGGTTACTTACCACCCATGTGCCATGACGCTGGTCCGTTGTTCAAACCTCAAATACAGTGGGTCACTGTTAGTTTGACTAAATAAGAACATTAGTGTGTGTCACTACTAGCTTGACCATATGAAACCAACAGTGACCACTCACTACAAGCTTGACTTAATGAAACTAACACTGGCTTACTACAAGCTTGACTTAATTATATCAACACTGGGTTACTACAAGTCTCACTAAATAGCACCATACAACAGGGTCTTTCAACAACAAAAGCAAGACTGATTTCTCTCATTCTCTCCAAGGTTAAATAGTCTATTTCACCTCACATGCTCTAGAATGTTCCACTCACAATTTTCATGTTTTTCTCATCTGGCACACTTTGGCCAACTTGCATGCTTGCCTCTAATTACTTGATCTGTTTATCATACATTAAACTTTGTATTCGACTCCACCCATCCAAATTCAAGCACATAATTTATGCTTAATAGATGTAATTTCCCAATCATGAGAGAATTTGTCTATAATGAGAAAATGGACCATCACAATTAACTATTACTTCCATTTTCATGCAACGTTTTTTTTTTTTTACACATCCCTTTCAGACTGATTAAGTAATGCTAGACATTTATCAATAAAATGCAACAATCAATCATCCGGAACTAACCTGTGAATCACCTGATCCTTCATCGTCAAAAAAATAACGGATAATAGAACCATCCGCATGCCCTGATAGGATTCCCTTTCCAGATGGACTAAAAGAGGAGACCAAAATAGAGATGCTTTGTAAGATACAAGATTACACTAAAGACAATAAAACTGCTGAATAACTTTTCGCATTTTCTGCTTCTTCTTCTTCTTTGTTCACAGGCTGTATGCTCTGGGGGAAAGTCATGGTTGTTCATCAGTTCGGACTCTGGCTTCATGTCAGGGTCTGACTTTTGCATGTACATCCATTTTACTGGATTATTTATGTGCAGCTGGTTTTCCTTGCCTCTCAACTCTGAAGGAAACCCTCAGTTAGCTGACTCTTACAACATGCTTGTTGGAGAGATAGTGCATCTATTCTTGTTTTCCACACAATGGGACTGCAAAACCCACATAGAGATTTTGGCATTTTAAAGCAGGTCATGTCCTGTTCCTTTGCCTACATGGATAGGCACCAAAGATTACTGAATTAGTGTTTCAGACCCACTTTCTACATGCAGAAGAGAGATCCCAAGTTCAGCAGTTAGCCTTTCAGTGGAAACCAAGCTGCATGGATCAGTGGAGGTCATGCGTCACATACAAACGTTCAAACAGCCTGTGGCTTTCTTATCTGAAAACTACAGCCAGGAAGAGCAAAAAGAAGATTTCCAGTTCAACTCTACTAGGTTTTAATGGATGACATGGTGTCTATCATTATTTCCAATCAAATATTTTAGTCTGTTTATACTGCCATGTCGGCTCTGTGGCTAAGTCGATGCGAATGCTTCGCAATGCCGGGATGCCGGGTTCGATACCAGCTGCGGGCCATGCGCCTTGCGTTAGTTTTGACAGTGGTATCAAGAAAGCCGACCGTCCAGAAAGCAATGGTAAACTACTAGACGTAAATTTGCCTAGAGAAACCACACAACAGCCAGGGGCTGTTGGGGTTGGTTCTGCAATGACCTGTAAAGGATACACAACTAAACTTTATACTGCCATACAGTTATAATAACACCCTTGTTCTTCAATCAGATGCCATGATGTTTCAATACATCTGATTTCAGCAAATCCCCAATTATTTGCTTTTATGTTTTCATGCTCATTGGGGGTAGGAAAAAAAAAAAGGGGGGGGGGGAGGAGCTGAACTGTTGTGCAAGATAAGCAAAACTTTAAAAAAGATACACAAATAAAAAGTCACCTTGCTGCCAGAGAAACAACATATGATTCTGTGGAATACACAGTGGCCGACTTGTTAGTTCTTGTGTTTGCAGACCTCACCTATAATTTAGCAACATGATAATTACATAAAATAAGAACATGTCATGTTTTAACTCTTTGAGTCCCAGGGGGTTTAGCATCAGAGGCCCAAGGGGTAGTCAAAAGAGATGTAAAATTGGTGCATCTTGTGTTCATTGGGGCTTCTAGGGGGGAACCTATGAACGTATGATGCGTTCGTTGGGACTCAAAGAGTTAAGAAAGGACAGTACTGAAAAAATATGTAATTTGATATGGTCTAATGAGCTTGCTTTACAGTTATGAAAGTACAGGACCCTGTTCCACGCTTTTCAGGTGTATTGAGCACATAGGGCTAGACCTATATTTTATAGACCAACGGCACTTGGTGGGTGATGTGGTCAGCATAATGCCGGCCGCCTTTACTTCCTAGGACTGTACCTGGTACCCAATCAAGGCTGGGTCGATCTGGGAGCCAAGGCCGTTTTTGAAAATAAGTCCAGCTCCCGCCAGGAACTGAATCCAGGACCTTCTGATCCGCAGTCGAGCATCTAGCTGCTAGACCATGACGGCTCCCGTTTTACAGTTATAACAACCCTTTATACTGCTAGCAAATAGGGAAACATTTTTGCTTGCGATTTCAAAACCACCTATAGAAATTTGTCATTCTCTCCCTTCCCCTCTCTCATCCTGCCTCACTCCCCCCCCCCCCCCCCACTCTCTCTCCTAAATCTCTTGCTCCATCAACTGCTCCCATTTTCTTGTGCTCTCTACCTCCTTAATTGTATCTCACTCCCTCCCTCTCTTGCTTTCCACTCTATTCATCCTTTTTTTTTATTCCCCTCTTCCCATCTTTTCATTCTTACCACCCTTCCACACTTTTCTAGCTCTGTGTGTGTTGTCCATCAAGATGATGAGGAAAACTCTTTTTCATCAAGTATGAGTACGAAGATGACTGATAAGGCCGATGCGGGCTGGAAAAGCTCTATATTCTCCTCCTTGCTCCAGCTTTTTTTCTCCTCCTTCCTGCCTACTACACCTTTTCCCTCTCTCCAAGAAAATATAGGGCAAAAAAAACAACTGAACATACATTGTACTTGATGATTAAATTATTTCCCGTTTGGGTTCCTGGGCCCCATTGTGGGGAACACAGAAATAGACCCACTGCCTTCCCAGCAAATGTAATAGAAGTCGACTAACTGAGGACTTTCTTCAAAGTCGGAATGCATCTGCTCGAAAGGCAAGGAACAACCAACTGCACCCAAATAAGTCAGCAAACTGGATGTACATGCAAAACTCTGGCCCTGACACAAAGTCAAAATGGACGAACAGCCAGTACTTTCCGACAGGGCTTACAGCTGATAAACAAAGAAGAAGAGGAAGAAGAAGAAGAAGAAGAAGATGAAATGATGAGGATAATGACAAATAATAAACAATATGGGTTAAAATGTACACCTTTCCATCAGCAAGACCGTAGATAATTGCCTGGTCTGGTGGCCAGATAAGACAAGTCACAGCACTGTTCTGTACAAATTTGTTGCAGATAACTTTCTTCTCTCCCCTGTAAAAAAAAAAAAAAAAAAATTTTTGAAAGACTACACTTTACAGTATATTTGTCCTAACTGTACACCTGGTTCACATTTTGGCTTTTGATATTATGTAACTAAAGTTGTAGCTGCCATACATTTAATTGTATAACCTAGATATAATAAATCTTCCCAGTTACAAGCTTCTGCATCTCACATAGAGCAAGAGAGAGAGAGAGAGAAAAAGAGAGAGAGAGAGAGAGAGAGAGAGAGAGAGAGAGAGAGAGAGAGAGAGAGAGAGAGAGAGAGAGAGAGAGAGAGAGAGAGAGAGAGAGAGAAGAAAAGTGCAAAATAAGTGAATAAAATAATCAGAATAACCAAGGTCAGTGTCAAAAGTATAATTTAACATCATATAGTATTTTATGCTCTTACACAGAAAAACTCAGAAAATAACAGAAATATGCTGTTTATGTAACTAAGTTCTCTGACTTAGGAATTATGAATATAGTTTCAAAATTCTGACAGTCTCCAGTTGATTCAGATACAAGCAATTTGGCAGCAGATTGATGTACACTGATTTCAATAATGGTACGGTCGTTAGACCATTCAAAAAGCAATGGCAAATTACTTAAAGTAAATGGGTGTAGCAAAAGCACACAAAAAACAACAAATGCTGGGGTTGATTGGGATGTCCTGCAAAGGTTGTAATTAAGTGCAGTGCCTCAGTGCTGAGGAAGGAAAGGACAGGCATGCAGAGTGCCATGCTTTGCTGTGGAGGTCATGGATGAGCAGCATTGTCTGGATCTTTTTTCCGTGTCCTTCAGGTGTGTTGGGAAATGAACAGGACAGATTGGCTGGCTCTGCACAACCTGGTGGAATACTGATGTATATAAGGAAGATGAAGTTAGGGCCTTGTGGGAGAGCATGTACAATTCAAAGAAGCAAATGGATCACCACAGTCTGGTGAGAGTGATGAAGCGGAGAGTGACGAGGGGTTCTGGCCGATACTCGACGCTCAGAGGAATGGCAATACGGAGGTACAATCAGAGTGCTACTGGCACCATTGGTATTGGAACTTTGTGCTGGCTGCTGAAGATGGGGACGGAGCGCTTAAGGGAATGCCCAAGTGTTGTGATGTCAGTTCTTGAGTCAACTCAGCGCAGTGTAAAATAACAGGAATACACAGTGAGGTCAACTGAAATATCATCATTACACAGCAAGTACTATTCAGACACTGATCTCATCACGGCACACTGTAATACTACTTGTTTCATGCCTAACTTTTTCTGCCTCACAAACTTTCACACCCAGAGTTGTCTTTGATATCCTGTAACCACCATCATACTGGTCAACTCCTACCTCTCCTTCATGAACCATAACCTCTGTTATTGTTTCCAAACCATCATAAATAACCTCTGAAATATCACAATACCAAATAAGTCATTCCTTATAAATTGTGATAATTAAGTTTATAAGCACTCCTAAGGGTGTGGCTGGCTGAAATGTTAGAATGTTCAGCTCTCATCTGCAAGACCCAGGTTTGAATACTCAGTAAGGTGACATATTTTTTTCTGATCGGGGGCACAAATAAATTCTTTACCTACACAGTCTGTGGCAACTGCACTTTTTGGTACTAGCTTAACATAGGTAGCAGTATCTTCTTCTTCATCTCCCTCTTCCTGCCAGTGGACTGTAGATGAGAAGGCCACAGGTCTCTATGATGGCTGTGGTGCATATTGGAATGACAACCTGCACACATCTGAAACAAAACATCTTTTATATCAACTTAACACAGTAATGTAAAAAAATATACCAGTCATCTCCAATCTTGTAGACATAGATGATGTTGTCCGTCTGTCCAACAGCTATTTTGGTTGAGTCACTGGAAAATGCCAGACCCTTTACTGTGTAGCTCTTCTTTCCATACTGTAATATACAAAATAAAGACATTATTATGCTGCAGAGCCAGTCAGTCCGTCTGACTCTTCATTTCCCAACACACGGACGTATCGCGATGAAAAAATCCAGACAATACTCCTCAATGTCTTCATTGGGATTTGAAAAGGATGGTGGTGCCAGATTATTGGTGTCTAAGATTGAAAAGGTTAAACAAGTTATTTTCTTTGTCCTAAAATTATCTTGTATGGCATATACATTATCTGCTTACTTTCTAGCATAAAATAAACCAACAAAACCGTTTTACACAATCAAGTATGACCAACCTTAGCATCTGCTGGCTTGAGTGAAAACTTGTCCCTCTTCTCTCCTTGCTCGTCGAACAAAATGACCACCCTGTCTGATGTGCAGACAGCTATTTTCTGGTTGTTTGGCGAATGGGCAATGGCACAAATTTTTGCTGCTCCATCCTTAAATTATATGAAAAATGAAATAATAATCAAGAATGTTGCAACCAAATGGACATTTTGACCAGATATTATAAATTGCAAGGGCTCAGCACAGTTTAACCCTTTCACTCCGTTGACCTAGAAAGAACAAAGCCAAGCTCCAGTATTTTCCATTTTTCTGATATTCCAGGAAAATAAATCCTTAGAAAAATAACCAGTTTACATATGTCGCAAAATTAATCCCTAAAAATCAAAATATTACACCCCCTCTACACAAACACACTCCTAAAAGAACCTGCACATATTATAGAGAGTAAGGGCAATAATCCAGAATCAAATAAACTCACATTTCTTGGGATACAAAAACTAATTATAGCATGATATGTACTTGACCTTGTTACACAGTAACCACTGTAGCCAATGGGAAAAATATGATGTAGCAATTTCTAATGAAGTCTTTCCCGGTCATGCTGAATGTTTGAGCAGACGTAATGAATTATATTAGCTAGACGCCTCATTAACATGTCTCTGGTGAGCTGGAAAAGTGGGAGAAGTGGTACCAACTGGATGTTTTAGTTTTGTGACTTCCTGGGGGAAAATGGTAGAGTGTTACAGCAAATGTACACTTCAGGGCTATTCGACTAAGTTTACTCTGGGACCAAAATGTTGAATGTGGGGATGATTGCAGGCCAGAGGCCCAAGCTCCAGCACAGAAAGATCACTGATACAATACTTCTTCTTCTTCTTCATTCACCAGCTGTAAGCTCTGGCAGAAAGTCCTGGTTGTTCATCCATTTAGGCTTTGGCTTTGCGCAGAGCCTGAGTGTTTCATGTAGATCTGTTTTATTGGCTTATTTGTGTGCAGTTGGTTGTTCTTTGCCACTTGGGCAGATGCACTCCGACTTCAAAGGAAGGTCCTAATTAGTCGAGTCGACACCTACGACATGCTTGTTGAGGAGGCAGTGGGTCAACACAACGGGCAATGATCAGTGGGCCACTTGCTAGGCACCGCAACAAAACAGGCACTGAAGTAGGAAATTAATTAACTGAAGATGTCCAAGCGTAACTCTATGACAAAAGCTGTTGAGACTGAGAGAAGCCATGGGTCCCAGTACAGACATGAGTTGAAATCAGCTCAGAACCGAACCGACATTAGAGTACTTCCAAACATAAGAGTTCCAGTTCTGATTGTACCAGTAGCAGACTGGTTGTATGATCACCTTGCCTTTTCCATGGGAGCTGTTATAATCAAAAATTAACATAATATAATAAAAAATAAATTAAGAATTACGTGGTTATCCTATCTAAGTATCTACGTACAACTACAACTGAGGTAATTAACACAAAGAAATAATATTACCAATGGAGGAAGCAGAGTTTTCATATGTTTTAACTGCATTCCTGAAATCAACTCGTTACTGTGACTATTCTAATTCATCAAGAAATGTTTTGGAATGATAAAGAATATATAAAGTATAGTTTTAATACTTCTAGCTGAAACAGATTTGGTTTCCCAAGACGCGAACTTGTAGGAATGTTAGCAACGAAAATATCCATTTATGAACCGCACACTCGTATTAAAAAAACACGTTCAGAAGCTTTGTTTTTATTTTTAATCATAAGGTACTAGAATAAATTAGAAGAACAAGCTTATGCTTAACGAAATTAAATAATTATATTAATTACAGTTTTCTCTTAGTTATTTCTACATGACTATAATTTGTTTACGAAACTGACATATGGAAGATAGCTGATTTATTTGTTTAAATATGGCTATTGGTGCCAGGATCCAGCGATTCTTCAAGGCAGAAAACACAGTCCGGGTGGTGGAGTTGGTAAGATTGTAGACTAAATAAGATACTAATACGCCTATGTCTTACCGAGCATATAAATGAATTGTAGTACTATAACAAATTTTTATATGCATGTCGCAAGAGGCGACTAATGGAGGACTGGTACTTTGAGGCACAGCGACTTGACAGTGACAACAGTGTCACTCTACAAAACTGCAAAATCCAACCACCCGGTAATGAACAAGCATACAAACACAAAGTACAAAGGTCTTCATATAAGTTAGTTTGGTTGGTTCTATTCTTTTAACTCACACCATATCGGGCAATCCGAGATTTCGTTGGTAGTTCCCAAGAAAGTCTGATAGTAAAGTGGTTTAAGGGTGTAAAATAATTAGGCTCTACTTTGAACGGCACCATAAAATGGCGGCCATAATATGATGCCACATTCTGGCCATAAAATATCCAAAAATATCAGAACGGTGTTCAGGCGTATCTTTCTGCCAAGGAACAAATCGCGGCACAACTAGGATTACTTGACAATCAATATCAACATTGCACACGGTAGTAGCAGACGATATTAGCAACCGCTGACCAATTTCGAGACATTACAGACGATGAAAGCGATTAGCAATACTGTGTTCTTCTGATTGGAGGATTTAGCAGCGGTAGATGTCAGACTTGTCGGCATGCGCAAAACGCTATTAAACTCATCGCTGAGCGTATCCCCTGTGCCGCTACGCGTGGCGCAGATGGGGAGCTAAACTAGGTGCCTGGGACTCACAAGTAAAGTAATTGGAAGAAGTTGCAGGAGATGTGGTAGCTGCCGCTCGTGAGGTTCTAGCCATCTAGTTAGTCCCTATCCGCGCCGCGCATAGCAGCGCGGGGGATACGGTCGGCGGTGAGGCACACTCGCAGAAGCAGGTCCGTAAGTAACATATGGCTGAGACCCTGTTAGAGCATTTGTTTCGTTGTACGTAGCCGGCATATATATTTTTAATAGAACTGAGCCCCATTTGGATATTTTTGGATATTTTATGGCCAGAATGTGGCCAATTTAGCTCTCTTTCGAACGGCATCATATTATGGCCGCCATTTTATGGTGCCGTTCGAAGTAGAGCCAATAATTATGATGAACACAGACTAACCCTAACACCCCCCCCCCTCCCCCACCCCCTCCTTTTATAATATTTTACTTTCCTGGAACCTCCGTCAGGAACTCTCGTCAGAGTCCCATCCCTGAGATGGGATAAAGTAAAAGAAAAGTACTGTTTGGTTTCCTATGGCACATTAAGAAACTAAAGACAGAATAAGATGTTAGCACCATATAATTACCATAGTAAAGGACAGCTTTACACTGGCCATTTCATTACTCCATGAAATCGTTCCCTTACCATTTCTTCCATTTAAAAATCTCAATCTGGACTGCAGATCAACATGGAAGATCTCATAAACCCCATTTAACCCCCAAAGAAGTTGTAGGTAGAGCACCCATGACCAGGTTTGACCTGCAGTCCTAAGGGGGTAAAGACGAGTCCATATATCATTTTCAGGGCACTTCGAACATTCAGTCCATAAGTGCTTAGATTCCCTGCTCAATATATCTTCCATTTAATCCATCAGTATATCCACAGCACACGTGAATCTCAGAAAAAGGCCTTGCTACAAAACTGCTCACAGTTTGCCACCATCAAGCCATGTCCTTCCTGGCTTCCATTTTGACATGGTCTGTGTGCTGTCCTTTGTCTTCATGTTCATTGGCTGTACACTCTGGCAGAAAGTTCTTGCTACTCATGCACTTCCATTTTACAAGTCTAGCTTATTCGTATGCAGACTTTTGGTTCCTTGCCTCTCAGGCAGATGCACCCTGACTTTGAAAAAAAACACATCCCTATTAGTCGACTCTTATGATTTGCTTGTTGGGGCAGTTGGTGTATTCCTTCAACCCATGCCCCCACCTTTTCCCCATCAATGGAGCCCAGGAACCCACACGGGGACTTTGTGCTGAATAAAAAAAGATTCCAATCAAATCACTGTTCCGTGTATTTTGTTATATGACGTCTTTCCACCACCACCTAACACATACTTACAGTGGACAAAGTGTTGACAATACAGTTATTCAGAGAAAACCATGTTACAACTGGCTTTATTTGGTTAGGACTCCATTCTGCTGTAAACTGACTTCCTCTATGACACTAGCTGAAATTCCCTAACCGTATAAAAACAGAACTGAAGACAGAGGTAAGTGGTACACAGGAAAGACATACATGGCATTTCAAGATGTAATAATGTTGAGAGAGTTTGACTAAAATGTCTGAAGCCCACTGCTTTACTGGACTGGACTTGACTAAAATGGCTGAAGCCCACTGTTTTACTTGACTAAAATGGCTGAAGCCCACTGTTTTACTTGACTAAAATGGCTGAAGCCCACTGCTTTCCTCAGCTTGACTAAAATGGCTGGTCCACTGCTTTACTGGACTTGACTAAAATGTCTGAAGCCCGCTGCTTTTCTGGGCTTGACTAAAATGGCTGAAGCCCACTGCTTTCCTGGGGTTGACTAAAATGTCTGAAGCCCACTGCTTAACTGTACTTGACTAAAATGGCTGAAGCCCACTGCTTTACTGGGGTTGACTAAAATGGCTGAAGCCCACTGCTTTACTGGGCTTGACTAAAATGGCTGAAGCCCACTGCTTTACTGTACTTGACTAAAATGGCTGAAGCCCACTGCTTTACTGGGGTTGACTAAAGTGGTTGAAGACCACTGCTTTCCTGGGGTTGACTAAAATGTCTGAAGCCCACTGCTTTCCTGGGGTTGACTAAAATGTCTGAAGCCCACTGCTCTACTGGGCTTGACTAAAGTGTTTGAAGACCACTGCTTTACTGGGCTTGACTAAAATGGCTGAAGCCCACTGCTTTCCTGGGGTTGACTAAAATGTCTGAAGCCCACTGCTCTACTGGGCTTGACTAAAGTGTTTGAAGACCACTGCTTTACTGGCTAAAATGGCTGAATTCCACTGCTTTCCTGTTCTTGACCAGAATGTTTGGAGCCCACTGCTTTATGTAATGGGGATGGGAAAAAAAAAAGAAACCTTGACATGTATATTTTACACTGTTTTTCCTTCTCCATTCTCATACATTTGCACTAAGTGAATGTTAAATTATTGTTCTTTGTTTCAGTTGCTAGCTGTTCTGATTGTTTCACTGTCATTTGGATGGGAGAGCAAGGGGATTCGCTATGTTGATCTTAACAAGGGAGATTACGATGAGGCGGGCAATATTGTTTTCTTCTTGATGATTGCAATGGTCTCCCTGCTGTTTCTTCTGTGTGTCATAACATACTCTGTCGTTCGCAGTCCAAGGCTTTTTCCTCCATGTTTGGTCAGTATAATTGTAAACAGTCGGATAATGTAATATTTTGACACATTATTTTTTAATTTTTTAAATTTTTGTTAGCTTTAATTATTTTCACTTGTGATTGAAATTAGGATGCAAAAGTAAAATATGGATAATGTAGAGCCCATTCTGTATAAACCGGGGAACAAACATTGATTAGCTGGGAAAAAAAATTAATGTAAGTAGAACATTATATGCTTGTAAAAGGACCAGGGAATTTGGCTACATTCAGTACTCGGGAAGAGGAAGGGGGGAGGAGGAGAGACATACAATCAGACTGCTGCTTTTACAATTAGATTTGAAACTCTTCATTGGCTGCTGAAGATGTGGATGGAGTGTTTATGGAATGTTGAGTGCTGTAATGTCAGTTTTTAACTCAGTGTGGCTATTAAAATAAAAATAATCTACACAAATATTGTAAATGGAAATATATGCAAGTGAAAAAAAAAAACTTGTTCTTTCTTTCTATGTGATGAGAAGAGAGGCATTGGAGAACATATGATAATAGGAAAGATTAGCGGTAAAAGGGGCAGACCAAAAGAAATGATTATTGGATAGTCCAAAGGGGTAGTAGAAGAGCCGCTATAGTCTAGCGGTTAGACCCTCGGCTGCGGATAGAAAGGTTGTGGGTTCTGTTCCTGATGAGGGCCAGATTTTTTTCAAAAATGATCTTGGCCTCCAGGTCGACCCAGCCTTGAGTGCATACCAGGTACAGTCATGGGAAGTAAAGGTGGCCAGCATGATGCTGACCACATCACCCAACAAGTGTAGTTTGGTCTATAAAATATAGGTCTAACCCTATATACCCAATACACGTGGAAAAAGGTGGGCGCTTTACTTTTTTTAAAAAGTGGTATTAAGGTTTAGTATCAACAGAACTGATTCAGGACACCATGGACGAACATGTGAGGAGAGTTGAATACCTTCACTCTCTAAAAGCTCATAATGATGAGTGTCAGGCCCATAATTCTGTAACTGAAAATCACACAAGTTTTCTGGCCACCTTTACTTTGCCAAATGAATACCTGTTGAAACATTTTAGGATAGAGAGTATCCAGCTGTTACTACTAGGGCTGTACCGAATATTCACTTCGGGGCAGAATAGTAGATCTATTGACTATTCGGTATTCGGCCGAATAGTTGCGGTCGGGCCGAATACAAATAGTAGTTACCTTACACCATCTTCTGCATACACGGCCTTAATACTAACAAAATGGAACTATTGGTTTTGTTGAAAGCTAATGCAGCTTTCATGCCTTAACTAAACTGTCAGTGACAATTTCCAAGTTTAGTTACTTGTTATAATACTTAGGATTCTTTTATTCCTAGTTATTAGTTACCAGAGACTGACTGGAGGATGCAAAACATAAAATGTTTTTAAGTGTTTACTATTCTGTACGAATACTAACTAGACATGGAAAGAATATAAACTCCGGCCACATCCAAGTCGATAATATGAAAATCAAACGAACGGAATCATATAAGTACTTGGGTGCAAACTTCAGCTGCTCCAACGGGCTGAGAGAGGAAATACAATCTAGAAAAAAGGTATACTATGCCCTTCAACATCTGCTAAAGTCAAAGTGTCTGTCTCGCAACACCAAGATCACAATATATAAAACGTTGATAAGACCAGTTGTTTTATATGGCTGTGAAACTTGAAGCAGAAATAAAAGAGATGAGGCCTTATAACAGGTTTTTGAAAACAGTCTTATGACAAATTTTTGGACCCATCAAAGATGCTAACAGCGGGGACTGGAGAGTGAGAAGCAACAATGTAACACATAATCTATTTAAATCACCACTGGCATCATAAGAGCTAACAGACTAAAGTGGTTGGGGCATATTGAAAGGATGACAGAGAAGTAAAAACTGGATACACAAGGGAATGGTCGTATACCACGAGGCAGACACACAAAAAAAAAGAAGTTCGAGAGATGATGTCCAGCCAAACCTGCAAACAACTGGTGTCACAAATTGTGAAGAGAAGGCCAGCCAGAAAGATGAATGGAGACGAGTGATATCTGCAGCAGTAAACCTCAGAATGCTAAAGAAGAAGATGACTATTCTGTGCTACTTTATGTGAAGCAAAAGTTCAACTTACATTTGACATTATGAATGTGTGTGTGTTTGTTTTAAGTTATATTTTATACACTATACACTATTCGTATTAGGCCGAATAGTTGGTCCCTTTATTCGTATTCGACCGAATAGGGAAAATCACTATTCGGTACAGCCGTTTGGGCTTTGAAACCTGGATAGTTAATGAACAAGCCAAAAAGTTTTTTAAGGCTTTGAGGATGTGATTTTACAGAAGAATCCTTAGAATTCCTTAGGGAAAAAAGCAACCCAGTTTTGGCCTAAATGTCTTCGGTTTGAATTCACATTGAGGCATATTTTTTTTTATAAATTTAATTATTAATTTTAACTCTTTGAGTCCCAGGAAACACATCACGTGCTAATTTGTTTCAACCTAGCGGCCCAGTCGACACATGACAAGTGAAGGTTTTTAATCTACCACTGACCTGTTTTATATCGCGGACCGCTCAATTTCAACTTCCTTCTGAGTTCTTTGTGTCTGATATCAGGCGTGCTCATTTAGAAACGTGGGTTGAAAGCCAAAAATACAGTATATTTGCGAGATTCGCTAGTTACTGAGTGTTTGTTTGAAAAGAATATGGCCGCCAAGCACTATTCTACGTTCATGCCAACATGATTTATGGCCTTAGAAGCCTAAAATTTAAATAAAGTACATTTTTTTTTTTTAAAGATTTATCCCAAGTTAGATAGATAACGTTGCGAATTAGATGTGTTTCAGTCATTTATAGAGTCAAACTTTGATGAGGGATATGTCAAATGTGTACCTCACCTGAAGCGTACAACGATAGCACAGTCAGCTGGCACAAATAGAATAAACATTAGTGAGAAGATGATTTTCTTCTGTGTCAGTTAGTTCTAGTGCTATTCTTCTTGAATTTAGGAACATAGCTGCAAAATTACAGGCAAATTAAGTGTTATATAAACTTTGTTTTGCGTGAAGATACTTATTTTTTTGGGAGTCATTTTTCTTTACCAAATAATAGTGATCTGTTATGATGCTTCAGAAGATTCTCTGGAACAAAAGGGTAAACATCACTTTGTAGTATATTGTTACATAATAAGTTAGATGTGTTCAAGGCCCTTTGGGAGCAAGTGAACTGTATAGAAGCACACAGAAATCACAATGCTCTGAATAGATTGGTGCATTGGGAAGCAACTAGGGGATCTGGGTGGCGATCAACACTCGGAGGAAAGGCAAGATGGACAGACAATCACACTGCTACTGGTCCAAATGAAATTCTTCTTCTTCGTTGTTCACCGGCTGTAAGCTCCGGAGGAATGTCCTATTTGTTCGTCTATTTAAACTCTGGCTGCCAGGGCCTGAATTTTGTACGTACGTCCATTTTACTGGCTTATTTGTGTGCAGTTTATTTGTTCCTTGCCACTTGGGCAGATGACTCCAACTGAGAAGAAAGCTCTCAGTTAGTCAACTCCTACAATATGCTTTTTGGGGAGGTCGTGGGTCTGTTCTCGTTTTCTCCACAAGGGGTCCCAGAACCCACACAGGGACATTTGGAATTGCAACCCAGCACTGGCTGAAGACGGAACGTTTGGAAATTTCTGCTGTGATGTCAGTTCTTGACTCAACCCGATTACGTTTTCACTGTCCAAAAGAATGAGAACTTTACAACAGAAAAAAAATGTGTTTCCTTGAGAAACTTAACCCTATTTCCTGATTATCATCCGACTGAAATTCAATAATTTAAATAATATTCAGATCCTGCTAATTTACCAGTATTGTGAATAGTGAAATGAAAAAAAAATGTTAATAAAATTTTTATTTTTATTTTAGGGAACTTATACGTTTTTAAAAAAATGCTGACATTTCTAGAAAATTGATTTGTTTGCTTTCAGGATCTTGTTATCAGCAGCTCTTTGAGTTTGTTGTTGTTCATAGCCGCAGTGATCCTGGCCCATTCATTGTCAAGCCTGGGGAAATCCCTGGCTGTGAGAGAAGCTGGTCTGGGATTTGCAGCTTTTCAAGCCACACTGGTAAGTATGGCTATTCTCCCTGTGTAGAAGGGTTCTCCGTGGCGAAGTGGTCCAGCCGTTTGCTCGGGAAGTCGTGGATTCGTTTTACGGCTGCACCCTTCAGGGTACGAGTGCAGTTTTTATGAAAATCCCTGTGGATCATCGCCGGAGCTATGGAGTTCATGCTTTGCGCAGCGCTCTCGGCAGGAGAGCTTTGAAGGAAGCTCCCAATTAGTCGACTTCCGACGACATGCTTTTGAGCTGGCAGTTGGTCTACGCTTGTTTTCCCCACAATTGGGCACCGGAACCCATACGGGGATAAAGCCTAACAATTTTTGTTTATTATGCTATCACTCTGTGGTCTGTAGTCTTTGTTCTGCTTTTAATGTGAAAACAAAAAAGATCATGTGGTTCAGTTGAGTCATCCATTAGTGAGATGTACCCTGTAACAACAGACTGTGATTTATGTATTTCATTTGAAAGGATTCATGTTTTATGCTTTATTATATTGATATAAGTTCTGCAGTAAAGAAACTGATGAGCTGTAGTTAAATATGCCAGACAATTCATTATGGACTGTATTTTTTGGGTCCTCATTATTGCTACTATTAGCATTGAACTTTTTGCTGGCTGCTGAAAATGAAGATGGAACGCATATTGAAATGTCCAATATTCTTCTTCTTCTTCTTTGTTCACTGGCTGTAAGCTCTTCACTTTTTGCTCATTTATGTGCACTTGGTTGTTCCTTGCCGCTCGGGCAGATGCACTTCTTCAGCTTCAAAGGAAGCCCCCAGTTAGTCGACTCTTACGACATACTTGTTTTGGAGGCAGTGGGTCTATTCTTGCCCCCCCCACCCCCACAGTGGGGCCCCGGAATGGGGGAGGGGGTACAGTGTTCTGATGTCATCCCCTAACTCAGCTTAACTTTATTATTCATGTTCTAGAACAGCGGTTTTCAACCTGCCAGTCGTGATCCTTTCTTTGGGTCGAATGACCAGTTCACAGGGGTCGCCTAAGACCATCGGAAAACACATATTCATCGAAGTTACGAAGGAAAATAATTGTTTGGCGGTCGCCACAACATGAGGGAACTGTAATAAGGATCGGGGGATTAGGAAGGTTGAGAGCCTCTGTTCTAGATTTACTGAAAGGAGTAGGAAAACAGTTTTAGTGAAATTCCATTTAACATGAAACCATCTTTGTTTGATTTCAGGTTTTCAGCCTGGCTTTGGCTGTACTGTTTGCAGTTAGCGCTGCTTTTGCTTTCTGCTACTACAGACGAAAATCGGACTACATGATGAGCGATTCCAGAAACATGGCTGACCTTCCCGATGACATACCTACATAATATTTAGTTGAAATTTTTAAATTTTTTTTTTCTGTTCTCCTGATTGTTACTTTCTTGTTTTGTTACAAACTGTAAGAAAGTGAATGTTGATACATCAACGTAATAAAAATAAAACTTTGTTTGAAATATAAATTTTAACTGAAACATTTTCCAGAATTATGAAAACTATACAGCATTCAGAGCAATATCACTTTTAATTTCAGTATTTATTAATTTTGATCTGTAACTTTATTTAAGCATTACTGCCTTTAATTGTATTTAAGCATTACTTAAGTTTTTTTTAAAGCATTAATTACTTTTTTTGGTTTTGTTTTTTGTTCATTTTATCATCATGGTTGATTTAAATGTATTCAGATTTCTTATGTAGTTGGTAATGAAATCTCCATAGATTAAGTGCAGAAATAAATTATAATCAGAAACTTGGATTAACTGGAAATGCTCTTTTCTCAAGAACCACACAGATTTCTTATGTATAATGTTAGGTGTGTAAATACGTTTCCATTTAAACATCGAAAAAAGGCAGTTTATGTGATTCTTCTTATTCAGCATTCTGAGCCTTTGATGTTTATTAGTGCAGATATCACCCACCTGCATTCCTCTCTCTGATTCATCTTCTTTTTCCAGTTGGTGACACCAAGTGTTTGTAGTTCTGTCTGGATCCTTAAACGTTGCAGTTTTGTTGTCCCTTTAAATCCATCCACAATCAAGACTAAGTTATCTGTTCATGGTGAAATCGAGTTTTACAAAAGTTGGGGTGTCGGCCCCACGCTTCAACCCCCAAACTGAAGGACCAGGATGTCTCTATTTGTATTCTGTACCCTATGACCTTTTTAGGCTTGAGAGGCCCTGCTGTTGGCTACGCTGCCGCCGCCATAGCTCTCGTGCCACTGAGAAACACAAGCTCCCCCACTACCTCGAGGTGGAGCCACCTTCGGGTGACTTTATATGATTGACAATACAAAACATATATAACAGCTTGTGGGATGATATGTATTGAGCGGAGAAAACATAGTTTGTCGCAAAGTTATGTAGGTTCACAGTGAGGGCCAATCAATACATAGTATGAGTGGTAATGTTAACCAATCACAGCATAGTATTTAATAGATTGAAATGGTGAATACATTGACCAATCAGAGCATAGTGTGGCTGTAATTTTATGGGAGTGAGCAATCAAAATATAGTCATCATCATCAACATGATGTAGCAGGTCCTTTGCAGAACCTCACTCTCACCACAGTCTGCCTGAAAGAAACTCGGTCTCTTGCCAGCGGGAGAGCCTCATGTACTTTCATACTCAAGGTGTCACTTATATCAAGGTGTCACTTATATCCTGTGCTCATCTTCATGTCGGTCGGCCCCTGCCCCTCCTTCCTAGTACCATGCCATGTGCTGTTATTTTTTCAAATCCGTTGTGGCGCTTGATATGACCAAAATATTGTATATATTAATAAATTGACTAGTCCAGGCATGGTGTGTCACAGTTTTGTGTTTTTAATATCATGACAAATAGTGTCACAGACACTATTTCACAGAATGAACTCACTGGCCAAAGAAAACAAACTACAGAAAGTAGTGACAGCTTATATTTTTTTTTAACATTAACACTGCTGATAATTAATTTATTTAAAATAATTTATAATGATTTGTTTATCTGTAGCTATCTAGTCATCTGATAAATATCAAATCATCATCATCATGTAGCAGACCTTTTGTAGAATGTTGCTTCTCTTATCTGTTACTTATGGGTTGTGAATGCGCTCTGTAACTTCAAGGTGCCAGGTTCGATCACAGCTTTGGGCAGTTTGGTGGCATACTGGCTTGATTTGGTTTCAACAGTGGTATCAAGAGCCAAACCTTTAGGTAGCAGTGGCAAACTACTGAATGTAAAGTTGCCTAGTGACATCACAAACAGCCAAAAAATGCTGGGGTTGGTTCTACACGCAATTAACTCTTTATTTATTTTTTATTATTTTTGCTCCCTCCCAGGATAAAGCCTCTCACCCCAATTTGTCCCTACCTCCCATTTTTTCATGCCCAAGATGTCTCCATAATCATATGTCCACCTTCATAATACAGTTTATGAGCCAATGTGCATGTATAGACTGTTTATTCCTTTTTCTTTTGGCTACAAAAATGCTTCAGACTTTCTGAACCAACACCTTTACTGGTCATAAGTTATTTCTCCGACTTCTCTTTCTTGATCATCTTGTGCAGATCAGTCCATATTCTTCTTGTCTTATTTAGTTTCTCTTCCAGACTTTTTCACAGTTGTTTGGCTTTTGCAGGGAGCCACCTGCAGATCCGAAGGTTGTGGGTTTGAGTCCAAATTGAACTGCACTTTTTTTTTTCTTCAAATAACTTTGCCTCTCATGTCAACCCAGCCTTTCCTGGGTACCAGGTAAAGTCCAGGGAAGTGAAGGCAACTGACCACATCACCCAACCAGGGCCAGTTTGTCTATAAAATCTAAGGTCAGCTCTATGTGCTCAACATACCTGAAGGCATTTAAAAAGGGTCCTTAACTTTACTGGCTTTTGCAGAATGCAGTAAAAAGAAAGCCCAGCTCCTCTGTTGTTATTGCAGCATTCTTATGCATCATTGCATGTGCATGGTATTGACTTTGCCAGGACTACAGTCAGTTGACAGTTTTCTTAGAAGGAGCAGTTCTCCTTCTTCTTTCGTTCTCTTGAAATAGGTTATCTATGTCTGCAATTCTGTCTCTGATATGAACTTCACTGTCTGTTGTAATTCAAGGGACAGTGATGGACATTCTGTGTGGTTTTTAGTGGCTCGGGATGACCTGTTTGCCGTGAAATTGGTACTGCAGTATCTGATTAACTGATTCTTGGTAGCTTTGATAACTTTTCCAAAGATGCCCGGTAAACACACAATTGATGCATTGCTTTTAAGGATAAAACACACACACACAAATCATCCGACCTTTCATGCAGTGGACTGCAGAGAAATGCACAGGTGGGGGCTAAATTGAATGCAAGTTTTCTGTGACTTTGATTGTTACGAAGCTCTTGTGGGGCATCTTGGAGCTAAAGATGGAAGACATGAACCATAATTGGGGAAGAGCAGAAGATTGCCCTTGACTGAGGAAACAGAATTTGTTGCTTAAACAACCAGATGTAATGGTTACTAGTTGTTTTATTAATTGAGTAAACAAGGGTGAGAATTTAATAACTAGAAGTTAGTTGTGTATCCTTTACAGGACGTTGCAGAACCAATCTCAACAGCCCCCAGCTGTTGTGTGGTTTTTCTAGGCAATTTACGTCCAGTAGTTTGCCATTGCTTTATGGGCGGTCGGCTTTCTTGATACCACTGTCGAAACCAACGCATGACCCGCAGCTGGGATCGAACCTGGCATCCCGGCACTACGAAGTGTTCGCATCGACTTAGCCACAGAGCCGACCTTTAGTAACTAGATGCACTGAAATTATGGGACTTTATTTAGAAGCATATTTAATGAATAATGAGATTTGTATTAAACTGAATTTGTACCATCTCCGCAGATTTGTATTAAACTGAATTTGTATTGACTCCACAGTGGAGTTTGGCTGCAGTACATCCGATGTTTGTTCTCTTTAGGAATATTACATGGTGAGGTTTTCCGGTGCACCATTCTTTGAAAGCAACGAGAATGGAGTTTAAGCCATAAGTTGCAATGTCTCTAATTTTTGAGAAACCTGACATAATTTCTTTTTCTAGAATGAAAATGGTGTAACTACAGTTGTGACATGATCTGACATGAATGCATGCTGTACCAGTACCTTGTCTGTTGTAGAGTTTGTAGCAAACCATATAATGTTTTTATGTTGATTGAATTACTGCTCACATTGTTGTTGTACTTTAAAGTTATTTGTAAATGATATTAAATGTTGTTTGTGGGTAAAATATGTAGTTAAATAATGTATCTGTAAGATTATCATTTCTAGAATACACTATCTTCTTTTGCCCTTTGTCCACCATTGGAGCATGGGCCCTCAGGCAACTAACACCAGGTCATATTATCCTGTACTATAGGACGGCATTGGAGCATGGGCCCTCAGGCAACTAACACCAGGTCATATTATCTTGTACTAGAGGACGGCATTGGAGCATGGGCCTTCAGGCAACTAACACCAGGTCATATTATCCTGTACTATAGGACGGCGTGCTGCAAGGATTGTATGGAACCCCTTTAAACAGATAAGATCACCCTGGGGTTGGCAGCTATGTGCCCGCCTGTGGATCGGAACGTTGTGGGTTAGCATCCTGACGGAGCCTGACCTTTTTTTCTCCTTAAAAAAATGACCTTGACTCTCAGGTCGACCCAACCTTGAGTGGGTACCAGGTGCGGTCCTTTGAAGTAAAGGCGCCGGCTTAATGTTGACCATATCACCCACCAAGTCCTGATTGGTCTATACACATCTAGGTCTAGCCGTGTATTCCCAGTCCGCCTATAGGTGTGGAAAAGGGACATTTTTACTGTTACTTTAAACAGATTGCTCCCTGAAGCTTGGGCACTTATCAGGAAAGAACATTTACTCTTTTGGTTACACATTATAGATGTTTTGTGTTTGTAAAATTATCTCACCAGCATTGCTCATGACTACCTCCATAAGTGCAATATTCTCCTTCTATAGATCACTAAGAATCAGCACAATTAATGAATTCCTTATTGCCAGTGAGGATCCCATTGTGTGTATACAGTAATCACACATGCTATAAATATTTTGTGCATGAAGTTTGTATTATTTTGAAATAATTTGCTCTGAGCAACAGTCCAATCAGGGTTACCCTATTTACCATGAAAAGATATCAGTTTAGACAAGAGGTAGAAATGATCAGTTTCACATCATCGCAGTCGTGGAGGACAAATAAACATTGAGGCCAGAAAGCCTTCATCAGGATGTGACACAATCAGATGCTGGGACATTACAAACAAGAATACACACAACAGCCTATCTGTGAGTTCATGTATCACAGAAATATTTGTAAAACATCTGTAACACAACTGTAACACTTCTGCAACATGTCTGTAAGATGTGTGTAACACATCTGGGCAGTAGAAACTCTGAATCATATGTCAGGTTGTTATCCAGTTGCTGAGGAAGCTTTTTTGATTGTGCTCTGTGCTTACACAGGTGTTCAGAAGTTTTTACCCTTTTCTGAGAAATGTAGATAACCGATTCACTAATCAAGAATTGGGTAGTATGTGCCATACATTTTTTTTCTATTTTGAAAAATTTCTAGTCATTTCCTGAGGGAAGCCTGTTCTGCTAAAGCCAAAGATGAACATCGGAATCTCTGTCCTGAATCTCTGAACTACTTCGTCTGTTAGATTTTCTTTACAGAAGAGTGTTCATAAACATGAAACAGCTGAAATGAGTAATGAAAATAGCCAAAACATACAGGAACTCATAATAGAGAAAACAAAATAAATCTTATACTGTGAATATTCAGTGCATGTTTTTCTTAAAGAAACAAAATGTGTTTTTACAGTTCTCGTGTTTTTTTTTTTTAAATTTTACTTTGTGCAAAACATGATGTACCAATGAAAAATACACTCAGTCAGTGATTCCTAAACTGCGCCGCGGCGCCCCGGGAATCGCGACCTCTTCACAGGGGCACCGCAAAATATTTAAAGATACACAAGTTTTTGTTGTTTTGATCTCTTATGTACGAATAGTCGTACTTTTACTTAGGTTAGGGCTGCGTGAACATTTTTTTATTGAAAAAAGTGCCGCGACTAAGAAAAGTTTGGGAAACTGCAGATGATATTCTTCACAAATCCAATAATTCTGCTGGCTAGTGTTTGTTTTTCTTTTTATGATATTGGATCATTTTTTTTTTCTTCAGTGCAATAGTATGTAATTTTTAATCAGTGCAATTTGTATAGAGGAGCCGCTGGCAAAATGGTTAGAATGCTAGGCTGTCAAGGGGGAGACCTAGGTTCAAATCCTCGGTAAAACTGGGGATTTTTTTTTTTTCTGTCGGGGGCAAACTAAAACCCTCACCTTCACAGTCCATGGCGACAGAACTAGCCGTGCTGAGGTAAATCCGCAGGCTCAAAGACTGCCCCTGCCTACACCGCAAAAGTGGTCAATTAAAGGCAGTATTTGGAAGTTTGTATATATTCATATCATAGTGAGAAATGTAGATATATAGTTGGGGGTTTCCAGAGAGAAATTGTTATATGGCACCAGTCCTAGTTGCAGTTGTAAGCGAGTGTCAGTGTAACCCTTTGGGCATTTCCTCCCCTACAGTTCACAGCCAGTTTCAGTTGCAACAGCAGTGTTCATGTTTTTATTTGCTACTGTAGCAATCATGTTTAGACTGTCATTTAAACCCTTTCATCCAAAACATCCTTGGGGAAAATGTTCATAAACTCAGGAATTCCCGAAAACATCCTTAAAAAAAACAAATCACAGATACATTTTTTTAAAATCATTATTTTTTGAATGTACATTTAAAAAAAGTTTGTAATGTATGAAGTGGAATAATTAGTGAACACAAACGAAACAAAGAATTAAATGGGTTACATTTCCTTGGGCCTATTTAAAAAAAAAAAAAATATTGGACTTATACTGTAACCCCAGCTCTTTCCAATTACTTAAGCCAAATTATGATGTCATAAAGACTTTAAAAAATTCCATTTTCCCACACAATAACAGCACCCCCCCCCCCCCCAACTCATATCCTGTTGTTTAATAAATATAATCATACCCAGTCCTCTAATAAATATAATCATACCCTGTCCTTTAATAAATATAATCATACCCAGTCCTCTAATAAATATAATCATACCCTGTCCTTTAATAAATATAATCATACCCTGTCCTTTAATAAATATAATCATACCCAGTCCTCTAATAAATATAATCATACCCTGTCCTTTAATAAATATAATCATACCCTATCCTTTAATAAATATAATCACACCCTGTCCTCTAATAAATATAATCATACCCTGTCCTTTAATAAATATAATCATACCCAGTCCTCTAATAAATATAATCATACCCTGTCCTTTAATAAATAAATCCCCTTTAATAAATATAATCATACCCAGTCCTCTAATAAATATAATCATACCCTAATAAATATAATCACACCCTGTCCTTTAATAAATATAATCATACCCAGTCCTCTATATAATCCCCCAGTCCTCTCTAATGTCCTTTAATAAATAATCATACCCTGTCCTCCTTAATAAATATAATCATACCCTGTCCTTTAATAAAATAAATCATAATAAATATAATCATACCCTGTCCTTAATAAATATAATCATACCCATCCTTTAATAAATATAATCATACCCAGTCCTCTAATAAATATAATCATACCCTGTCCTTTAATAAATATAATCACACCCTGTCCCCCCAGTCCTCTAATAAATATAATATACCCAGTCCTCTCATAATCATACCCAGTCCTCTAATAAATATAATCATACCCAGTCCTGTCCTTTAATAAATATAATCATACCCTGTCCTTTAATAATATAATCATACCCTGTCCTTTAATAAATATATAATCATCCCTGTCACTTTTAATAAATATAATCATACCCTGTCCTTAATAAATCATAAATTTAATATATAATCAATCATACCCTGTCCTTTAATAAATATAATCACACCCTGTCCTTAATAAATATAATCATACCCTGTCCTTAATAAATATAATCATACCCAGTCCTTTAATAAATCACATAATCGTCCTTTAATAAATATAATCACACCCTGTCCTTTAATAAATATAATCATACCCAGTCCTTTAATAAATATAATCATACCCGTCCTCTTTAATAAATAATAATAAATATAATCATACCCAGTCCTCTAATAAATATAATCACACCCTGTCCTTTAATAAATATAATCATACCCTGTCCTTTAATAAATATAATCACACCCTGTCCTTTAATAAATATAATCATACCCAGTCCTTTAATAAATATAATCATACCCTGTCCTTTAATAAATATAATCACACCCTGTCCTTTAATAAATATAATCACACCCTGTCCTTTAATAAATATAATCATACCCTGTCCTTTAATAAATATAATCATACCCAGTCCTTTAATAAATATAATCATACCCTGTCCTTTAATAAATCATACCCTGTCCTTTAATAAATATAATCATACCCTGTCCTTTAATAAATATAATCATACCCTGTCCTTTAATAAATATAATCATACCCTGTCCTTTAATAAATATAATCATACCCTGTCCTTTAATAAATATAATCATACCCAGTCCTTTAATAAATATAATCATACCCAGTCCTCCTAAACACTTGAGCAGGCACAATCAGAAAAAAATACCATCAACTAAGCTTGTCAGGGATTGGCTAGTGCAGCAAATCTTAGGCTGGCTGGGATTTGTCACTGGTGGCAATGCATAAATATCAGCTTACTGTGTCAAAAGGGTTCAAGACAGTAGTTAATCTACCTGGATTTCTGAAACATTTTTTTTGGGTTTTAGGTAATGTAAGCTTGCTTCTGTTGGTAAACTATCATTTCATTACAAATTGTTAAGTGTGGTATGTTCTAAGAATACATTATTGATAATGATCTTCCAGACAATTGGTTTATGGCTGTAGACTTTTATTATTTCAAATGCATTGATACATATTTAATGTGATCACTCCAGGATAATGGTGCCTAATGATTGTACACAAAAGGACAGTACTTTAGAATGGAAGTAGTGGATAGTTACACTTGAGAAGAGAGAAAGTAGATGTTTGTATCATAAGAGAGACATAACAGATAAGAATGCTGGAAGAAATAACCTGGATGAATTCTTCTTCTTCGCGCTCACCAGCTGTAAACTCTGGCGGGAAGTTCTGGTTGTTCATCCATTTCTGGACTGCAGTTCCTGTTCCAGAACCTGAGTGTTTGCGTATGCATCTGTTTTACAGATCTGACTCATTTGTATGCAGACTGCTGGTTCCTTGCCTCTCAGGCACATGCACTCTGACTTTGAAGGAAGCTTTCAATTAGTCGACTCTTACGACATGCTTTTGGGTAGGCAATGAGTCTTTTCTTGTTTTCCCAATAATAGGGCCACAGAACCCAAACGGAGAGGATTAATATAAAAAAAACAAAAGAATATGCTGCAAAAATCTAACAATCGGATCACAATAAAAGAGTTGCATACTGCAAAAATTCAATAACAGTATTATAAAATACTGTTTTATAGCATTTTATAACAGATAAAAAAACAGATAAAAAATGTGCTTATTGCAAGATTGTAATAAAAGATATGTAGAAATAAAAAGATTGTAAGCAAAGAAATGTAGAAACAAAAGATTGTAATGAAAGATATGTAGACTGCAAAAATATGATATGATAAAGATAAAACATAAGGCTACTGCAAGAATTTGATTACAGGATTAAGATAAAAGATAAGTGTACTGCAAGAATTTGATTTCATGACTGAGATGAAAAATGAACATATACTGCAAGAACGTGACTACAGGATGAAGAGGAAAGATGAATATGCTGCAAGAATGTAATTACAGGAATAAGATAAAAGATTAAAATACTGCAAGAATTTGATAGAAATATTGAGATAAAAAGTATACTACAAGAATTTGGTAACATGATTGTACTACCCGAGATAAGCAGTAGTTGCTTTTAGCAATAAAGCAAGCGAACTAAAATGCAGGAGACAGACTGCTTGAGACAGAATTCAAATTCAGCATGTAATGTAGAGTTTATTTTCACTGTTCAATAAGTCTTTTCATTTTTTACCTGTCAGTCATTAATCCATCCGAATCCATCTCATATTTGCACATGTTTTGTGTTGTTTAATAATTTATTTGGGATAATACGAAAGCATAGGATACTTTGTGATTGTTTCTTGATTGATTTGGAAATATTTAATAATTGTACTTTTTTTTTTTTACAGTTTGTAAATATTTTCAAAATATGGCTGTGTATTCTTTCCTACTTTTAGATTTTTGTTGTTGTTGTTTTGTTTTAAAGCGTGTCCATTTTGCGTTTGTTGTTGTTGTTGTTGTTGTTGTTGTTGATTAAGTTAATACCTGCTTGTATGGAAAATCAACATGTAATAGGTTTAAAACATATCAAGATAAATCACAGAAATTTATCCAGAGTTAGTTGTTTGGATGTTTTAATGACACTCCAGTTATCATCATGGCTGGTTTTGTGTGGGCATAACTCAGGATTTTATTTGATGAACATTTCTGTAATAAAATGAAATAAATATTTGCACCTTGTTTTTATTTTATTTTTAAATATGTGTCGGTGAATCTTCTCCTTTAAACATAAATGATTATGTTGTAGGTATTTGAGGAGTGACTGGATGAGTGGTTGTAATGCTGGGTTCTTGTGTTGGAGAATCGAGTTTAAATCCTCAATAAAGTAATAGACATTCTTCTGTTGAGGGCCCAAAAAAACACAGCAAAATTCCTGACTTGTACAGTTCATAGCCATGTAGTGGTAAATCCTCAGACTCAAGACATTGGTGCCCTACACTGGCATCAGTCAATCAATCAGGGGCCATCTTCACTGTGAAGGTTGGCTGTAGTGGATCTGCAACACTCTCTGTCTCTTGTCCTGGTTGTCTGGCTCACTACACTCAGAGGAAAGGCAAGACAGACATATAACCAGATTATGACTGGAACCATTAGTATTAGAACTAGCTGCTGAAGATGAGGATGGAGCACGCATGGGAATGCCCCATGCTGTGATGTTAATTCTTGACTCAACTCAGCTGTCCTGGTTGTACTCTGTCAGAATGATGTTTATCTATCTCTTGATGTTGTTCCCCCGCTTGGTTCATTGTCTACCTCTTGATCTCTTTCTTTTACTTTTTCCTCCAGTATAGTTTTTAAAAGAGTGTTTTGTTTTTGTTGTGGCCTACAGATTTCAGTTGTCACTTTCTTATTTATTTCAGCTCCCTATGTGTGTTCCGGTTTCCCCATTCTGGGGAGAAAACATTAGACTCATTGCTTGTCTAACTAACAAACAAACAAAGTTAGTTGCACATCCTTTACAGGACATTACAGAACCAACCCAAGCATTATTTGGCTGTTATTTGTTTTTCTAGGCAAATTTACCTTCAGTTGTTTGCTACCCTAACAAGCATTTTGTAAAAGTTGACTAATTGTCTTTCTGTCAAAAGAGTACATCTGCCCGACAGGTGAGACAGCAGCAGATTGCATATAAATACGCCAGATTTGTAAAGTGGATGTGCATGCAAAACACAAGTGCTGGATCAAAACAAGACTAAAGTCTAGAAATGAATGAATGATCAGAATTTTCTGCCCTGAGTTTACAACCAGTGAACATGAAAAATTCTTTAACTCTGTCTTCAGAACCTCTTATTTGGTAAACACTGGCAGGGAAGGCAGTTTATGAAAGTATTTTAAAGGTTGGAATATTTGAGCTCAAGTTGGAATATTTGAGCTCAAGTTGGAATATTTGAGCTCAAGTTGGAATATTTGGGCTCAAGTTATAGAAATATCTGTAGACGGAATAATGAGATCAAGTGTTGTAAAATGCTTTCATCGTCATCAAATGCGTTACCAAAGGTAAATGTATTCTAATAGTGTTTAATGCTGTGAATGAATAAACAAACTTTATTTTTAAAGGTTTAAGAACTAGGGCAAGAAACAGATTATAAACATTATATTCATACCAACATTGTGCTACCAGACTTGGACATTATCAAAGGCTAGCCTACGTAAAATTAACACCTGTGAAATGAGATACCTGGGAAAAACCGCCGACTTAACCATCCGAAACAAAGTTAGAAATTATATTATCAAACTGTTGGAACAACACTATGCAGCAAATTCATTGAGAAACAGAAGATGAAATGGTTTGGTCATTTAGTAAGAATGCAGCCACAACAACTACCAGCGCAATTGCTACATATAAAAAGATCTGAAGTAAAAGTAAGAGGCCGCCCTAGGAAAATATGGACTGATGGCATTAAAGAGCTTCTAGGTCGACACAGAATGACAATAGCCAGTGCTGCCCATCAAGCAATGGATTGCAAACTGTTCCTCCCCACAACGCTTAAAGGCAGAAGAGGAAATTGATGATTATGATGAAGAATTGGGCATGCAGGCCTTTTGGCCTCACTGCTTACATACATTATACCATTCATACATCAGTTAGCATACACATAATACACAGTTGCTGAGATGTGCTCTAATGCCTACATTTCTACACAATAATAATACTAGGTAGTCATGATCATCATCATCATAAACCTCTTCTTCCGTTACACATCATGGGGAGGAATCATTTGGGAATCGGGTACGCGCTGGCTGACACTGGCTATTGTTATGCTGTAAAGTGCCTTTAATGTTGTTGGTCCATATTTTTGTGGCCATCCTCTTGCTTTTAGAGCTGATCTTCTATAATATGTAGTGCCTTTAATAGTATTTGTCTGATAGTATCATTATTCAGTCTATCTCGGAGGGTTAGGTTGGAGGCTTTTTTCATCTTGCTATTAGTAAGTTTGCATAAATGGGCTTTAGATAATGTCCATGTTTGGCACTGGTAGCTCTATGTTGGTATGAAAATGCTGTTCATAATACCAAGTATAGTAAGTGTAATAAATCTAGGGGGAAATTTCTAGGCCATCAGTATGATGTGGGATAGCCAGTTCCCTCCCTCATCACCTGTCCTTCCCATAAAATTCAAAAGTATTATCTAATAAAATTTGTTGAACATCTTATTTCTTAGGATCTCTTTTGACACCTCCCCTTGGTGATGGGAATGGCTTCCCTTGTTTTGACTTCTGGGCTATTGGAGGAATTACATTTTGTCTGTTTATGTTGGCACCAACGGGTGGATTTAGTGTCTGAACAGATAGGCTGCTT
This sequence comes from Candidula unifasciata, assembly GCA_905116865.2. NCBI lineage: Eukaryota > Metazoa > Mollusca > Gastropoda > Stylommatophora > Geomitridae > Candidula > Candidula unifasciata. Next base: position 134,555 of record CAJHNH020000811.1, on the reverse strand, counting down.
GTTGTGTTCAAGCGTCCTCGACCCATACCTCTTGTTGTGGAGTCTGCAGACAGGAACACACTTCGTTTGGCTTGATCTGATGCAGGATAGTGTGTATGTAGCCTGGCCCTTGTGGCATTGTAACTTGGTTGTAATTCAACATTTTTCTGATTGCTGGGAGTGAAAATTTGACTACTTTCTCTCTGAAGCTTTGGTGCCTTTTTAAAATCTTTTGGAATTGCTGGTAATTTCTGTGTTTGATTCACAGTGGTAAGAAATACCTGTTTTCTGTTACATATGTTTTCAGATGCCTCATCTACAGCCAAATCTTCAGTGTTGTCCGCTGTTCTTTTGTCCCCTCTTTGTTGTACTAGAACCGTCAGTTGATTCTTTATATAATTAAGTTCGCTGCGAATGCCACTGTTTTGTTGCTTGAGTTGTTGCATCTCTTCATTGTTTTTTAGCAGCACCTTGGGAATAGAATAAGACGTTTTATGGAACACTGGAAAGACATGCAAGGGATGCATTCATGAATTGTTTTCTATTCTACATCATTTGCGTTAAGTACAAAATCCATAGAGCATATTATTTCAATGCAGGAGTAAACTGTCACCCTAGTATTGCCTGCCTGCTAGGGAAGAGGCAGAGGATGTCCTGATGGAGTCCATACGCCTGGCACCGAGCCACCCGCTAACAAGACATTCCATGTTCACGATTGTGATTTCCCATGCCTATAGGCACGTAGGTCCACCCACCTCCGGCTGTAAATATACAGTCCTGACAACTGAATCACGGTACATTTTGGAGGAGTCCCCTCGAAAATAGGTTAGAGCAAGCGTTTTCATGTTGCATTGTGTGACATTTTAATTTGCCTACAAAGTCCTGTGTTCTAAACGTATTCGTATTACAAATCTACAAGCGGATATTGTGAAGTGGATATACAGCTATTTTAATTTTAATTTTAATTCACGGAAGACAGTCGTGTTGTGATGTGTGTGTCACTGTTTCTAGTCAGTAGTTTGGACTTTTGGGAAATGGCTGTTTATTCTCTTTCTACTTTAAATGTAGAAATCTTACTTTTGGGGAAAGTACAAACAGGTAATTTAGAAGCCATATCTGGAGAATATTGACAGCTGTCAGGTGCAAACTATCTTGTGTTGGAAGAAAACTAATGCTTTCATATTGACTGTGCATAAATGGTGCAACCACACTGTGGATAAATTGTGTCAAGATATTTTGGAGCTCTAGGTAAGTGGATGAAAATAATATTTAATTTACTAACTAAACTCTCACAGCAAGGTCTGTGATAAATTTTGTAAACTGGCTTTTGCTTTGCTTTGCGGACACTGGCTGTAAACTCTTGCGGAAACTTCAGGTAGTTCATCGACTTCTTTTGCATATTTGCAGTTGTACGGTCTGTGTTAATTTTTGTAAACTGGCTTTTGCTTTGCTTCGCGAACACTGGCTGTAAACTCTTGGGGAAACTTCTGGTAGTTCATCGACTTCTCTTGCATATTTGCAGTTGTACGGTCTGTGTTAATTTTTGTAAACTGGCTTTTGCTTTGCTTTGCGAACACTGGCTGTAAACTCTTGCGGAAACTTCTGGTTGTTCATCCACTTCTTATGCATATTTGTTACCAAAAAAATTCGCAATGATAAGGAATTGATTTAATCCAACAAGATGAAACTGGACAAATTTGTTTGTGCTGTTTGTACCTTGAGGATACATATTTAGTAGTGCTATAAGTACTGTTAAGAAAACTACTCTGGGTGAAAAAAAAGTATTGCACATATCAATTTCATACTGATTGTGCTTGTTTACTAATTACTAAATAACAGTATAATTATATGTTGTAGTAGTCTACTAATAATAATAATAACATCAATCATTTATATTTATGTTATGTATGATATGTGTATGTTTCATAGCAGTATTTTTATGCGCTAAATTTGATAAAGTACAAATGTCACCCCTCCCTCCCCCCCCCCTCCCCGCTCCTCTGATGCAACAATACCCTCTCAGAATCAAGGAGTTAACACTGATATTTCTTTACTTTTGCTGGAACAAATTTTAGTTTACATCTAAACGTTATTGATGTTTATATTCATGTTGACTATAGCAAAAGCATTTTTGTTTGTCTGTAAAAGCCTTTATTTTTATATTTATTCGGCACACTTATTTACCTTAAAAATGACGTATAGTTCTATAAAATATGTAGAAAATTAATGAAACTGTAGTTTAATTTGTGTATACATCTCCTCGATAAAAACTGTTAACACAGAGGGACTCAATTCTTGCACAAGAACGGGAATCCCCGTTGACCCAGTTGGCCTATTTATATCTAGAGTTGGCCGTGCTCCTATAAAGGATGCGCAACTAACTAACTGTCTCCTCTAGATCGGTTTTGTTTTGTGTCTCTTCTATCATGCACAACGGTCTTGATTGTAGAAGCGTTTTCCTGATTAAGGGTTTTATGACCTAAGTGTGCCCCTTTCACCCTGTAGATACCTGTACTCGCAGGGCCAGACCAAGCTTTCAAGGAAGAACAGCTGGTGTGCTCCACTGCTCGCGAGATCGGACATTTACAGCCGTGGATCTCTCTGATCTAGGTGTTTCGGTTGGTAGCGAGTGAACAGTGCAGAGACACGGATAGAACATTACGGTCTGAGAAGAAAGGCGCTGCGAGAAGTTACCAAGGGATTTTGCCGATGCTAAATACTGAAGAGAAAAGCGAAATGGCTGTATAATCAGACAGTTACTGGTACCACTGAAACTGGAACTCTTCGCTTATTGCTAAAGATGGGGACAGAGTGCTTATGGGAGTGTCCCGAGTGCTGTGATGTCGATTCAAAATTCAACATTCTACATCAGATGCGTGTCGCTGTTGACGCATAACGCATTCACGTATGATCTTCTCTGTGTGGGTTCCAGGGCCCCATGTTAGTGACAAAATAATAGACTGCCCTCCTAATAAAAATCTCAAATGGGGTGAACACCTGAGATGTTTCCTTCAAATCTAGCTGAGAGGTGAGAACTAGCAGTCTGCATACAAATATGCCAGATAAAAAGGTAAAGACGGGATATGTGAACCAGCGTCATTGCACACGGTTATAAACCACAAGTGCTCTGCCACCAGTACGGACAGCTGATAAGAAACTGTCTGCCTGTGTCGCCGTTGTTTCATTCTTTACGTCCTTCTTAAGACGTAATTTTTTGTTATTTGAAGCCCCACTCTGGCTTTTGCCAGGGGCCGCAATATAGGCAGGCCATCAATATGGCCAATTGTCTGAACGCGGTTTCTGGGACCTCTCCACGGTGATCCTCATCCGCATGGTGGCACTTTGTGTCATCGGGTGTTTATCGCTTGTGTGATGTCCTGGTGGGGTAGAAAGTCAGTCAGTCAGTCTGTGTCGCCGTTCGCGACACTTCATGCCGATATATATATATATATATATATATATATATATATATATATATATATATATATATATATATATATATATATATATATATATATATAATACAAAAATATCTAAAACTACACTAAATCTTCATTAACACGAATTCCAAACGGGCCGAAAAATTAGGTTTTTACTACACAAATTTGTGCTAACTGAGTATTCAGATTAATACATCCTTGCAGGAACCACAATTGTGTTCATGTTATCCGAGTGTCAGTGTTCTTCTTAATCGAGTTCGTAACTAACGAGCTTTTACATTTACCTGGCAGGTTCTTTCCACATCCCGTCTCATTGACTCAGACATCTTTTTAAATTTCTCAGATAGTTTAGCTTCAATGTCCTTTTTTTCATCACTCATGATGCCCATTTGTTCATTTTGCTCTTGAATCACCTTTAGAGAAACAACATTATAAATATAATAGAAGTTAAAAGTTTGAACAACGGATAACACGGGTGCTATAAGTGCTCCGTTCTTCTTCTAACTCAAGTCTGAATCCGAAGAATCTCAGCGCAATCACAGGCTCTGTAGCACCGGCGAGGATTCTGAAATACTGTGGTAGATTTTTAACTCCAAATTTTGCCCGAACGGCGCCGCTAGGCTACTCATTTTGATTTTCAGCTGCCACGGGACTTTTTACGTGCGCATCAGTACACATGGGCGTCCGATCTTACTACACAGAGACCAGGGGAAATTACTAGAAGTCAGTCTTCTTCTTCTTCGTCTTCAGCATGTCGAGCCTTTGAGGTTCATTGCTGCAGATATCATCCGCCTTTATTCCTCTCTCTGGTTGGCCTTCTCTTTTCAGTTGGTGACACCAAGTGTTTGCAGGACTGTCTGGACATTATCTCGCCATCGTCTTCTTGGTCTGCCTCGTGGTTACTAGAAGTCCACGTAAAAAACATCCCAGCCCTTACCGGGGCTTTAACCCGAGACCTTCAGCACTCGAGGCGGACACCATACCTCGAGACCACTCAGCCCCCTGAACTCACCATGTATTTATGGGGTTCTACAGACATGCTAAATTATTGGACGTAAATTGCCTAGAGAAACCACACAACGGCCATGGGCTGCTGGGGTTGGTTCTGCAACGTCCTGTAAAGGATTCGCAACTAACCTAAGAGACAGGCTATACATCCACCCAGACTCTTGAGCAAATATTACTAGTAAATTTCCAGAATAGTCAGAGAATAAGAGACAGCGAGAAAGGAAAATAAACATCCAACCGCATACGCATTGAGAGAATAAAATAAACTAGAGAAAGGGCAAAAAGAAGCCCGGAGACTGACCCTTAGATTCGCAAGAGACAACACCTCATGTCACACAATGCTGTACATCCTCGTTCTTCCAGGCACAAGGTGGCATGGAGACGAAGGCGTACTTGAGTGTTGCTTCTGCTATATAGCACCCTCGGGACGTCTGACGACTAGTAAACAAGGGTAAGCGTCTGAAAAAGGTCCTAGGTGACTGCAGGAATCAGGGGACACCAGCAGCCAGATTGGCAATTGGAACATGTCAGGATTGGTGATGAATTGGTAGGTTAGTTAGTTTGGTATCCTTTACAGGACGTTGCAGAACCAACCCCATCAGCCCCTGGCTGTTGTGTGGTTTTTCTAGGCAAATTTACGTTCAGTAGTTTGCCATTACTTTCTGGACGGTTGGCTTTCTTGATACCACTGTCGAAACCAACACAAGGCACATGGCCTGCAGCTGGGATCGAACCCGGCATCCCGGCATTACGAAGCGCTCGCATCGACGTATCCACAGAGCCGACAATGAATTGGTAGAAGCACTAGAAATAAAAATGCTGGAGCACACTAAGGCAATATTCATCCTAGGAAAAAAATGCTTCTATGAAAACTTACACCAACATATCTGAGGCATTAAAGGTATATAAAACTATGAAATTGAATAACGTCTTCAGAAATAAATATGAGTGCGTTCCAAAACTAATTCCCTGATTTTTAGCAAACGGGAAAATTGACGTTTTTTTTTTTTTAGAAGCACAGCCGGGACTTGTGTGTGTGGCCGTTACAGGTGCCCTAATTATAACTTCTTTGCAGGTTGAACGGATTATCTGGGATCTGTTTAATTGGTCAGACGTCAAGACTGATATTCTTAAATTTTAGGATGATGTGGTAAACATTTTGGTGGCAATTCGGTGGTGATAAAGTGATGGATCAATCGAACGACGTCATGAAGTGATTTTGTATCGACCTTTTTGTTAAGGGGAGAGGGGAGGGTTTTTGTTTTTGTTTTAATCATTAACTATGGTTATGTTGAATCCCGGGCATTTTCTCAAAAAGAAGCAAAAGCGAAGTAAGGGAGCCTTTTCTACACCTTCGGGCATTTTGAGCACATAGGGTTTGACCTAAATTGAATAGACAATTTGGCACTTGAAAGATGACGTGGTTAACATCACGCTGGCTGCATTTACTTCCCAGGACTATACCTGGTACCCACTCTATGTCGAGCTGGCAGCCAGGGTCATGTTTGAAAAAAAAAACCTGTCTCTCTCGGCACCCGAACCCCCACACTTCCGATCCGCAGGCGAGTGTCTAGCCACTACATCACGGCGGCACCCCAACAAAGAAGCAAAGACAAGACATAATTGTCAAAATAGCAAACCTCAATGGCTTTGGCTAGTTCATCTTCCAGTGATGCTACTCGAACTTTCAGCTCTTCCATTTCTGATCTCAGCTGTTGAATCTCGTCATCTTGAAGGCTTTCGGTTGCATTGTCCTCCTCCGCTTTTGCTGGAGTTTTTCGCTGAGCTCGTTTCACCTGATAAACATTAGCAACTATAAACCTCTTTTAACTACAGTGAAAAGTCGAAACAATGCAATGGTATAGACATGTAATAAGATCTAACGGCCTCTCAAAAACAATACTGCAAGGCTCAGTAGAGGGAAAGAGGAGAAGAGGCAGACGAAGAAAGATCTGTTTACAGAACCTGACTGACTGGACAGGCCTAAGACATGCAACCATGAAGTCCATCACAACTGACCGCCAAAGGTGGAGAGAGCTGATCAGACAGTCATCAGAAACTGGTGACCTAACGACACATAGGATGATGATGATGATGATTCAGCGTCTGTGGCTTAGATGTTGTGAATGAGTTTCGTAATTTCAGGGTGTCGGGTTCGATCCCAACTGCGGGTGATTTGGCTTTGGGTTGGTTTTGACAGTAGTGTCGGGAGCCGACCATACATGGGAAATGGCAAACTCTGAACGTAAGACTAGAGGAAATCAGCCAAAAATCCCGGGGATGGTTCTGCAACATCGTGTAAAGGATAGGCGAGTAGCTTTTAACAATACCTGCAATAATGTGTACCATTGATGTTGTCTGCTGGGAGCAGCTCTTCTAGGATTGCAGGCCACATGATTAACAATCTAAGAATGAGAATCATACTGTATAAGTCCCATCAAGCACCGCGCAGCCGTAAGATTATTTTAGAAAACTGCTTTCTGTTCTGCCACTTAGGCACGTGTCCCTGTGATAGCTGCCACAACTGCTTTCTGTTCTGATACTCATACACGTATCCCTGCTTTCTGTTTCTTCTGATACTCATGCATACATAGCCGTGTTCTGATACTCATACACGTGTCTATGTGATAGCTGCCATCTCCGTTGTCATCTAAAGGTAGACTCTTCCCATTCACCTGCGTTGAATATGCCCACCTTGACTACAACCTACGAATAACTGCCCCATTTATATAGATGACGAGGTCTTCTGGTATCTATTAGGTTTTTCGATAATGTAGCTGTTGTGAGCTCTCTTGGTAATTCCGTAGTGCCAGGTTCGATTCCAGCGGCAGCCGAGTTCACAGCAGACATTCCAGCCAAGGATAAGTAAACACAAATCCGACGCTTTATTGATTCGAACCCAAGATCTGTGGGTCAGCAAGCAAACGTCTAGCCACTGCTCTACCGTAATTACCGTGCTTTATAGAACTGAGATCAAAAGGCGATGGCTGATGACAGAAATAAAGATCGAAAATCCTGTGAGTTATTAGATAATTAAAACCGATATCATAGCATGCTGGACATTTTCATAACCGCTCTGTCCCCATCTTCACCAGCAAGCGCAGAGTTCCAAACTAGATGGTATCGGTAGCAGACTGATTGCATATCCGTCTAGCCCAGTGGTTCTCAACCTGCCGGTCACGACCCTGTTTTTTGGGTCGAACGACCCTTCACAGGGGTCATCTAAGACCCTCCTTAAACACTTATTTATTGAAGTTATGAATGAAAATAATTGTTTGGGTTCGCTACAACATGAGGGAACTATATTAAATGGTGCCGGCATTAGGAAGGCTGAGAGCTACAGGTCTATCCCCTACACAGAGAGAGTTGAGCGTCAATCAGATCCCTTGTCACTCCTCGCTGCTTGCTCTCTTCGGGTTCTGGAACAGTATTGCAGTTCAGAAGTGGACGACCAACCAAAACTTTCCGCCGGAGTTACCAGCTGGTAAACGCGAAGAAGAAGAAGAAGAAGAAGAAGAAGAAGAAGAAGAAGAAGAAGAAGAAGAAGAAGAAGAAGAAGAAGAAGAAGAAGAAGAAGAAGAAGAAGAAGAAGAAGAAGAAGAAGAAGAAGAAGAAGAAGAAGAAGAAGAAGAAGAAGACTATTTACTCGCTCCCAAAGGGCATTGGTGACATTAGGCTTCTCGTGCCTCAATTTATAACCAAGCGGTGCAGAACCAGCCAATATTTCTACTTGTTCATTTCCCAACACACCTGCATTCTTGGAGAGAATATTCAAAGGACTTCAACTACCTGGAACCTCTGAAACGATCTTGGCATTCAACAATACTAGAAAAATAACTAAAGTTAATTCAGCACCTTTTTGTGAATCTTCTTAGCTTTGTCTTGTATCTGCTCGATCATATTTTTAAGATTTTCAACTTCCACTCCTTTATCTTGAATCAGTTTATCTTTCTCAGCTCCAACTCTCTTCAGCTGATTAATGTTTTCATCTTTGCTTTGTAAGGAGTGTGTCAGGTTGCTGATTTCGTTGTCTCTCTGCCGAAGCTCTGTGTTCTTGCTAGCTATAAGCTTGGCCTTTTCCTCATTGTAAGTTTTCTCGCTGATATCGATCTGTCGACGAATGGCTTGTATCTGCTTCAAGAGCATCTCATTCATCTCCCTGAAATTGAAATTAACTAATTAATTGATTAAGTGCCATTTATTATCTTAGCAGGATGAATGTGGCAGGGGCCAATCAGATCTAAATTGGGAACGGGACATAGCTGACTGACTGACTTTTCTATCCCACCAGGACATCATACAAGCGATAAACACCCGATGACACAATGTGTCACCATGTGGGTGAGGATCACCGCGGAGAGGTCACAGAAACCGCGTTCAGCCTTTAGGCCATATTTATTGCCAGGCTATATCGCGGCCCCTGGCAAGAGCCAGAGTAGGGCTTCAAATATAGAAAAATTTCATCCTAAAAGGGACGGGAAGTAGTATGCACTACAAGGGACATGACAGATACCCTGGGCAGGTAAAGGCACGAGGCTGCAGAGTTGGGGGATCGAGTTTGTTTCAGCTGGACTGTGATGCTAAGATGTTCTGTAAAGAACGGTCTACACAAGAGCTGCCAATGGGATTTTTAAAAATTAAAACCCAAGCTAAGCTGACTACACAAAGCAAAACAACAAGCAAACAAACAACCCAGCAATACATAAGAAAGAACCACAAAAAAAAAAAAAAAAAAAAAACAAGAATGATAAAAAATACACATTTTATAGTTAAGAAACGCAACATTTGCCAACTTTTAAATAGCAATATATATTTTTTTTTTAAATACCAAGATTCCAAAATCTGAACCCAAGAGGTCAAAAAACCAGATCTCGGGGAGAAACCCAGTTTTGGAAGTCCTGGTCTATGCAATGATGATGATAATTTATTTCTAACAATTGTTGTGTCTTTGGACTAGTATACTAAGAGGTCACCACACAAATGAAAAAATTTAGGAATACTAACAAAACACAAGGAGAACAAAATACGCTAGGTATTTACTGCCCCACAGCTGTAACTAGGTATTTACTGCCACACAGCTGTAACTAGGTATTTACTGCCACACAGCTGTAACTAGGTATTTACTGCCACACAGCTGTAACTAGGTATTTACTGCCACACAGCTGTAACTAGGTATTTACTGCCACACAGCTGTAACTAGGTATTTACTGCCACACAGCTGTAACTAGGTATTTACTGCCACACAGCTCTAGCTAGGTATTTACTGCCACACAGCTGTAACTAGGTATTTACTGCCACACAGCTGTAACTAGGTATTTACTGCCACACAGCTGTAACTAGGTATTTACTGCCACACAGCTGTAACTAGGTATTTACTGCCACACAGCTGTAACTAGGTATTGCTGTAGCACCTAGACGCCCTCCTGTGGATCGGAAAGTTGTGGGTTCTGGTCCTGACAGTACTAGACATTTGTCAAACAAGGACCTTTGCTCCCTGGTCGACCCAGCCTTGAATGGGTACCAGGTGGAGTCATGGGAAGTAAAGGCGGCCGGTGTGATGCTGACCCATCACCCACCAGGTGCTGATTGGTCTATAAATATAGGTCTAGTCCTATGTGCCTAATGCGTCTAAAAGTGTGGAATTATCCTTTTTACATAGAAGTATCTGAAAAAGGATAAGTCAAGAACTCCCATAACAAAATAACGGAAAAAAATTCATTCAATAAAACATGTTGCAAATTAATTAAACTAGTTCAAAATGTGTATAAATCCACTCAGTAACAATTATTACCACTGACCGGCCACACCAGCCTCACAAAAACGGGAATTCCCGTTTCAGCTGTATGTCCTTATATCTGGAGCTGGCCGTGGACAAATAGCACAGGTATGTATGGGCACCACAAAACGGTTACGAAGTAAATAACTTTTGGTCCAATATGTGTGGGTCTGACGATGTGATAATGATGATGAACGTATGAGGTATTAGGTACGCTTACTTGACCCCATCCAGGACTGTATAATCTTCGCTTCTCTCGGTCCCACTATCAGAGAAGATGCTACTGTCTGGTGACGGCGACCTCGATACTTGAGGGGAAAGACCTGTTCCTTTAACCACCAGCTCTTTATTGTCCTTGAATTAGAAAAAGATGCGTTGTCAGTTTAGAGTTTAAACGTTAATTAATTACGCTATACGTGATACAGCGACGTCTGTGGCTTAGGCGTTGCGAGTCTGACTCGTAATTCCAACACACCGCGATCGAAACCCACTGCTGGCTGCTTGGATTTTTATCATGGTATGGGGCGTCGCAGGTCGACCCAGCCTAAAATGGGTACCAGGATGTATGTCCTGGGGAAGTAAAGACGGCCGGCCTAATGCTAGCCGTATTACTCACCTAGTGCCGATTGGTCTGACAAAAATATGGGTGCTCTTCCCATATGCCCGATGCACCTAAAAGTGAGAAAAAGTGATCTTTACTATACGCGATACGGGAAAGTTGCTAACTTTATCCTAGAGCTAGGAAGTGCAGCCTGAAGCCTCACCGTTGTGACAAGGGCAAAGCAGGTCGTTATTCCTGGTTGGAAGCTGGTTTGGAATTGAAGATAAGGCTGATAAACAGAGCACTGCTCTACTGATCCGGCAGCTTCTGCTGCATGCTTTATTCTACACTTATTAGTGACATCTTTTATTTTGTAGTTAACAAAGTAGGCCAAGTGAGGGGTCACCCTGCGTTGGTGACACTGATTCTCTAATACTGCCCAGGCTGTTGTGATATGGAAATCTGGAGCTTCATTTCTTGTCCCTAATTGTTTTTGTGATGGACTGTGATCCCCTGCCTCCGTGTGACTATATGGTACACTCGTTTAAAAAGATGGAAATGTCGTAACGGACGATACACATTTCTTAACCTTTTCTCTTATATATTTTACAGCATTCACAAATGAAATACGCCAATTGTCATGTATTATTTTGAGGTTCTCCAACTGATTGATATGTCTGTACTGTTTGTAAAACCCAACTCGTAATCCAGCATTTATCTCACTCTTTAGTTTGAAAATATATTTTGTATATTAATTTTGAAGTGTGAAGTTGGAACAACGGATCAACATCATTGCACACGGGTATTAACCCATAAGTGCTCGATTCTTCTTCTAACTGAAGTCTGAGTCTGAAGAAGCTCAGCACAGGGCACAGGCTCTGTAGCACCAGCGAGGATCCTGAAATACTTTGGGTAAATTTGTAACTCCAAAATTTGCCCGCGCAGCGCCGTTAGGCTACTCTTTTCAATTTCCAACTGCGAAGGGATTTTCTTACGTGTGCAACAATGCACACGGGGGTCCGATCTCACTACCCAGAGACCAGAGAAAATACTAGAAGTCCCAGCCCTTACCGGGAATTTAACCAGGAACCTCTAGCACTCCAGGCGAACGCCATGCCTCGAGAGAACCTCTAGCACTCGAGGCGGACACCATGCCTCGAGACAACACAGCCTCCTCTTTTTTGTATATTAATGTAACGTTGCTAAGAGAGGCCAAGGCTGCTGGCTTGGATTCCATCCATGAAATGGTACTGATAGCACAGAACAGAACAGAGTTGATGAATAGAATTCGAGTCCTGTGTGATATATAACGGCACAAGAGGACAATGAAATGTATGAACATTCAAGGAGATTTCAAGAAACAGACTACTTACCGGCACACCAAGGTACTTGTTGGCCATGACTAACGTTGATATCACTGCTTTCAGCTAAGGTCAGCTTAGCCTTTACAATAATAAATGCAGAACTGGATGTTAGTATATTCAATTTGGCTGCTGACACATGAGCAAAACCTGGACACATATTCATTGGCGAGCTTGATCACACTGTTAACTGTTGTTGAGGTCTCTTCTGTTTTGAGGTCTCTTCTGTTTTGAGGTCTCTTCTGTTTTGACGTCTCTTCTGTTTTGAGGTCTCTTCTGTTTTGAGGTCTCTTCTGTTTTGAGGTCTCTTCTGTTTTGAGGTCTCTTCTGTTTTGACGTCTAGCTTTTTGACGTCTGTTCTGTTTTGAGGTCTCTTTATGTATCCCTTCTGTTTGGGATTAAAAATGCGTATTATTTCTGTTATTAAATTATTATTATTATTATTATTATTATTATTATTATTATTACTTTTTGGGCATGTGTGGGCTGAATAAAAATTAATATTTACATAAGTGTCATTCATTGTTCTGTTGTGCCATTATATGTCAAATAAGGTTTGGTCTTTTTCTCAGTTCTGTTTTATTCTTTGTAAATTGCTTCGATTCCCCGTGTGGGTTCCGGGGCCCTATTATGGGGAAAACAAGAATAGACCCACTGCCTACCCAAAAGCATGTCGTAAGAGTCGACTAATTGGGAGCTTTCTTCGAAGTCGGAGTGCATCTGCCTGAGAGGCAAGGAACCAACAGTCTGCACACAAATGAGTCAGATCTGTCAAACGGATACACACGCAACATTCTGGTTCTGAAACAGGACTGCAGTCCAGAAGTGGACGAACAACCAGAACTTTCCCAGATTTACAGCTTTTGAACGCAAAGAAGAAGAAGAAGAAGAAGAAGAAGAAGAAGAAGAAGAAGAAGAAGATCGCTTCGATATCATGAGTGGAATCCAGTCTAGCACCTTTAGATTCTCTCATCAACGTTCACCTTAGGGTTTTTCTTGGACGACCTCGTTTGCTGAATTCCTCTATTCCCCATTTCGCACGCCGGTCCCCTCCCAAACAGCTCCCACGAGGTGCTAGAGTGTCGTTCCAAGCCACTAGTTTTGGTGCAATTGACATATCTTAGCCAACATAATTGGTACAAAGACCACAATTATAACCAATACTGCTCGCAGTAGGTTGGAAGTGGTCGATGTTTTGTTTGTTTTTGTTTTGTTTTATTTAATTAGATGGACACATTCCCGTTTTGTGATTATCCCTTCGTCCTTTCTCAAAGTCTGTCCAATATAGCAACATCTTCTCTGTCTTACAATTGGTGATACCAGTAGTTGCAAGACATTTCTTCTTTTTCTTTACTTCACTTGAACTTCATCTGATTTTATGTTCATTATTTTCCACAGACATTGGTTTTCAAAGGCATTTAACTTCCCCCCACGTCTCTAGTGGTTCTACACCTTTCATTGGCCTATGTTAAAACCGAGATGATATTAAAACTGAAGATACATAACTAGTTCTATAACTATATAATTTCGAGTTCCCTATTTTGTCTAAGTTTTTAAAAGTGCATTTACGTAATTGTAAATAATTATTAAGCAAACAAACAATGAATAAAACCAAATATTGTATCTTACCTCTGTAAGCTGTACCCAACTAATATAACAAGACATACATTCAGCAGGTGTAGATAAGTCAGATCGATATTCAAGATATATCCTGGTTTGCGGAATTTGGCGAGCGTCCCATTTTAACCTTTAATGCAAGTAAGGGCTTTATGATCGTACTTCTCTGAAGGTTTAAGGATTCCATATCTACGCTTTCAGCAATGTTTGATTTATTGTGCTAACCCAATAATAAGAAGAACTCTCCAGGGGAGCATGTACAGCAGGAGTCCACCGATCACCAGAAGAAGATCCCTGGTCGACAAATTTTTCGGCCCTATAACCTCCTAGACAATTTCAGAGGGTGGACCGACCTAGATCATGACCCCTTGGCCTCGAAATTCTTCTTCTGCACCTTACAGGATGTTCTCGGACAGGGACAAGACGAAATGGTGACAATGCATCGGGTACTGTAAGATTCGAAGTTATATATATATATATATATATATATATATATATATATATATATATATAGAGAGAGAGAGAGAGAGAGAGAGAGAGAGAGAGAGAGTGAATAGAGAAACAGTGGCATATTCTGATCAGAGTCCGCCATTAACTGTCAGGCTTGGTCAGTTGATCTCTACATTTTGGCCTATTCAAAAAATCGCAAACGAAAACACACGACCAATTTGTTAAAAACAGTCAGCTTCATGACTTAGGAATTACATCTGACTGTTTTCTCCCTCTGGTGTTTCCTTAATTCAGCTTGTATTATAAAAATACCGATCATTGTCTCTGTAAATTTGTGATATAAATTGATCGACCTAATGGTACATACACTTTCTGCATGCTCAAGTTGCCCAGTGACGCACAACAGACCCCCCCCCCCCCCCCCCGCACCCTCCCCATAAAATTCAGATACAGTTTGCAGCAGAGGTCATAATTCACACAAAGCAGCAATGTCAATGCATATTTGGCACTCTGCCCTCCTCGCGATAATCGGAGCAGACAAGGATATCAACAACGTTATTACATAATCGAGTGCAGACTTGTCAAAGTCACCATAATATTGTGTCCCTCTGAGAAGCAAGTTTTGTTTGTATGTGTAGTAGTAGTAGCAATTATAAGTAAAGTAAAGATCCCTTTTCACGCCTTTAGGCTCATTGGCATGTGGGAAAAGCACCCATTTTTTTACAGACCAATCAGCGCTACGTGGATTTGTGGTCAGCATTACGCCGGTCGTCTTACACAGGACAGCTATCCTGGTACCCCTTTTAGGCTGGGTCGACCTGCGACGCCCCTTACCGTGATAAAAATCCACGCAGCCAGCAGTGGGTTTCGATCGCGGTACGTTGGAATTACGAGTCGAACTCGTAACGCCTAAGCCACGGACGCTGCAGTAGCAATAATAATAATATTAGTAATAATAATAAAACAATATTTGGTGTGCAAAAGGATATGAATGATACAGGTATGGAGGTAGATTCTTGGGAACAAAATGCCATGGAATGTGTTACATGGCCGGGGGAGACAGGAAGGGAATGGGAGTGAAGGAAAAACAATGTTAGCAGAAAGTTTGAATGCTGAGCGTCTGAAAAGAAGTATACTAAATATATGAGACAACAACAAATGTCCTGAAATCCCTTGCTGTAGTAGTGGAAGCACGAGCGGGTGTTGTTAGTCGCATTCGCCATCGAGATGGGCTGTGGTTTTAATGCCTTCCCATAGCATAATTTAGCAGTATGTTCTGGAAGGACGGAAAGTAGCCAAGAAAAAAAAATCGACTTGCCCCATGTGGGTTTCGGGGCCCCATTGTGCGGGAAAACAAGAATGCACCCACTGCCTCCTCAACAAGCGTGTCGTAGGAGTCGACTAATTGGGCGCCTCCTTCGAAATCGGAGTGCATCTGCCCGAGCAGCAAGGAACAACCAGCTGCAGACAAAAAAACCAATAACAGACTGTTAGTTCCTCTTGACAACAGAGATGAAATGCCTTAGAAGAGCTGCAGGAGTTTCAAGGAAAGACAGAATACGAAATCACGAAATCAGACGAATGCAAGGAATAAAGCCAGTCTTACAGGTCATCAAAGAACAACAAATGAAGTTGTTTGTACACCTAACAAGAATGCCTTGGTACTGTCTACTACAGCGAGCTACATTTAAACGTTACAGCGAGTATAGATCGAGGGAAAGACCTCGGGAAATATGGAGTGATGGCATTAAGAACAACCTCACAAAAATAAACATCAATTTTAATAGCACTCTTGACAGAGCTCATCAACGAACGTTACATCTCCCCCTGACACTTCTTCGAAGTACAAGGTGGATGAGAAGAAGAAGAGTTCCTTGTCTCTCGAGTAGGTGTACTCCGAACTCGAAAAAAAACGTCGCTCGTATCTTCGTCAACCACGCTCCAAGTGAGGAACCTGCTTCTATGATGACAGTGGAAAGATGTAGATACACCATTACCAGTTCGAACCATGGCCCCAGTGCCCCACCACATACGGTTTAGATCTTCGGCATCCCACCCCACATATACAAAAGGCTGCATCATCCTGTGGCAGGTCCTGTGCAGAACGTCGCTCTCATTGCGGTATGTCTGAAAGAAACTCAGTCTCTCACTAGATCTCCCGCTTCGTGCAGTTTCTCACCCAAGGTGTCACTTATATCATGTTTTCATCTTTGTGATAGTCGGCCCTTGCCTATCTTTCAGGGTACCACACCTTCTGCTATTATCTTTCTCAAGCAGCCTTGGCACTTGATATGGCCAACATATTTCTGTTTCCCAAACAGGATACTGTTACTGGCCAATTTTCCTCGATGTTCAAATCAGATAAAATGTAAGCATTTCTTTCCTTCTTTGTCTATAGTATTCTGAGAATCTGTATACAGCATTCCAATGTAAAAGCTCCATTCTACCCCTTAAGGGCAACATGCTACAGGAAATGGAAAAATATCCTTTATCTTTACATACGAGTACTTACTTTACGTTGATACCATTACAAGTTATTTGTTTTTAGCCCTAGCTTGGCTTGGGGGAAAACCGCAAATCAAAGACCAAAGGTAACTGTCACACCAAGACCTCCCTCGGAGATAGCGGTGTAAGTAACAAAGCGTGCATAGCAACGCAGCAGAAGGGAACGGTTCATCAGGTGACTCAGTGTGCCCAGTGCGTACTGGAAGCACGGAACAAACCGAGAATATGTTTTGTTAAAAATTTAAGTCAAAATGGATAATAGTCCAAATGCATTTTCCAAATTTAAGACTGTATGAGGAGGCAATCGGCGTGGAATATCTGCTAGAAGGATTCGAAGTCGTGAGTTCAACGGTGCTAGGTTTATTAAAAAAAGAGACCTTTGATACCAGGTCGTCCAAGTCTTAAATAAGTGTCAGGTAAATTCTTTGGAAGTAAAGGTGGCCCACGGATTTTGCCGGCATTACCCATTGAGTGCCGATTTGTCTATAAAAATATAGGTCTAGATCTCTATGTCAAAACGCCTGATCGCGTGGAAAAAGGTCCTTTACTTTATCTTATTATTATAATGATTCTTATTATTCTTAGATTTACGTCTTTCAAAAAGATTGGGACTCTTTTAAACCCCCTTTGAAAACTTGATAGGGATTCCGAGCCCTCCCCCCCCCCCCCCCCCCCCCCGCCATCCTTCCCACTTACATCTTACCCCGCCTTAACACTTCTCCCCCCACCCCCGCCACCCCCCACCGCCCGACACACCCTGCCAATATGTTCTTACTATAGACGCCCACGGGTACCAGGAAATGTCATGGGAAATAAAGGTGGCTGGCGTGGTAATGATGATGCCACTCATCGAGTGCCGACTGGTCAATACATTATTAGCCCTCACAATTCGGCCAAATTTAATTGGTTATTCAGTCTCTTTATGTCGGTGTTGACCAATTAGACATTCACCAGTTCCGTTGCTGCAGGTATTTTTCTATTTTGCACACGGTATTCTATGCCATTTACACTTTTCATCATCCTTTCTGCTGCTATTCTCAAAGTTTCATTAAATGGCTCCTTTTTTTTAGTCTGCGCTCCACTGGAGAGTCCATCCTTGCCAAAGTGTATTGTTATTGTCTACTTGAAAGTATCCTCTTTTTACTTTATGGCCCATCTTTTGTATTCTCCCACCCTATCTTTGCTGATGGAAATGTATTAACGAGGTTAAATATAGGTTAAACAGCAATAAATTTATCGCACTCTATGGCTAGCAAGCTCAACGAGGGAGAAGAAAGTTGAGGATTTTGGGGCGGGGGGGGGGGGGGGGGGGGGGGGGGGGGGGGGGGAGGGGGGGGGGTTGGGGGCAGAGAGAGAGAGAGAGAGAGAGAGAGAGAGAGAGAGAGAGAGAGAGAGAGAGAGACAGACAGACAGAGAGAGAGAGAGAGAGAGAGAGAGAGAGAGAGAGAGAGTTTGTTTGTTTGTTTTAGTATCCAGAAGCCATGAGTTGTTAACCCTTAGGCTCGGTATTATGGATATCGCAACCTTTGGGCCTTGATTCCATTGTAAATACCGTAAATCTGGGAGAAATGTGGCTTTTCTGCCCACCCCCGGGAGTGAACCTGGACCACAAGGAGTGCGTCACCCGCTCACCGCGCAATCCGGTTTAGCCAACTACGCTAGAGAGACGGGCGAGAGAGAGAGAAAGAGTGAGAGAGAGAGAGAGAGAGAGAGAGAGGGGGGGGGGAACCTCACGCTTACAGAAATAACCGAACGTTTAAACCAAAATCTTTCTTAACGAATAAAACAAGAAAAAAAGGCTGGGGAAATACTACATCTATAAACAGGAAGAGCGGTTGAAAAAAGACAGCAAAAACGAAAAAAGCTACCTAGACATTGTTTGTTTGGTTAATTCATTTCTTGATAACAGCTTGACTGCAGTCATGCCTAAGAACAGTGCAAGCAAAACATGATTTCTCAAGATGGCGTATAACATTAGTTATATTTCCTTTACAGGACGTTGCAAACAAGCCAACGTTGTGCTATCAATGCAAGACGTGGCCAGTCCTAGAATTGAGTTGAGTTGAGTTGAGTCAAGAATTGACATCACAGCACTCGGGGTATTCCCTTGCGTGCTCTGTCCTCATCTTCGGCAGCCAGCGCAGAGTTCCGATACTGATGGTGCCGGTCACAGTCTGGTTATATGTCCGTCTTTCCTTTCCTCTGAGTATAGTTAGCCGGCCAGACCCTCTATTTACACACAGGTGCCTCATTCTCTCCAGGCCATAATAATCTTGTTTCTCTACTGATTCCGTTGCTTGTTCACAAAAGGCCTTGACCTTGACCAAAGGGCCTTGACATGTATAAGTTTACCACCCAGTGGTGCAGATCCAGCCCGTCTGTCTGCCTGATCATTACCCACCACGCCGGCACTGCCTGGAGAAAAGATCCAAAGTATGCTCACAGTCCGGAAAAAAAAAACAATGAAACGCAAAATGTCCATATATTAAACAGGCATCTGAATTTAAATACATTAGAACAACATTTAAGCTGAAGATGGTACACTGGACGAAGAAATTGACATCTGATGCAGTAAAACAGGCCAAGTATTGGGATAGCTTGGCCTCCCAGCTTCCCCCCTTTCTCTTACATCATAAGGCAATCCCAATCAGCATAAAGAAAAGTCTCATTCAAAGCATACTCATTCCCACCCTATGCTATCAGTGCTAGACGTGGTCACTCACAACAAAATGAAAACAAAAATTAGTACTCATGGAAATTCTAGATTACCTACAAAGACAGCAAATCGAATGGTTTGCTCACTTGGAGAGAAAGCCTTCTGATCCTATACCATAGAAGGCATATACCAAAAGAGACGAGGGATGTAGAGCATCAGGTAGACTAAGAACAATATGGAAAGATAACATTAAAAAAACTCTATAGTACCACAATGTGTGTATGGTGGAAGCAGCCAGAAGAGCACGAAGCTATACCTTATATCTCCATCGACACTTGAAGCCGTAAAGGAGGACGGAAAGGAGAGGAACGCAGAATGACAGCATGTGAGATGGGATGTATAAGAAATGAGGCCACAGAGAGAAAGATAGATAGAAAGATAGATAGATAGATAGATAGATAGATAGATAGATAGATAGATAGATAGATAGATAGATAGATAGATAGATAGATAGATAGATAGATAGATAGATAGATAGATAGATAGATAGATAGATAGATAGATAGATAGATAGATAGATAGATAGATAGATAGATAGATAGATAGATAGATAGATAGATAGATAGATAGACAGACAGACAGACAGATAGATAGATAGATAGATAGATAGATAGATAGATAGATAGATAGATAGATAGATAGATAGAATAGATAGATAGATAGATAGATAGATAGATAGATAGATAGATAGATAGATAGATAGATAGATAGATAGATAGATAGATAGATAGATAGATAGATAGATAGATAGATAGATAGATAGATAGATAGATAGATAGATAGATAGATAGTAGATAGACAGACAGATAGATAGATAGATAGATAGACAGACAGATAGACAGACAGATAGACAGACAGATAGACAGACAGATAGACAGACAGACAGACAGATAGATAAATAGATAGATAGATAGATAGATAGATAGATAGATAGATAGATAGATAGATAGATAGATAGATAGATAGATAGATAGATAGATAGATAGATAGATAGATAGATAGATAGATAGATAGATAGATAGATAGATAGATAGATAGATAGATAGATAGATAGATAGATAGATTAGATAGATAGATAGATCAGATAAATATATAGAAAGATAGATAGATAGATAGATAGATAGATAGATAGATAGATAGATAGATAGATAGATAGATAGATAGATAGATAGATAGATAGATAGATAGATAGATAGATAGATAGATAGATAGATAGATAGATAGATAGATAGATAGATAGATAGATAGATAGATAGATAGATAGATAGATAGATAGATAGATAGATAGATAGATAGATATATGGACGCCGAAAGGGAAAAGAAAACGGGGAAGACCATGAGAGACTGCGTAGAACGATCATCAGTGAAGGCTTACATATTTGCCTAAAAACATCCAAGACTTAAAACAGGTGGCAACGAGCCGCCAGACATGGAAAGCTATGACCTCTGCCCTATGCGTCGCCCTAGGTCCAAGAGGAAAGACTAACTAATTAACATAGTAAGTAAAGTAAAGGACCCTTTTTCTACGTCTTTAAGCGTATATGGCATATAGGGCTAGACCTATATTTTATAGACCAACGGCACAAGACGCATGATGTGGTCAGCATCACACCGGCCGCCTTTACTTCCCGGGACTGCAACTGGTAGCCATTCAAGACTGGCTAGACCTGGGAGCTAAGGTCATTTTTGAAGAAAAGTCCGGCTCTGACAGTAACTAACATAGTAATAAGTAAGTAAAAAAGTGAAGATCCCTTTTCACGCCTTTCGGCGCATCGGGCAAATGGGCAGAGCGCCCCATATTTTTACAGACCATCAGGACTCGGAGAGTAATGTGGTCAGCATTACGCCGGCTGTCTTTACTTTCCCAGGACAGCCCATCCTGGTACCCATTTTAGGCTGGGTCGACAAAAATCCACGCAGCCTGCAGTGGGTTTCGATCGCGGTATGCTGGCTTACGAGTCGGACTCGCAACGCCTTAGCCACGGACGCCGCAACTAACATAGAGCCAGTTTAAATATATCCTGGATATTTAATAAACAAGCCAAACAATTCCTGGAGACATTAAAGGTGTGGTTTTGCGTAATAATTCCTTAGAAATCCCAACAGAGAAACCCATTTTTCTGTTTTGTTTTGTAAGAAGGTTAGGGCTCAAAGACAGCATAACACAAAAATCATTAAAAGACAATCGTCATCACTTGCGCCAGGTTATGGGAAGAAAGAAACCTGAACGTGTTATGACCAATGGAAAGATCGGTGGAAAACAGATAGAGGAAGATAAAGCGGGAAGCTTATTGACAGTCTTCTGTTACGGCATGTAGGTGTGTCAGTACGCGATAGCTATAAATGTTGAAGATCGCACATTGTGGGACAGGTACGATCGCCCACGCCAGTCGGCACTTGATGATGATTATGTCAGCATTGGAAGAAAACAGTTTACTTTCTTTAGGCACAAACGTGAAAACTGAATTATGTCGTGTCAACAAGAAAGCCGGACGACAAGTGAGGCGGGCGATCTTGTGGAGATAGGATCCGCGGCAGTTTGGCTTCATGGAATGAAAGAACACTTCCATCAAAAATTATTCGCAGTACCTGAAACAGACGGAGGAAAGACCAGAATACGAAGGTTTCAAAGCATGAAATATGTCAGATGTGTGTAACTGTT
>CAJHNH020000811.1:97500-107500 GCA_905116865.2 Candidula unifasciata | reverse complement strand
AAATTATTTTCGTTGTTAATTCATAACTTCAGTGAATATGTGGTTTCCGGTGGTCTTAGGCGACCCCTGTAAAAAAATTCGTTCGACTCACAAAAAAGTCGCAACCCATAGGCTGAGAACGGCTGTTCCATTGACTTCACTCCCTTACTGATTAAAAGGTTTGGAGGGAGGGGGTGGAGGTACGGAAAACAGAATGCTGTTAATCTTTGATGCATGTCAAAAGTGAGACAGCCATCTTAAAACTGTTATTATGACGTTACTGTGTTTGTCTGCACCGCAATGCCACAGTGCTCATCACTCTTGACATCTTTAACAACAATTTTTACGGGCTTCAAGAGAATAGCGTGGTTATTGTAATGTCTCTACCACGTTTCAGTTTTTCGTTTGAAACCTCGTCGAATACGATCTGGGATTGATAGCACAAGCAAAGCTTCAGTAACTGTCTATATACGGAGGAGCCGCGGTAGTGTCGCGACCATACGGTTGGCCTATGCGGTGCTAAAGGTCTGGGTTTCAATCTGTATCTTGGCGCATATTTTGTCCACAACGATCTGGCTCCAAATGAACCTAGCCTAAAGGTGGGCGCCAGGTAATGTTCCTCGAAAAGAAAGGCGATCTCGGGCGTGATGTTAACCACCTCAAGCCAGATGTCATTTGGACTGTAATATGAAACTAGAATATATGCTTGACTCTCTTAGTCATAAATCAATGTTATTTTTAGCACCATCTGTATTTCTTTTTTTTTAGTATCCGAAGCCATGAGTTTTGTTAACCCTTAGGCCTCCTCGGTATTATGATTCGCACCTTTCGCGCTTGATTCCATAATCGATACCGTAATCTGAGAGACATGTGGTTTTTCTGCCACACGGGGAATGAACCCGGACCACAAGAAGTTTGTCACCCGGTCACCGCGCAGTACGCGTTTAGACAACTACGCTAGCGAGCGGAGAAAGTACCATCTGTATACATTTCTGTTTCTTTTATTTTTATTTCTGCCCTGAGCTTTTCTATATATAACAGTTCACCTGTCGTATTCTGTTCGACCATATTCTCTCTATGTTGGTTTGTCAAAGAAGCATGGGTAGAGATTCACTAAACAGGTACTTAAATGCGAGTAATACATGATAATGAATGTCGAAGACTTTCAAGAGAAAACCCCCCCCCTTCCCCCCCCCCCAAAAAAAAAAAAAAACGAACACCAGCTGAGAGAGGCCAAAGGTGCTGGGATGGAGTCCATAATGATATGGAATTATCTGCAGAGAATAGAACGGAATGGAAGAAAAAAAAACGGGATCCCTGTGTGACATACAATGGCACACACAGGATAGTGAATGAATGAAGTGAATTGAATGAATGAATGAAGAAACTAATGAAGAATTGAATGTATGAATGCAGTGCCGAATGAATGCATGAATGAATTACAAATGAATGATGAATGAAGAAATTAATGAATGGAATGATAGAGAAATTAATGAATGAAGAACGTGAAAATGAATGAATAAATGACGAACTGAATGAAGAAATGAATGAATGAATTAATTAGGAAATGAATGAATGAAATTAATTAAATGAAGAAATTAGATGAATAAATGAATGAAGAAATGAATGAATGAATAAATGAAGCCATGAATGACTGAAATCAATGAAGAAATGAAATGAATGAATTAAGACCTGAATGAATAAATGAAGAAATGAGCTGATATGAATGACTGAATGAATGAATGAATGAATGAATGAATGAGTGAATGAAGAGCTGCCTGATGGATAATTGCATTGTAATGAATTGATGAATGATTGAATGAATGAATAATCCCGGCGTTTGTAACTCGCTTTAAATTCTAATGTGGCTGAAATTATATGGATTTATTTCAGGTAAGGGATATAACCAGACACCTGTTGTCGACGATAGGCAATTTTTACACATGAAATTCGAAGTGATTCCAGGCAGCGGAAATTAGCAAAAAGGAAATAGAGGAAACAGGCAGACAAGAGCTGGAGGTGAAAGAAACAGAAGTCAAACATTTGAAGTCGTATTTGGAGCAGAAGGAAGCAAACATAACGGTAATAGATAATGTGCTATGTTCGTGGATAACACATTTTTAAATAGTTTTTTTAAGGCAAGATTTAATCCGCTGCCAACTTGCTGTGCCTGTCGCTTTCTAAGAAATGTAAGTAAAGGACCTTTTCCACACCGAAGCCAGATTGGGCATATTGGGGCTAGTCCTATATTTTATAGACCAATCGGCTCTTGTTGGGTAATGTAATCAACATCACTCCGGCTGCCTTTACCTCCCAGGACTATACCTGGTACCCATTTAAGGTTAAAACCGAAACCACGAAATTCTGATCCTCAAGCAAGCATCTAGCCACTACACCACAACGGCACTCCTGTTGTAGTTTAAGGCTGTATTCAACCAGATAGATTTCATTCTATCACGGTGCTACATTAGAAGGGTTACTACCGGCGACATTCAACAGGCGGCCAGACGTAATCAATACGCATGTGGAAGGGTTAATAGGTAGCGATTACACTTGAGATGGTATCAAGTGCTATTTTCATCCTGGTCGCTGCGCTCTTGAGAGTATGCGTGCGCAGCTAACATCGTAGTACTAGTAACTCGCAGTTTTCATACATTTTACATACGTTCTCAGCTAGCATGGTAATACCAGTAACAGATAGTTTTCACAAGTTACATTTTCTGCATTAGTGGCGTAAGCATTTAGTGGGTGTTTTTTTTTTTTTTGTTGATTGGTTATATATTCTTAACAAGCTTTACGTACTCGGGGAGGCGTAGCCGAGTGGCGTATTTGTGAAAAATAGTAAAGAGTAAAAGTAAAAGAGTGAATTTCTCTTTTGCAGTGTAAGGAACTGTTGGAACAACACTCATCTTCAAATTTATTGAGAAACAAAGAATGACATGATTTGGTCATCTAATGAGAACGAAACCAACGATGCCAGCAGCAAGAACGTACAACCTAAAAATCGAAGCACCAAGATGCAGGGAAAGATCGAGAAGAAGATGGATTGAAGTAGTACTGACACCTTGAGACTACATAACCTCACGGCTTATCAAGCGACCCAGCGCGCCCTGGCTCGGCTGCCGATCGTCTGATGAGCTGCGTCGCCTAGCAGCATAAGTATATATTGACAAAAGAAGAAGTAGAAATTAAAAGTGTACGCGGCTACTAAAGCCGTCTCCGGTGCTTTCCCAGTATCTGTTTCCACGAAGAGCTCTTAATATAACAATAAGAGATACAATCAGGAATAATAAAATCCGAAGGAGAATGGCAGCAGCTCTGGTTGTTATTAGAAGACAACAAGCGAAATGGTTTGGCCACATAACCTGGATGTCAACAAACACTATACCACAGTAAGCAATGATGTACAGACCAGTCGGGAAGCGATGAAAAGGCTGACCATGCAAACTATGGACAAACAAAATAACAGAATCCATGAGGATCCTATTTACGAAGTACACAAACGGGCACTTTCCCGCAACGTACAAGAGAATCAAGATGAGATGACATGCCATGCGATGAGATGAAGTGCAACACTGAAAAATGAATGACTGATTGATCTGAATCACGAAACGACATCACAGCACTCGGGCCATTTCCATAAGCGCTCCGTCCCCATCTTCAGCAGCCAGAGAAGAGTTCCGATACTGATGGTGCCAGGAGCATTTTGATTAAACTTCCGTCTTGCCTTTCCTCTGAGCCTCGAGCATCTGCCAGAACCTCTCGTCACGTCCCGCTGCATCAATCTTACCAGACTGTGGTGATCCATCTGTTCCTCCGAACTGTACACGCTCTCCGACAAGGCACAAAAAACACCTGCCTTATCATGTATCAGTATTCCATCAAGTTGTGCCAGACTAGCCAGTTTGTCCGCCTGTTCTTTTCCCAACACACCCAATCCAGACAATACTCCTCACCCGTGTCCTTCGCAGCGAAGCATGCCACTCTGCAAGAAGCATGCATGTCCTAGTCTTTCTCAGCATGCTTTCTGAGTCAGTTACAATCACGATGTGTGTGTGTGTCGTGTTCTCTAACCAGCAAAAAGCTGCAGTGACCGCCTCCACCTCTATTCGTAAAAAATGAATTACTGACAAAACACCTGACAGAAGGCTGTAGGAAAACATGACAAAAACCATCATCTCATCAATCAGCGTAACCTTTACGGAACGTCATTCTACTCACGACACGCCTGAAAGTCCCTCTTTCTTTAGCCAGTTTTTCTAGCCTATGTGCTTTCATCGCCAAGGCAACTTCAGTGTCTTGAATCCACGACTGCAGAGGTCTGCCTCTGCCTTACAGACGGTACCCTCTATCACCGTGCCCTCGAGACCACCATGACGTTTATTATGGGCAACATACCTCAGATTTCGGCACAGGATGCTGTTTGTGGGCCAGTTCGCGTTGATACTTAGTTCATGTAGGATATGGATGTTTTCTGCTTCCTGGTCCAAAATATTCTAAGAATTGTTCTGTAGCATTTCAGTTTAAAAGCTCGATGTTGTGAGGGCACTTTGGGGGCGAGAGAACAGTGCCGAGGCACAGATAGATCATTACGGTCTGAGGTTAATGGCACTGCGAGGAGTTACAGGGGGATCTGACCGACGCTCGACACTCAGGGAAAAGGCGAGACGGATGTATAATCAGACATACTGTTACTATCGGAATTGGAACTCTTTGCTTGCTGTTGAAGATGCTTATGGGAGTGTCCCGAGTGCTTATGGGAGTGTCCCGAGTGCTTATGGGAGTGTCCCGAGTGCTTATGGGAGTGTCCCGAGTGCTTATGGGAGTGTCCCGAGTGCTTATGGGAGTGTCCCGAGTGCTTATGGGAGTGTCCCGAGTGCTTTATGGGAGTGGTAACGAGTGCTTTATGGGAGTGTCCCGAGTGCTTATGGGAGTGTCCCGAGTGCTTATGGGAGTGTCCCGAGTGCTTATGGGAGTGTCCCGAGTGCTTATGAGAGTGTCCCGAGTGCTATGATGTCGATTCTTAATTCAACATTCAGTTTGAAAAGTCCGAAATTTGATTTTTTTCCCACAGTGATTACACTAGAGTCCATAACTCCATACGCGGCCATGGGAGAGATGCATGATCTCAACTTTTTCACTTTAACTCACTTGCAGTTGTTGTCCTATATGATCTTCATTTTTCTTGAGTCTCTGCTTTGCTCAAGCGTGTCTTTGTTTATGAACATGCCAACAAAAGCAGTTAATAAAAAAATTGTTACTACCTATTGTCACGTATACGAACGCAGATGCTGTCTAGAGAAAATAAAAAGAAGAACGCAGAGATATGCCGTCTACAACAGTATGTCAGTGAGCTCAGGAAAGATGTGGAGGCATCAAAGAAGTTCGCTGATGAAATTCAACGTATGTGTTTCCGTATTTTACTGAAAGTAAAAAGACATACGAAACATTTTTTGTGACACAAACTGTTATTGCTAAAGCTGCATACAATAATCAATGCACTAAAAAGACGCAACAAACAAACCTGACCTTAACAAAAGCTTATTTACACACACACACACACACACACACACACACACACACACACACACACACACACACACACACACACACACACACACACACACACACACA
Source organism: Candidula unifasciata (assembly GCA_905116865.2). Lineage (NCBI taxonomy): Eukaryota > Metazoa > Mollusca > Gastropoda > Stylommatophora > Geomitridae > Candidula > Candidula unifasciata. The sequence goes on along the minus strand of CAJHNH020000811.1, from coordinate 101,887 downwards.
CACACACACAAGGACAAAGCCTTTCATAAATTGTTGCTTTCAAAGACATCCTAATGCGTAGTGTGTTTTTTTTTTTTTTTGGGGGGGGGGGGGGGGGGGGGGGGTGGGGTTAGTTTTTTTTTTTTCAGTACGTTTTATATTACGATCTTAATGCAATAATGTCCAAATCATTATTTATTTATGCTAACTGATACACTCATTACTTTATAACTCAAAACGTCCGTCGGGTTTTTTCAATAGAACGACAAAGTTCACTCCTAACTAGGGCTTATATTTGGGATATTGCTGATGTTACGAACATTCGGGGGGGGGGGGGGGGGGGGGGGGGTGGGGAGGGGGGGGGGGGAGGGGGGGGGGGGGGGGGGGGGGGGGGGGGGGTCTAACTGGGCTATAACTGTGTTAGGTCTAATTTTCAGGAAAAATAAAGTATTTTTTTTAACCCGTTCTATTTTTTCCTGTTTATAGTTTTGTAAGATCCTGAGATCTTAAACAGACGATTTACTACACTACGGCGGCTCTCTAGTTGTTTTGAACCAGCTGTATTTTTGTGGGGCTTCAGTGGTGAAGCGGTTAGCACGTTTAAAATGCGGCCTGGCGGTAAAAGGTTCCAAACCCAGTCGAGGCGGATTTTAAAAAAAAATTGACTTGGTTCTTCGGGATGAAGCGGACTAAACCGGGTACCAGAAAATGTACGAGAATTGATGGCCCTCGGCGTAAGAGTGACACGTCGCTGGTCGAATGTCTACTGGTCAGTACTGGAGTAGAACTATACGGTCTCATATAACAGCTAGAAGCTAGCCTCTCGGCCATGATTGGTAGGGTTCAAATCCTCATCGCAAAAGTTTTTTAGAACATTGTCTTTCGCTTCCGAGTTAAATCAGCTAAAATGGGTAACTGAAAATGTTCTGGGAAGAAAAGGACGTCCGGTGTGATGTGTCAACATATGCGCTGATGAATGCTGTGGGACATCCTAGTTTGTGAAGAGGCATTATTACTTATGTCAGTCGGCAAGGCACTTGATGATGATAATGATTCTGATGACGACAACGACAATAATGATGATGATGATAATGATGATGACGATGATGATGATGATGATCATAATTTCTTCTTCTTGAAGTCCACGCTGTGTGGTGTTGGTAGTCATGTCTATCCACAACCTTCTGTCTCGTGTACTTTCAGTTAACTCAGACACAGATGATCCTCCATGCCATGATGTCAGACTGTCCAGCGTCTGTTCTCTTGGTCTCCCTCTGCCTCTCCTTCCCTCCAACTTTCCTACTGTATCGATGCACTCAAGTGGTCCTCCATCTCTACTGGATCAAAAATGTAGATAGTCTCTTTCTGATGGTGGGCAGGCAGTTTCTTCGTGAGTCAGTTCTTTTCAAGACCTTCTCATTACACTTTTTTTTTGTCTAGTGTATTCTCAGCATTCGTCTATAAAAACACATCTTCCCCCCACCACCCACTCCAACCCTCCCCACTACCACCCTCCACCCCCACCCCTCTACCCCCGCCCCAAACCCCCCCCCACCCCTCCTCACCACCCTCTCCCCACCCCCCCCCCTCCCCACCCCCACCTCTCCCCCGCCCCCCCGCCCCCCCCCCCCCCATTTTTCTGCCATGTTTTTTAGAAGAAGAAACTGAACAGTTAAAATCACTGGAAAGAGGAAAAAAAGACAGACGAATGGGGAGAGAGTCTTTACCCCCATTTGTTTCATGACATGGATTTTTTTGCCCCCAAAAATAGGCCCCCTGATAAATCTTTGGGGAAAACCCAATTTTTGGGGAAAGGGGCCCAATTTTTACTTAGCCCAATCCCCCCCCAAGGGGCCCACTTGAAAAAAAAATTATAATAAAATTTCTAAAATGACACAAAAAAAAGTGACAATAAAATAAAATGAAAAATTGACGAAAAAAATAAAAAGTTTTGGCCCGAGGTTTATGGATAAACCCAAAAGGAATGTTTTAACATAAACGATGGCAAATGATTTAAATAAAATTTTTTTAATGATGATTCTGATGCCCAAACCGATAAACCAAATGATGATAATGATGTTTCCCTTAAAGGGACGACAATAATGATGATGATGACACAATAATGTTTGGCGACGTTTATTTAAAAAGGGAACGAAATTATGATAATGATAAAGAAGAAAAAAATCAGCCCCTTGAAAGCAAATAAAAAATTTAAAATGTTTTTTAAAATCTACTTTTCCCCCGTATTTTAAAAAAGGGGTTTTTTAAAAAATAAAATGATCCCCTTTAAATATAAAAAAACATTTTTTTTCCCCCAAACCCTTTCCCCAACTTTTTTTCAAAAAAAACTATCAAAATTTTTTATTCCCACCTTTTTAACATAGTTTTCCCCCCCAAACTTTTCAAAAATTTTCACCAATTATCAACATTATTCCAAACAAACCCAAACATTATTAAAAACCCTTCAAAATTATTCACCAAAAATAAACATTATTCCCCCAATTCACTTTAAATTTCACAAACTTAAAAACTTTTATTCCCCAAAGTTTATCAAAAAATTAATTCCCAAAAAAACAAAACCCAAAAATTTTCCCCAAAAAACAAACAAAATTTTTCCCAAAAACCCTATAAACTTTAAAATTTAAACAAATTTTCCAACATTTTCACAAACTATCCCCTTTAATTCAAAAAACAAATAAACATTTTTTCCAAAACCCTTTTCAACATTTTTCCCCAAACTATCCCCCTTATTCACAAAATATAAAACTTTTATTCACAAACTATTAAACTTATTAAACCCAACCCCCCAACATTAAATTCCCCCAAAAACTACCCAAAAATTTTTCCCAAAAACCTATAAAACAAAAATTCCCCCAAAGCTATAAACTTTAAATTAAAACAAACTATCAACATTTTTCAAAAACTACCCAACATTTTCCCAGTTTATCAATAAAATTCCCCAAACACCCAACATTATTAAACCCCTTCAACATTTTTCCCAACCAACTTTTCAATGTTTTCCAAAACAAATTAAAACATTATTCCCCCACTATCAATAGTATTCACAAACAAAATCAACATTTTCCCACCAACTATAAAATAAAATTCCCAAAAAACCTATCAACATTTTTCCCAAAACATAACGAAAAAATTCCCCAAACCCCAAACCCAACTCATTTAAACCAACCCCCCAAAAAATTAAATTCCCAAAACTTTAAAAAAGAAAACCCCACCAACTACCCCAAACCATTTTTCCCAAAAACCCTTAATCAAAAATTAATTCCCCCAATTTATCAAAAATTATTCAAAAAACATAAAAACATTTAATTAAAAACCTTCAAAATTATTCCCAAAAAAAATAAAACATTTTTTAAACCAAACCCCTTCCAACTTTAAAATTCACCAACTAAAACCCATTTTTTCCCCAAACCTATCAACATCATTCCCCAAACTAAAATGTATTCCCCAAACTTTTCAAACATTTTTCCCCCCCTTTCCCAAATAGATTAAAAAAACTATCAACATTTTCCCACCAATTTTAATCAAAAAAGTTTCAAAACTTTCAAAAAAGTAATTCAAACCAAAGCCCCCAAAAAATTTATAAAACATTTTCCCAAAATTTCCCAAAAAGTTTTTTTTTTTTTTTTTTTTTAAAAAAATTCAAAAAAACTACCCAACATTATTCACCAACTATCAACATTATTCCCCAGCTATCGTGTTATTCAAAAAAATCAAAAATAAAAACCTTTTTAAACCAACCCTATAATAGAAACCCAAAAAAACCAAAATAAAAATCATTCCCCCAACTTCAAAAAAATTCAAAAAAACCCAAATCAAAACCCAAATTAAATTCAAAAAACAAAATTAAACCCTTTTTTCCCCCAACTAAAAATGAAATTTTACAAACATAAAAACCATTTTCACCAACAAATAAATTTGAAAATTCCCCAAACTAAAAATTTTTAAATTCCCCAAAAACCCAACCCCAACATTATTCCCAACTATAAACTTTAATTCCCCCAAAAACTTAAACTTATTTACAAAACAAATAAAACTTAAAAATTAAAAGAAACAAAAAAACAAATTTTAAAACCAATTACACCTTTTTCCCAAAAAACTATCCCCCCTAATTTAAACAAAATATCTCCCATAAAATTCACAAATTTTTAAAACATTTTCAAAAAAAAAATAAAACATTTTTAAAACCAAACCTACCCAACTTTTTTCAAAAACCATAAAAATTAAATTTAAAAACTATCAACAAAATTCAAAAACTATAAAACCACATTCAAAAAACTATCAACTTTAAATTCCCAAAAATATCAACATTTTTTAAAAAACTACCCAAAAATTAAATTCCCCAAAAAACTATAAACTTTTAATTTTAAAAAACAAAACCAACATTTTT
>CAJHNH020000811.1:0-95000 GCA_905116865.2 Candidula unifasciata | reverse complement strand
GAGCAGCAAGGGATGATGCGACTTATGGAGAATGACAGAAACAACACCCATCGCAAGTTTCATGACGACTTACAAAAGGTAAGAACACTTGGCAGCTGCCATAGGTACCGAAATGTTGGACTTTATATTATCTATCTATCTAATCTATCTATCTATCTATCTATCTATCTATCTATCTATCTATCTATCTATCTATCTATCTATCTATCTATCTATCTATCTATCTATCTATCTATCTATCTATCTATCTATCTATCTATCTATCTATCTATCTATCTATCTATCTATCATATCTATCTATCTCATCCATCTATCTATCTGGGAATCTATAAATAAATTTATATGCCCGTCTCTCTAGCGTAGTTGGCTAAACCAGCAGATTGCGGTGCGGTAGCGGGGTGACGAACTCCTTGTGGTCCGGGTTTCAACTCCCGGGGTGGGCAGCAGAAAAGCCACATTTCTCCCAGATATACGTATATTATAAAATGTGAATCAAGCAAAGGTTACGATATCCATAATACCGAGCCGAAGGGTTAACAACTCATGGCTTCTGGATACAAAAACAAACATGTGTATATAAAAATATATATATATATTTACCAAAAATGGTGTCCAGCATTATAAACCATTCGAGTAGCGTCTCCTCCAGTGTGGATAATTGTAGAACATTAAAGATTTTGACCTTAATTGTAACAGTAAAACTGCCAAAAAGAGCAACCAAGAGGTTTTGAAAGAGGCGGGAGCCCGAAGACAACTTATCACAGACATCAGAAGGAGACAGTCGTCATTTTTCGACCATATTATGAGAAGAGGGAAAATAGAACATGTTTTGACCACTGGAAAGATCTTTGGAAGGAGGGATAGAGGAAGACAACGAGAGAAGATGCTTGACAGATTTTGTGCATGGTATGGAGGGGTGGTCGGCAACACGAACCGATACATAGGTAGAATTTAGTTTCTTTCACCTAAAATGTGCCGGCGCCTGTGGCTTAGGCGTTGCGAACGCGCTTCGTAATGCCTGGGTGCCGGGTTCAATCCCTGCCGCGGACGATTTTTCTGACATTGATTTCGACAGTGGTACCGAGAGCTGACCGTTCAGGGCAATGGAAAACTACTAAACGTAAAAATTTGCCTAGAAAAACCACCACTGCTAATAAATGCGGGATTGGTTCTGCAGCGTCCTGTAAAGGATACGCAACTAACTACGCCTAAAACGGTAACGTGAAAATAAACGATTTTGACCTTAACTGTTGCAACGTAGTCTTAGAATGTCGTGCATCAAAAAAGGGAAACATTTTTTCCCTTTGTTGGTGAACTTTATAGAGTTGGGGTGGCGGAAGAGAGAGGTGGAAGGCACCACCCTAAAAAAATTATTTTAGAGAGAATTCTTTCTACACCACAGACAATTTTACTGGTCCTACGCTGCCACCCCTCCCTCCCCCCCCCCAACCCCCTTTTTAAAAAAAATAATTTATAGAAGTTACTTTTTTGTTTTAAAGTCGTTTATACATATCGTACTATTTTTCAGAATATTAGGTTCTTAGTATATGCCATTTCGGACATTATTATTAGGCACCAAAACAAGACCAGACTCTTTGAAAATTAGTAGGGGGCTACAACCACCCATCTCTGTTATTGTTGTGTTTTCTGTGTGTCATCGCCTCGAAAGGGAGTGATGTTTTACAAAGGTCGTTTACTGCGCTGATGATTGTTAGCAGGAGAAACATGAGTATTTAGAATTCTTATAAACTGGCTTTCCGATGTATTCATCGACTCTCCTCGGTGAAAAGTCAGAATTAGCTTTTCTGAGCATCAGGTATCTGTTCGTGTTAGTTGCATATCCTTTACATGACGATGCAGAACCAACCCCAGTTTTTTTTATATATTTGATGTGTGTGTGTGTGTGTGTGTGTGTGTGTGTGTGTGTGTGTGTGTGTGTGTGTGTTGCTGTTGTGGTTTTTTTGTGTGCAAATTTTAAATGCAGTATTTAGCCATTGCTACTAAACGCTCAGCTCTCGGTACCACTGTCGAAACCGAAGCAAGAAAAACCTTCCGCAGCTGGAATCGAACCCGGCCCCCAGGCATTACGAAGCTCGTTGGCAACGCCTAAGCCACAGACGTCGACCATGTATCTGTTTGTACAGTATCGAGATAGGACAACTTCTATTTTATTTCCTCCATCTGGTGACCTTGTTTGGTGCGGACAGAAACAGCAGTAGTAGATTTTTACCCCACTAGGACATCATACAAGCGATAAACACCCGATGACACAGAGTGCCACCATGTGGAGGAGGATCACCCGTGAAGAGGACCCAGAAACCGCGTTCAGCTATTAGACCATATTTATGGTCAGGCTATAATGCGGCCCCTGGCAAGAGCCAGAGTAGGGCTTCAAATAACGAAAAATTGCATCTCACATATAGATGTATGCATTTTTTCGTCTCAAAGTTATAGACAGAAACAGATGAAACTACGATTTCTCATTTTATAACTTCAGCCATCCCCTTGTGGGATGCAATTTTTCGTTATTTTGAAGCCCTACCCTGAGGTAGAAAGTCAGTCAGTCAGTCGATTTCTTATCTCCGTTTTCTAGAGAACATTGTCCAATAAGGACAAGATATAAGAAAATTCATCCAAGGTCGATGTTGATGTTATTAATAACAAATCAACAACAGATGGCGGCTTTGTTTTCCTCCAGTATATGACTGGCCCAACACGACGTCTCGTTCTTCGCTATGGACGTTAATTGAAAACCGCTTTATGAACGTACTCTCTAAGCTTGAGTGAGGTCTCTTGTTCTAGGTTAACGGGGTTTCTGTCATGTTAAATAGGATGGATAGATATAAAACCGAACCAAAAGTAGATATGCGAGCTATGCAATATAACAAACAAAAACGAAAAGTGAGCGTTGCTGCTACAGCGCCTTCATCAGCACATACAAAAATCAAACAAAACCAACGAATATATAAAACCCCTTAACTGACGTATCCAGAAGCACGTTGATGTCTATCCTGTGGAATGGAATTTCGAGACAGTCTCACTGTCTTTACACTGGAACTACCATGATGTCAGACTGTCCAGCGTCCTCTCTCACGGGCTTCCTCTGCCAGGTTCCCCCTCCAGTTTTCCCACCGTCACGATGTAAACCACTTGTCTCCTTTTCATGAAATAACCAAAGACGTTAGATGGCTGAGTGAATATGTATGTATAAATCTGATACCCAACATGTTTTGGCGATGGAAAGTAATTGAAAATTCTAATTCTATCGTCCCCTGCTTCTTCTTTTCTCGCAGGAAAAGATCTCTAGAGCGAGCTCTTCTGTTCGCTTCTCTAATATTTCTGCGGTCCATGTTCTGCGTGGTCGACCTCCAGCTTTGTTACCGTTGTATCTGTATAACATTGCTCTCTGTGGGGCCCTGTATGTTGCCAGTCTTGTTACATGGCCAAAACATTTGATTTGTTGTCTGTTTATATAGATGTGTATTGGTTCTGTGCTGGCTCTCCTTTTGACATCATCGTTCCTAACTCGACTTCTCTTCGTTACACCTAACATAGTCCGTAAACATGTTACCCTATCATGTCTTTTTCCTTTATCCCACTGCCTACTGGGAAAGGAAAAAGGGGAGACCAAGAGAGACCTTGATTAGAACCATCATCAGGGAAAGCTTAACCGTTTGTCTAATGAACATCCAATACCTCAAGCAGGTGGCAACAAAACGCCAGACAGGAAGAGCGATGACCTCAGCCCTATGCGCTCCCCTAGACTCAAGGGGAAAGACTATACCTGCTTATGCCGTTAAGAGGAGTTATATGTAGCTTTCCTTTTATAATGCAATAACCCAATACTTCGTGCAACACTTTCTGTTGTTGCCTAGCGAAAAACCATGGTTGTTTTTCCACTTCTTAACTTTGTCTTGCTCAAGCACTATGAAACTTATGGGTTCGTTCTACGGACGCGTCGTTCAGTTTACAAACGTAAATTTTACTGGGATCTTTGGATATCGTTGCTAGAGCTACGGAGTTGGTACTTTTTTGCTACGCTTTCGGCAGGTGATTAACGTTTGAAAGACCAAACCATATGAGGTATCTCTGGGAATGAACTGATTCTCTTGACATTAATTATAATTCTACCTTGAGCGGTGCCTGCACATCTATGTAGAAATAAAGTTTACTGCGTGCAGACTGTTGGCTCTTAACCTCTCAGGCAGATGCACTTTGACTTTGACACTGTTTGCTTTCTTATTACCATTGGGTCTCACACTAATAGAGTTTCATTTCTTTTCTCCAGGTACAGCAGGTCGTTAGAAAAGAGATAGAAAATCTACGTGAGGCCATGAGCAGGCAATGGCAGGAGATGAGAGACATTCGGGCCCAGAACTTGGAGATTCAGAACGTTGTTGCAGAGATCCGGAGAATGGTTTTACCTGCACAGAATCTCCAAACAAGTCCACCGGAAAGAGATCCTAGTGTGGCCTCTACTGTACCAGTTCTTCCTGCACTGAAAAATGACAAACAGAAAGACAATCCTAACGTGGCCTCTACTGTACTAGTTCTTCCTGCGCTGAAAAATGACAAACAGAAAGACACTCCAGGCAATCGGGGAGGGAGACAACTATAACATACCATTTACACAGAAAATGCTTGATTGATCTGGTCATTCGTAATACAAGTGCACTTGATAGGCAGTAGACGTTGAAATTATTTAGTGGTGAGAGCGGGTGGCGAGTGACAAAAGAAGGAAGAAGAATATAAAAAGAGACAGAGATAGCGAAAGATATAAAGAGAAAGATAGAGTGATTCAAAAGAGCAGATGAAGATTGTGCTGTCAAGAGAGAGAGAGAGAGAGAGAGAGAGAGAGAGAGAGAGAGGGGGGGGGGGAGAGGTGGTTAAGGAAAGAAGAACAAATGAAAGAGCGTTTAAGATCAAAAGAAAGCATGAGTAAAGAGAAAGCCTTGAACAGCTGAAGTGTGGGGGGGGGGGGGGGGGGGGGGGGGGGGGGGATGGTTTAACGAGAGAGAAAAAAAAAGAACATCAAAGAGAGAAAAGTGAGAAAAGTTAAAATCTTGAGACAGAGAGACAGAGACAGACAAAACAGACAGATCAGAGACAGTGCAGAGAAAAGTTAAAATCTTGAGACAGACAGACAGACAGACAGACAGACAGACAGACAGACAGACAGACAGACAGACAGACAGACAGACAGACAGACAGACAGACAGACAGACAGACAGACAGACAGACAGACAGACAGACAGACAGACAGACAGACAGACAGACAGACAGATAGATGATACAGACAGACAGACAGACAGACAGATAGATAGACAGACAGACAGACAGACAGACAGATAGATAGACAGATAGACAGATAGACAGATAGATAGATAGATAGATATAGATAGATAGATAGATAGATAGATAGATAGATAGATAGATAGATAGATAGATAGATAGATAGATAGATAGATAGATAGATAGATAGATAGATAGATAGATAGATAGATAGATAGATAGATAGATAGATAGATAGATAGATAGATAGATAGATAGATAGATAGATAGATAGATAGATAGATAGATAGATAGAGATAGATAGATAGATAGATAGATAGATAGATAGATAGATAGATAGATAGATAGATAGATAGATAGATAGATAGATAGATAGATAGATAGATAGATAGATAGATAGATAGATAGATAGATAGATAGATAGATAGATAGATAGATAGATAGATAGATAGATAGATAGATAGATAGATATAGATAGATAGATAGATAGATAGATAGATAGATAGATAGATAGATAGATAGATAGATAGATAGATAGATAGATAGATAGATAGATAGATAGATAGATAGATAGATAGATAGATAGATAGATAGAAAGTAATGTACCGCCTCACGTTATAATGCACAGACCGAGAGTATTTCTAGGGTTGCCTCTCGTATCTTAGGTGTTTACATACTTTGCGTGCATTTGATGTAATCATCAATAAATTAGCTCTTTACTAGAGTTACTGCTGTTGTTATTATTGTGCTTGTTGTTCATGGTAGTCGAGGCAATATTTGTATTTATTTAATTCTGTCGATGAGGGTAGATTGTATTTGGTGACTGTATTGTTATTGTTGTTGGCGATGACATTCTTGTTGTTGGTGTGTTATACATAGACACATATATGTGTCTGTGTGTGTGTGTGTGTGTGTGTGTGGGTATATATATATATATATAATGAGAGATTGGGGGAAAGAAGGAGGAAGAATAAGAGCTTTCAGCCATAAAACATGTAACAGTTCAAATATGCACAGAATAAACTTTTTTTAAAGGGACAATGAATAAAAATACTATATTGTTGGCTGCAGCTGCCGCTCCTCAGGGATATTGCTACTTTATGACATGACGGGCATAGTGAAGTCTTTCTGCGACTGTGGATAGTGCAATAGAATAGACTGTCCTTACACCTAGTGATTCCGTTTCATTGGGTTGTAAGCGAAGGTTCTGATCAGCTCTTAATGTCTTGTGTAGGGTTGTAATCACATTTGGCAGTGAGTGCATGGAATAGCCAGCGGGTGCTACAAAATCATAAGTTCAATAAATGTTTCATGAAAATTCCCGCCCAGGAGATGTGATTATCTATACAGATCGCTTTGTGTTGACATGCAGATGAAATGCAGAATGGCTGATAGCAAAAGCGAATGGATGTCGCTTTCTTAGGGGGAAAAACCGACTGGTATATGTTACCATAACGTCTAGTTTGAGAATGGAGGTAAAGGCAGTCACTGCAGTCTTCCTCTGTCTTGAGAACCTTCTGTACATATATTTCGTAACTGGGACTGACTCACACAGTATGTTGAGAGAGATGGAGACAGGCATGCTCCACGAAGAATGGCAAGCATCGTTTCAGAAGTCACTGGTAGTTAGTGTCCTTTTGAAATGCCGGTGTGTGGGAAACGAACAAGCAGACAGTTGGCTGGTCCTGCACGACTTGGTGGTGAATTGATGTGGTGATGTTGTAAGGGTCCTTTTGGAGAGAGAGAATAGTGCGGAGGCACACATAAATCATTACGGTAGGAAGAGAATGGCCTTGCGAGTAGTTACCTGAAGATCTATTGTCACGCTCGACAGAAGATGCAGGGAGCAGAAAGCTGGTTATAGTCAATGCAGAGGTCAACGCTCTCATCAGCGATAACTCAGACGAAGCAGATGTACTGATCTACATAGACGGATCTGCTAAACGACATCAAAGAAGTCTTTGGGCGTCCACAGCACGCTCAGTGGGCAGAACAATCAAAGAAGCCAGCAGTGCTTCTTTAATGACAACGAGCAGCATGACGATGGAGGTGATGGCAGTAACGCCAGCATTCGTATGGCTAAGAACACAAAACTATACCCGTGCATGTGTGTGTGTACTTAGTGATTTCATTAACATGATCCGATAGATCCAGTCAGGTTCTGTGCGAAGGCAGTGGATTGAGCCATTACAGAAGTTCACTGTGCGTAACGTCGTCTTTATCTTCGTTCCTTGGCACGCGGGCGTCGGTGGAAACGAAAGGGCTGATAAGTTAACTGGATCCGCTATCACTGCTGAAGGTCAACCCATGGATCATGCTGATATTATTAATGCCCTCAGAGAATTGGAAAGGCTGGAGGACTTTCGAGACAGTGATTCCACATCGCTCACTAGAATGAAAGACTCGGGAGTTAAGATCGACATAGCCAAAACCGAGAGACACACCAGGCAAACAAAAAGTACTTAATAATCAACAAAGAACTGGCACTAGTAGTCACACGACGCTTATACTGAGGGAAGGATTGATATCAATGAGGGAGTGGATCATATCGAAACAACTATTATGACAACGTCTCTAAAGGAAATGCAATGACTCACTTTCTAACCAGTCATACAAGCTAACACCCGATACACTAACCTGTAAAGATTCCGTGGGCCAAAACCGCTCAGCTCTAATGACCAGGAAATTGGCCCTGACAAGAGCTGACTAGGGCTTTCAAAAAACGGAAATAATACCCTACCAGGACATAACATAAGCGAAAAACACCCGATGACCCCATAGGACATCACACAAGCGAAAAACACCCGATGACATGATGTGTCACCATGTGGATGAGGATCACCGCGGAGAGGTCCCAGAAACGTTCAGCCTTTAGGCCATATTTATGACCAGGCTATATTGCGGCCCCTGGCAAGAGCCATAGTAGGGCATCAAATAACGAAAAATTTCATCTTTAAAAAGTACGGGAAGTAAGATAAAAGGAAATGGCAAGACGGATATACAATCAGACAGTTTGTGGTACCACCGCAATATGAACTCTTCGGTTGCTGCTGAAGATAGGGACGGAGCGCTTATCGGAGTGTCCCGAGTACTGTGATGTCGATTCTCAATTCAATATTTAACATTACAAGAACACTATGTAATGACGTCAAATACTTTTAAACAAAATGCACAAATTATACTCTCAATGCGCACACGCAAGTTGAAAGTATTTGTCTTAGATGACTTCCCTTTGCTATACAGTGGACAACAAGCAAGGAATTCTAGTTTCATGTCCTGTATGACGACCAGAGATGTTTTTTCTTGTTAAGTTTTGACTACAATATTATTACAGTCCTAAATTTTAATTAATGACTAAGTACAGATAGTTAGAAACGAATTATTAAAAACATCATATGCCATGCTAAAAGAATTAAGGATGCAGTCTTGGTTTTTTTTTCGTAAATAGTATAAAAGTAACACCGCCACAGACAAAAGAACTGAACAGTGTTTTCAACTAAAACGCCACCGTTCAACAGGAGCTATTAAATTGTAACTTTCAAATTATAAAACTGAAACCTACAGATTCTTTAATCCGCATCTGTAAAGACTTAGATATATAAAGAATTACATATTCCAACTTTATATATACATACACTGACATATTTCATTCTAGTATTGATAAATTTAATTTTTCTGACGATATCCAACATTGAGAAACTATATGGCTCTGTTAACGTGCGTCAGATGGACGTGGTTTCTAGTATTTTATATACAAGTATCTTTTCCTGCTGTTCTTCGTTTGTACAATCAAAGCACTGGGATTCCAGCATTGACGATCAACAACGACACACAGAGAAACATCTCTGAACGCCCCTCTGGCATAAGGGTTTCCAACAGTTGGAATTTTTTTGATTTCAGCGGAAATTATTTTGATTCTTTGCTTAAAGCAATCAAATTCCGCACGAGACAACTATTTAATACGGATACAATAAAAACACGATTTACTTTGTCAAGAAAGAATCAATCATTTCACGTCAGAAACGATACGATGGCTTTTATGAGGATACCCATGACTCCACGAGAACTGCAGAAGAGACGTCGATAGAACACAAACGACGAGGAAGAAGATATATTGACGGAGTCCGCCAAAACGAACTGTCTTCTGACGCACATACGGATCATTCAGCAGGAACATTCCAGGAGGGCCCGAAAAGAGGGTTAAAAGGTCGGCGATTTCTCAGCAACGTCAATCATCTTTAAAAGAACATGTCAAGAAAGGCCAATCTACATGGAAACCGTCCAAGAAGGAAATCAAGAAGATGTTTGAGACATACTATAAATGTCTTCAGGAAAAAATACAAACTATTCACAAGGAAGAGTTTCCTATTAAAGCTCATCTAGCTGTTGAAGGAGAGTCGGTGCAGATGTTGTGTCCGGTGTGGTAAGTACTGGTGACATGTTCTGTGTGGTAAGTACTGGTGACATGTTCTGTGTGGTAAGTACTGGTGACATGTTCTGTGTGGTAAGTACTGGTGACATGTTTCTGTGTGGTAAGTACTGGTGACATGTTCTGTGTGGTAAGTACTAGTGACATGTTCTGTGTGGTAAGTACTGGTGACATGTTTCTGTGTGGTAAGTACTGGTGACATGTTCTGTGTGGTAAGTACTGGTGACATTTTCTGTGTGGTAATTACTGGTGACATTTTCTGTGTGGTAATTACTTGTGACATGTTCTGTGTGATAATTACTGGTGACATTTTCTGTGTGGTAATTACTGGTGACATGTTCTGTGTGGTAATTACTAGTGACATTTTCTGTGTGGTAAGTTCTGGTGACATTTCTGTGTGGTAATTACTGGTGACATTTTCTGTGTGGTAATTACTGGTGACATGTTCTGTGTGGTAATTACTGGTGACATTTTCTGTGTGGTAATTACTGGTGACATGTTCTGTGTGGTAATTACTAGTGACATTTTCTGTGTGGTAATTACTTGTGACATGTTGTGTGTGGTAATTACTTGTGACATGTTCTGTGTGATAATTACTGGTGACATGTTCTGTGTGGTAATTACTTGTGACATGTTCTGTGTGGTAATTACTGGTGACATTTTCTGTGTGGTAATTACTGGTGACATTTTCTGTGTGATAATTACTGGTGACATGTTCTGTGTGATAATTACTGGTGACATTTTCTGTGTGGTAATTACTGGTGACATGTTCTGTGTGGTAATTACTAGTGACATTTTCTGTGTGGTAAGTTCTGGTGACATTTCTGTGTGGTAATTACTGGCGACATTTTCTGTGTGGTAATTACTGGTGACATGTTCTGTGTGGTAATTACTAGTGACATTTTCTGTGTGGTAAGTTCTGGTGACATTTTCTGTGTGGTAAGTTCTGGTGACATTTCTGTGTGGTAAGTTCTGGTGACATTTCTGTGTGGTAATTACTGGTGACATTTTCTGTGTGGGACTTACTGGTGAAATTTTCTGTGTGGTAAGTACTGATGACATGGTCTGTGTGGTAATTACCAGTGACATTTTCTGTGTGGTAATTACTAGTGACATTTTCTGTGTGGTAATTACTAGTGACATTTTCTGTGTGGTAATTACTAGTGACATTTTCTGTGTGGTAATTACCGGTGACATGTTCTGTATGGTAAGTACTGGTGACATTTACTGTGTGGTAAGTACTGGTGACATGTTCTATATGGTAATTACTGGTGACATGTTCTGTATGGTAAATACTGTTGACATGTTCTGTATGTTAATTACTGGTGACATGTTCTGTGTGGTAATTACTGGTGACGTGTTCTGTATGGTAATTACTGGTGACACGTTCTGTGTGGTAATTACTGGGTGTCATGTTCTGTATGGTAATTACTGGTGACATGTTCTGTATGGTAAGTACTGGTGACATTTTCTGTGTGGTACGTACTAGTGACATGTCCTGTGTGGTAATTACTAGTGACGTTTTCTGTGTGGTAATTACTGGTGATATCTTCTGTGTGGTAATTACTAGAAACATGTTCTGTGTGGTAATTACTGGTGACGTGTTATGTTCTGTGCGGTAAGCATTGGTGCCTTATTCAGCGTGGTAAGCATTGGTCTTTGTTCTGTGCGTCAAGAGTGTTCTGTGTGCTTGGGGTGGGTAGGCAGTGGTGAGCAATTACAAATATTTAAAAACAACAAATTACATCATCGCTTCTTATACAAAGAATAATCTACTTAGGTATTTGAGATGTGTTTGTTTTTTCTAAAACAAATGTCTGAGAAAATTGATGAAAATAAAATAGGATGAAATCAAAAGGATTGAAGACATTAGGAAAAATGTATTGGAAGCCCCTAGTGTCAACATTTAGAAGACAGAGAAGATAGCGCTACATTGGAGGCATCATGAGAAGAAACCAGCAGAGAATCGCCAAACAGGTATTGTAATGTTGTGAATTCCCTAGGAGATCCCAGAGAGTTCCCGATGGGGAGGACAAGGTCAGAGGACCAGTGATACAAGAGGAAGAGATAAGCGGGTCTCGAGTATCCCGTGGTGAGTGAATAAGGGATACGAGGAAAGCGTGAGTCTGGAACGGAAGACGTGAACCCAGAGAGGGTAGTAAGAGAGTTGAAGTTCGGACCTGGTTGTGTGCGGTCGTATGCGAGAGAACACCTGATGAGAATGGATACGTATGATCAAGTATACTTGTTCGAGAGCAGAGATGAATGTTTTCTGATTGCCAGTTTCACCATGTACAATACCAGGTACAATACGTTAGTATGATACAGACGTTCGATCCGAGAGATGCGGAGCGAATCACCGTGTGAGAGAGTTGGCCAGGTCAACAGAAATCAGCCACGCATAGCGACTACGAGGACGAAAGAATGCGCTAAGTCAGTGAGATGTTTGTAACAGGGAATAAAATTCAATAACTAAACGTTAATCGTCTTGTGTGTTCTAACAACTATGTGTACGTCAATACAGCAATGTGGCGAGTAGAATGAAACCCCTAGCAGAGCACATTGCAGGTATTCGAATGGGAAATAACGGTCTCATGGAGTCGGGCACGCCCAAAATAAATCCTAAGACGAACGTTGATAAGAGAGGCCAAAAATGCTGGACTTGTTCTATCCATGATATTGAATTGATCGCACATGATAGAACGGAATGAAGGAATTGGCTGCAGCCCTTTGTGACATATAAATACACAGCAGAATAGTGAATGAATGAATTCTAGATAGTTTTCATATACTGTTTAAGAGTTTTTGTTTAATGTATAAAGTGAGGGGCCACTTTGTATCCATAAACGAGGTCGCGGTTTGAAAAAGGTTGGGAAACCGCTGCTTTACAAAATATTGTAAACCAGTCCTAATCATGTGTCCTAAGCAGCTGTTTGTGGTTCGACCAGACAATTTCACGCTCAATAATTTGCCATTGCTTCCTCGCGGTCGACGCTTCATGCCATTATCACAAAAAATGCAAAGAAGTCTGTCGACTAATTGCCTGCAGCCGGATCTGGCCGGGTAAATTAGGAGTTACGAGCTGTAAACCCAAAGCCAGAGACTTCGATTGACATCGTATGTCAAGGTACCCTTTTCCACGCCTTTATACATTTTGGGCATATAGGGCTAGACGTCTATTTCAGAGACCAGTCGACACTCGGTGGGTGATGCTTCCTAGCAATTTACCTGACACCCATTTAAGGCTGGGTCGATATGACAGCCAAGAGCATTGTATTTGATAGGGACTAACTTGATCTGGTTGTCTTCTCTTCCTTCGGCTGCCAGCTACCGGCCTGACGAAAGCGAGGATTCCCAGAGGGCGATATGGCAGGTCCTGCTTCACGAGATTTCAACACTGCAGGAGGTTCATGAGAACAAACGGATTCACATTTCCAAAGAGTACACGCTTCTCATTGAGAAGATTGACGTCAGTGATGCAGGTAAGACATACAGCTCGTACGTGCCTTCGTTTCTTATACACCTGTCACAAAAATTCTCTTTAGATCTTTTTTTTTTTTTTTCAGCGATCTTTCTTTCTTTATATGGCTGATATGTTGACAATTAAATCCATTAAATCAGCGGAGGAAACATTGCCCAACATTGAACTTATTCTCATAATTCTCTTCGAGGTTTTAAAAAAAAACAGATCGACATCATGGTACACGGGTAGTAACCCATAAGTACTCAGTCCTTCTTCTAACTCAAATCTGAGGCCGAAGAAGCCCAGCACAGTGCACTGGCTCTGTAGCACCGGCAAAGATCCTGTAATAATTTGGGTAGATTTTTAACTTCAAATTTTGCCCGGGCAGGGTTGTTAGGCTACTCTTTACCATTTTCAACTGCCAAGGGATTTTTTTTAGGTGCGCAACAATGCACACGGGCGTCCGATCTCACTACCCAGAGACCAGGGGTGATTACTAGAAGTCCAAGTCCATATGGAGAGATCCCAGCCCTTATCGGGAATTGAACCCGGAACCTCTAGCACTCGAGTCGGACACCATGCTTGGAGACCACGCAAACCCCTCCCCCCCCCCCCCTTTTTTTTCCTTAATCTCCTAATGAAACGTTTAATTTAAAGTCAATGATATCACTTCACTGCATCGGATGGTATCCCAAATGGCTTAGTCTCACTCAACAGAACGACTAGCCGACTTCTGAGAGCGTCAAACAAAGCACAAACTCGGGAGCTCCAGCGACGGTATCCAGGGTTCTCAGGAAAAACTACAATAGTGAACTGAACGATAAGTCCGCGAAAAAAAAAACACAAAACAGCCCTAAAAGATCTAGCATAAATCAGCTGGTGTGCGACAAAAAACCTCACTGTCTATTAGTCAAGCATCTAATATATGTAGATGTATGACAATAGTGTTTCACGTTTCCCTGCCAGGCCAATACTTTTGTGTGGAGCGTCGGGACTACATCTCGGTCTATCAACTGGACGTCTTTCTCACGGATAAAAGGAGAAGTGTAAGGCTGTCTTGTTAATTTACCTTACCATGACTAATAGTAGTAGTAGTGATAGTATAGTAGTAGTTGCGGTTGTCGTAGTAGTAGTGGTAGGTGTAGTCGTAGTAGAAGTAGTAGTATTCGCAGCAGCAGTAGTAGCAGCATCAGTGTTCGTAGTAGTAGTAGTAGTAGTAGTAGTAGTAGTAGTAGTAGTAGTAGTAGTAGTAGTAGTAGTAGTAGTAGTAGTAGTAGTAGTAGTAGTAGTAGTAGTAGCCGCAGCAGCAGCAGTAGCAGCAGCAGCAGTAGCAGCAGCAGCAGTAGCAAAGGCAGATTAGTAGTAACAGAACTGGTAGCAGCAGCCATATTAGTAACAGCAAGAGCAGTGGCAGCAGTAATAATAGTAAATTTGTTGTAGTTGTTTGTCGTGTACTGATAGTTAGGGTTTAAAAAACATAACTACTACTAGTGGGGCTACTACTACTGCTACTGCTGCTATTACCACTAATTCTAAAGTAGTAAAGTACTAAAGTAGTAGAAGCAACAGCAATAGCAGCAGCAGTAGCAGCATCAGTTTGGTTTGGTTTTTTTTCAACGGATCAACATAAGGCACACGGGTGCTACACAGCAAGTGCTTCGTTCTCCTTCTAACTCAAGCCTAAGTTTGAAGAATCTCAGCGCAGTGCACGAGCTCTGTTACACCGGCAAGGATCCTAAAATACTCTGGGTAGATTTGTAACTCCAAATTGTGTCTAACGACAATATGACCCAGTCGTCATGAAAGAAGCAAGGGCACCACACCTATGTAGAAATTACGAAACTGTGTTCATCACCGATAAGTCACAAAGGCCGAAATAAAATAGGAATATTTTACAGACGTTAATTAAAGTGAGGTATGGAAAAGGGAGTATTTTAACGACGTTAATTAAAGTGGGGTTTATAAATAGGAATATTTTACAGACGTTAATTAAAGTGAGGCATAGAAATGGGAATATTTTACAGACGTTAAGTAAAGTGAGGCATAGAAATAGAAATATTTTACAGACGTTAAGTAAAGTGAGGCATATAAATATGAATATTTTACTTAGGTTAATTAAAATGAGGCATAGAAATAGGAATATTTTACAGACGTTAAGTAAAGTGAGACATAGACATACGAATATTTTACAGACGTTATATTAAAGTGAGTCATAGAAATACGAATATTTTACAGACGTTAAGTAAAGTGAGGTATATAAATAGGAATATTTAACAGACGTTAATTTAAGTAATGCAGAGAAATAGGAATGTTGTACTGATGTTAATTAAATTAGGGCATCTAAATAGGCATGTTTTATAGACGTTAATTAAAGTGAGACATAGAAATAATATTATGGACATTATACAGTCTTTAATTGAAGCGATGCATAGATATAGGAATAGGAGTATTGTAAAGATGTTGAATAAAGTGTGGTATTGAAATAAGAAGTTAGTTCAGCGTTAGTCTTCCCAAATAGAGAAGGTCACTTTTCATTCACAAGTTTATTGGGCTGGAGGACTTTCCTAAAGGTTACGTGTGTGTCCCGCTCTGTTGTTTGATTTCTGCGATGTTTCGCATTTACGTTTTCATTCCGAGACAGAAAATGCCTGTGACATAGGTTGCAGCACTCACTACGGGGTTGTGTTAGGGTCAGTTTTCTCCATGTTTTTGGAGTTTTAAAAGCACTAGCGTGCTGAAAAATACAATACGCGATATCAACGGCATTGCGGAACACCCCAGTAACCTTGCGCGAAGTAAGCGGGCTCAGGAACTACCAATGAAAAGTGAGCTAGTGTTTATGATCGGGGTCTGGGGAGACTAACGTCGAACTAACCAAATAAGTATAATGGTCCGCACAAAAAGAGAGTGACTTCCCTTTCCATTCATGCCTCGACGGGTCACATGGCCTCTCCTATGTTGCGGGGGTGTTATGCATTCCTTATAATCAACATTTCGACCATTCTCTCTTCCCTTGTGTTGTCACTGCTCACTGTCGTAATTATTTTCGCGTTCTGCTACTTACGTGACGGTTCTGGAATAGGGAAACTGCGATGGTTTTTATTCCTACGCTCTTTGTCAGACGTTTATTTTTCTTGGAGGTGGGGGGGGGGAAGGGTGGGTTTATGACATCGCCAACGAACGTAAAAATACACAAACATATCAGTTTTTATACTCATGAACGGTCGCGCGTGCAGCCCTTCCCCCTGTAGTATTTCTTACTTGTACACGAGGCGCCTGCGTCGCATTAAAGAGATTCTGCCAATACAAGCTCCCATAAATATTGTATACGACAAGCAAACGCCGAAGAAGCCATATTATAACACCCGCGCAACATAGGAGAGATCCAACAACCACGAGGCATGAATGGGAAGGAAAGTCACTCTCTTTTTGCGGATCAAAACGTTGCTACTACCGAATATTGCATGTTGGTTGTTGGATAATTCAGTTTAGATTAGGGGACGAGCCGCTGACGCCTGAAACTTTCCTGCTGAAGCACAACCTTCGGGTGTTCACCATGTGGGCCGCGTGGGGAGAGTGCAATACGTGCGACAGGTCAGGTGAGAAGTCACGGATCGGACAGTGCACAGTCAAGGTAAGTAAGCCCAGTGTGGCAAAGGTGCTTTGTTTATTATAATTGGGAAGCCGCCGTGGTGTAGCGGCTAGATATTCGCTTTGGATCCAAAGTTCGTGGGTCCAAATACTGATTGTGCTGGACTTTTTCTTTCGAAAATACGTTGGCTCCCAGGTCGGCTCAGCCTTAAAATGGGTACGAGGTAAAAGTCCTGGGAAGTAAAGGCGGTTGGCGTGATGCTAACCACATTACTCACCAACTGCCGATTAGTCTTTAATGTATAGGTCTACCGCCCAATACATCTGAAGGCGTGAAAAGGAGTCATTGTTGTAACTGAATTCTGCAAAGGTAGCCTGTGTTATCAAAGTGTTGATATTTGTTACAATTCTTTTGCCGTTTAATCGATTTTATTTTTAATCACAATGTAGTAAACGGTCTAAATATTCTTTCTGAATGGTTTAGTTGCCCGAGCTACTGAGTTTAGTGCTTGGTGCAGCACTGTAAGCTGTTTTTTTTTTATTTTTATTTATTAGGGGTGCCTTTTATTTGTGCAGCGTTTGAGCTCTTGTATTCAACATGGCCGGTAGCCTGTTTACGTGTGGGTTGGTGATATACCTTATATAATAATTCTAAGGGTGAATAGTCAACTGATTGTTGCCGACTACATCCATCAACGAAAGACTGCATTTCTTGTGTCATTTGTTGGCTTTGACGCCTCTAGCAACTGCCAAGTGCATTTACTGCGTGTGCATATTTCTGGATTGTGTCGGGACTAATTGTTCATTCTCTAGTAGTTTCGAATGCGACAGTGGGAGACATTTCATTAGATTTTCACTTACAGGGGAAAGGAGCGAGCATGGGGAGACCCGACTGTAGTGAAGCTGCGACCTGAATTAAGAATACGAGTTCGACTGTTCTTTGTGGTATCTCCTAGTAATCTTTCCTTCTTTCCTGTGTCGTTTCCAGAGCTCCCTTTTAGTGAAAACAAGAATACATCCATTGACTCCTTAACAAGCATGTCGTAAGAGTCGACTAACTAGGAGTTCCTTCGAAGTTAGAGTTCATATGCCTGAGAGGCAGGTAACCAATAATCTGTTTTAAATTATAGATCAGATCTGTAAAACAGAGGTGCCTTCAACACAGAAGTTCTGAAACAAGACTAGAAGTCCAGGGGGTTAAAGGGGGGAGGGGAAGCATAAATTACGTGTAAGAATGTTCGAGAACCCGAGAGAAAAACTGATTATTTGAACTTGGAATGATCGGGAAGATTTAGTCTTGCTTTTTGATCCGGGGACAGTGATTTTGACGATGAAGAGTGAGAGCTGTAAGAATCTAGTTCCAGATAACTTTTTATTCTTATTCTCTTCCACCTTGTACCTCAACGAGGTGTAGGGGGAGATGTATCATTCGTTGATAAGCTCTGTCAAGAGCACTATTGACACTGATATTCATTTCTATAAGGCTGTTCTTAATGCCATCACTCCATATTTTCCGAGATCTTCCTCTCGCTCTATACCCGTGGTAACGTTTTAGTGTGGCTCGCGGTGGTATCACTAGGGTATTCTTGTTAGGTGTCCAGACCACTTCATTTGTGGTTCTTTGATGAGGGACTGTCTGCACAAGATTTGATTGCGAGTCTCGTGGAAACTTGGCTATCTTGTTTAATCTGACATCTTGTCAAGACTGGTTGTTTTACTGTCGATGTAAGCAGTTGTAAACCCGAAGTTCTTACGTTTGGGAAGTGTCGTGGTTGGTCATCTTGTATAAGGTATGTTTGCATCCGTGCTGTTGAAGTGGCCGATTTTGGTCGCCCTAGACATTTCTGCCTCTAGATACACTGGTCGAGAAACAGTTGTTAAAACCATTAAACATTTGTAACGATCAGCTGTGTGGGGTTTCCAGCGTTCAGTGTTTCATGCTCCAAATGTTGAACTATCTGTCAATGTGACTCGCTGCGGAAGACACGGGTAAGGAGTATTGTCTGGATTTTTTCACCGGGGGATGCCGGTGTGTTGGGAAATGAACAGGCGGACAGACTATCTGGCTCTGCACAGCTTGGTGGAATACTGATTATACTGATGCATGATTAGGCAGATGTGGTTAGTGCCTTGTGGGAGAGCGTGTACAATGCGGAAGAAGCAGATGGATCACCACAGTCTGGTGAGATTGATGCAGTTAAGGGTGACGAGAGGTTCTGGCAGATGCTCGAAGCTCAGAGGAAAGGCAGGACGGACGTTTAATCAGAATGCTACTGGCACCATTAGCATCGGAACTCTTCGCTGGCTGCTGAAGGTGGGGACGGGGCACTTATGGGAATGCCCCGAGTGCTGTGATGTCGGTTCTTGAATCAAATCAAATGCTCAAAGTTTTGAAGTATCTGCCAATGTGCATGAAAAAGTCATTGCAGTACGCGAACGATTAAAAGACCCGCTGAGAGAATTTAAGAGTCCAAAAAAAATTTCAAAAGATTCAGAAACCAACTTTCCCATATGGGTTCGGGACACTTTTTTGAGGAAAGAGAATAGACCCCCCGCCTCCCTAAAATCATGCCGTAAACGTGGAGTAGTTAGAGGCGTTTTCTTCCAAGTCAGGGGCTGCGTTAGTGCAGTCAATAAGAGGCTCGCTTTCTAATCCAGCTGCGACTCGCTGCAGCCACGGTCTGTGTTCGAAACAGGGCGGCTCCCGGTGTTCACCTAGCCTCTAGGAACTGGGTGCCAGAGTCGACACTCTGGGGTAAGTGGAGGAACGTCGCTGTAGCTACAGAGTTACGTGCGAACGGCGACACAAGCGGACAATTTCTTATCAGCTGACCGTACTGGTGGCAGAGCACTTATGTTTATAACCGTGTGCAATGACGCTGGTTCACATCTCCCGACTTTACCTTTTTTTTTTTCTTCTAAGTCGGGGTCCATCTACTTCAGGGGTGAGAAACCGACGTCTGCATACAAATAATCCAAATCAGCAAAACGCTTGATATGCAAAACTCAAGATGAGGAACAAGATCAATGTCCTGAAGTGGACGTTCAACCAGTTCCTGCAGGGCGTACAGCTGGTGAACGCTAACAAGTAGAAAGAAGACAAACAAATTAACTAGCCAGCCATCAAACACAATTATCACCCTGTCGCTTAATCAAAGCGCGAATAAATAAACAAACAAATCAACTAAAATATCAATAAACAATAGAATGAAGGAACGAACTAACTAACTTGTTACATGAACGAATGAATGAACGAAGCACCAAATTAATGGTGAACCAACCAACCAGGTAATTAAATAAAAAATCTATGAATGAAGCCACAAACTAGCAAATCAATGAACGAGTAATTGAGCGAACAAACCAACTAACAAATAAGTGAATGAATCGATGAACAAACTAACCAGTTGATGAATTAATGAACCAATTAATTATTTAATTAATTATTTAATTAAATAATTAATTAATTTACCAATTAATTAATTTATTAATTAATGAACTAATCGACCAAACCTACCATGTGTCCAATCAGTGAACGAATGAATAAACGAACCAGACAGTCGTTTAACTCATTTTATTGACATATTTATTATTTTATTTTGCATATCATTAACATAGAACATTGCAAACCAAATGTTGCTGACGGCCAAAAACTATATTTCTTGAACGAAAATTAATTACTATTAACTTTTTGACTTCCTACTGACGCGTCCCACTTTTAAACGAGTTTCAAGAGTTTTTCTCCTGTTGGGTCCCCAAACCGATATAATCTTGTGCAAACACGTTATGTACATTTTAATGTCTTCGTTTAACGTCCTAACAAGACAACAGCAGTGTGCGATCAAATGTGTGCTACTCAACTCTTTCCTCAGAAAATGTACCAGGACATTCCTGTCTTCCCGAGAGACTATGCAATGATGGCTGTCTACCCGGAAGGAGTTCCCTGCCATTCAACGGCCTTGCCACGTCATATCCGCAAGATGTCGGAGATCGGCAATAGAGAAAGTGAAACCATACTTGTCCCTTGTCAGGAGCCATGTCCTACTGACCCACCAGTCTCGCGAAGTAAGTTGACCACCTGATGCATTGTTTCTGTGGAGCTTTTGCAGACTATGTGACGTTCCCAGATCAGTTTTGATAGTTGCTGATTGTAGAATTAAAAGTCGATACCACAGACTCGGGATATTGTGGTGGTCAGAACTGTTGAAGTGGGGGGAGACAAGTTTGAGTGCCTTATTACCTGTCTCCCTCCATTTCAACAGTTGTGACCATCAAGACGGAAACGATATCTCAGTCACTGCTATAAAATCATGCTCCGGTGATTAAACCAGTCGCAGCTCATTAGAAAATCGTCTGATCCATAGTTAATCCTCGAAGGATCAATATTCAACACAGTTTAATTTAATTTGATTTATTTACTTGTTTATTTGTTTAACTAAACCCCCCCTCCCCCCTCCAATTACACACTCCTTTGTTTCATGTTGACCTTGCTATTTTATTGGCTCTGTTGTCTAGTCCGTTTAGTTTTTCCGGTCACAGTTTGTGCTGTATTTAATACTCCGTTGACAAAGACTTTGACCAAAACGTTCGGTTGTGTTTGTGTGTATCTTTCCCATTCCCTACGTTGAGCTTTCCAGTCACATTTGATGTTCTATTCAGCATTTCTTACAATCAGCTGGACTGCAGTCACCCCCCCCCCCCCCCCCCCTCCTGTTTACGGCAACACTTTAGATGAAAGGGTGAACAATGCGCCCAGATAGGGAAAACAAAATATTTTAGCACAACTTCATAAACGTTAGTAGATAAACTTCATACAAAGAAACCGCACGACAGATATAACCAACACTGTTCTCACCAGGTTGAGCGTGGCTGCCTTTTTAATTATTTATTTTTCCCGTAAAATCGGAAACGGAAAACAAGGGAGTCTGCATATAAATTTGCAGCTTATCAGCCTAACCCAACTTTGTCTTTCAAAAATCTGGTTGAATTGAATGAATTGTAGTCATAATATTTCCTAGTGCTACTGTCTTTAAATTTTTACTCTTATTTAGTCGGGTCTGCTGCCACCTTGTTTGCCATTGTTCTACCCGGTCATGGCGATGTTCTAAAGTGGCTTATTTTTTTATCACGTGTCAAAAACACAAAAGAAAGAATCGAAGATAGATAGAATAAAAGCTAGAAAATAAGAAAGGGTTAAAAAGAATGACAGAAAGAAGGGAAAGAAAGAATGGATGATATAAAGAAAGAAAGAAAGAAAGAAAGAAAGAAAGAAAGAAAGAAAGAAAGAAGGAAAGAAAGAAAGAAAGAAAGAAAGAAAGAAAGAAAGAAAGAAAGAAAGAAAGAAAGAAAGAAAGAAAGAAAGAAAGAAAGAAAGAAAGAAAGAAAGAAAGAAAGAAAGAAAATAAAGAAGAAAGAAAGAAAGAAAGAAAGAAAGAAAGAAAGAAAGAAAGAAAGAAAGAAAGAAAGAAAGAAAGAAAGAAAGAAAGAAAGAAAGAAAGAAAGAAAGAAAGAAAGAAAGAAAGAAAGAAACGATTGGAACAATTGGATCAGTCACCTAGTCAAGGACTATAGAAAGTAACATCTAACTAAAATATTGTGTTCGGAACTTTCACCTGCCAGTTACCGACGAATCGGGAAACGTGGTGGAGGTGGTAGACGCCGGTTTCCATTCCATGAAAGATCAACCCCAGTTACCGTCGTTGGTGAAAAGAAAAGTTCTCTACGAAAATGAAAATTCGCATCTGCTGCTGAACTGTCCCACGTAAGTACTGTCAAACTTTTTGAGTTCCTGTGTTATTGCGGAAGACCGAAGATAACTTATCACAGACATCGGAAGGAGACAGTCATCATGTTTCGGCTATGTTATGAGAAGAGGGGAAATGGAACATGTTGTGAACACTTGAAAGATCTGTGGAAGGAGGAATAGAGGAAGACAACGAGAGAAGATTCTTGATAGTCTTGTTGCATGGCATGGAGGTGTGTCAGCACACGAACTGATACATGCAGGAGATCGCGGATTGTGGAGAAGCATGATCGCCCTTGCCAGTCGGCAAGGCACCTGAGGATGATGATGATGTTTTGCGTTATTTCGGTGTACCTCGCATCCAACTGTTTGAGGTTTAAGGTTTGGACGACAGATCAACATCATGGCACAAGAGTAGTAACCCATAAGTGCTCTGGCCTACTTCTAAATCAAGCCTGAGTCTGTTAACCTCAGTGCAGTGCACGAACTCCGTAGAACCGGCGAGGATCCTGAAGTATTTTGGGAAGATTTTTAACTCTAAATTTTTCCCAGACAGCGCCGTTAGGCTGCTCTTTTTGATTTCCAACTGCCAAGATATTTTACGCGCAAAAACACACACGGGCGCCCAAACTTACTACACAGAGACCGCAACAACACACACGGGCGTCCGATCTTACTACCCAGAGACCACAACAACACACACGGGCGTCCGATCTTACTACCCAGAGACCGCAACAACACACGGGCGTCTGATCTTACCACTCAGAGACCGCAACAACACACACAGGCGTCCGATCTTACTACCCACAGATCAGGAAAAATTACTAGAAGTCCACATGAAAATAATCCCAGTCTTCGCCGGGGCCTGAACCTGGGACCTCCAGCAATCAAGGCGGACGCCATGCCTCGAGACCCCGCAGCCCCCCCCCCCCACCCACCCCCTCACCGCCTCACATCCAAGCAATCTAGCATTTCTGAGCCTGAAAGGGCCTGACAAATTGTCAGGCAGTGTGCAAATCCTTCCCGTGTAGTTTTCCTGGTCCTATTTGATGCAGGGTCGTGGAGAGAATAGTCCTATAGCCCCTCCCTCTCCCCCCAACAAATATGTCGTAAAAGCCGACCAATTAGGGATACTTCCTTCAAAGTTTAAGTGCATCTGCCTGAGAGGCAAGGCGCCCACCTAGATGTTTTGAACGAGTCGAGGGCTCAAAGATAACTTACCACACACATCAAAAACATTTTTGTGGTCATGTTATCAGAAAATGAAAACTGGAACATGTTGCGACCACTGGAAAAGAGGCAGACGAAGACAACCAAGGACTACAATTGATAGCCTTTGTTTTTGTCTTGAAGTGATGTCAGCATATAAACTGATTCGTCCTACTGAAGATTGCAGATTGTGGAGGGGCATGATCGCCCACGCCAGCCACAATGCACAATGCTGATGATAACAATGATGATAAAGATGGCGTTGATAGAGAGACGTGGGGGGGGGGGGGGGCGAGTTTGACTAACAAGACAAGCTCCCTTGGAGAAAAGGGTGCTTTATTAATATCGTACCCCAGATGACGTCATAAGACAGTCCAACATTTAAGAGGGTGGTAAGACTGGGTCTCCCTGCTTTCTGGTGCCTATAACGAGCCCAAAACATCTAGAACTGGCCCTAACTCAACCCACCTACTTCCCACAAGAAATTGCAGCCTAGGTCCCACGACCGGGGGGAGGGGGAACTAGGTAGTCTTCAGAAAAACAAAATGGGGACTCGTGTGGTTTGTGTTATTTTGATTGCTCTTTTAGCCTTGAAACAAATTTTTCATGCCCTGCTAACACACTTCTTTACATCGTGTATGCTCACCATTACTATTCTTCCTAAACCCCGAGTTTTAAAAAATACTAATGATCCCAAACTGGGAAAAAAGTATCCACGTATATTCTGGGATTGTTTGATACTTTCAGACAACATGAGGCAAACATGATACACTGGGCTAGAGGGGAAAGCGAGGTGGATCCTATTGATATCAAGAAACAGACCAAAGGCCGGGTGTGGGTGGATAGTCTTAGCAGACTTCACTTCAAGCCACTGCTGCTGAGTGACACGGATGTCTACAAGCAAGTTGTTTCTGTTTCATTCATTCATTCATTCATTTATTTATTCGTTCATTCATTATCCTTTTTTGCCATTTCATATCACAAAGCGCTCGCTGTATATTCCTGGTTGCTTCTTATTTAATGTTAAATGACTGTGTTCTCTACAAAATCGGGCCTTTCGCCTCGTCTGCGATAAACATTACATCAGAAAAAAAAAATATTTTATACGTCTAGGATTTTAGCCATTGAGAAAAAACGTTTAATTTTAAACATTTCCAAATTCATTCATAAAATCCTATCACAGAATATTATAAATTACATTTTACGGTTGATTCAAACCAATCCTACAAATAGCAAGCTACTAAGCTTATTACTTTTGCCTAGGACTAGAATTTATTTATTTAAAACATGTTTAGCACACTCTTATTTATGGAACGATCTTCCAGTCGATCTGAAAAACTGCAAAAAGTAACTATTTATCTAACCCAGACAGACTTTTTTTCAGTTCATGCATTTCCAGTGATTATGTGGCATCTTTGATTTAGTTAATCTAGAATCAAAAATCATTTCATGATTAGATAAGTTTTTGTAAAAAGTACAAATGATTGTGTGTGTGTGATATACATGATATGAGTGTGTGTATTTTTTTTTTTTTTCGTGAAGCAGAATAAAGTGTGTGTATGAATAGGTATGTATGAGGGTGTGTATATGTAGGCGTAGATGCATGTATATGTTTTTATGTGTGTTTTGTATGTAGGGTTAGTTGTTTTCGTGTGTGTTTTGTATGTAGGGGTAGTTGTTTTCGTGTTTGTTTTGTATGTAGGGTTAGTTGTTTTCGTGTGTGTTTTGTATGTAGGGTTAGTTGTTTTCGTGTGTGTTTTGTATGTATGGTTTAGTTTGTTTTCGTGTGTTTTTGTATGTAGGGGTAGTTGTTTTCGTGTGTGGTTTTGTATGTAGGGTTAGTTGTTTTTCGTGTGTGTTTTGTATGTAGGGTTAGTTGTTTGCGTGTGTGTTTTGTATGTAGGGTAGTTGTTTTTTCGTGTGTGTTTTGTATGTAGGGTAGTTGTTTTCGTGTGTGTTTTGTATGTAGGGTTAGTTGTTTTCGTGTGTGTTTTGTATGTAGGGTTAGTTGTTTTCGTGTGTGTTTTGTATGTAGGGTTAGTTGTTTTCGTGTGTGTTTTGTATGTAGGGTTAGTTGTTTTCGTGTGTGACGGGTATTTGTGTCTGTTCGGGTATGCATCAGCGTAAGTATACTCAGTGTATGTGTGTGTATGTGTGTGTGTTTGTGAGAGTGTGTGTGCGTTTTTGCATGCTCAGATATATAAGAGTGTTTGTACACATGGTTGTATGTATGTCTGCATCAATATGTGTGAGTCTATGACAGTTTTACAAGCATAATCTTGATCCAGAACTTGAGTTGTGTGTACCTCAGTTTTACAGGCATAATCTTGATCCAGAACTTGAGTTGTGTGTACCTCAGTTTTACAGATTTGGTTTTTGTTTAAAAGGACTGTTCTTTCTTGCCTCTCAAGCATACGCACTACGACTTGAAAGGAAACCCCTCTAATTAGTTTACCATATCGGTCTACACCCCGCTCCCTCCTCCTCCTCCCTTTCCTTTCCAACCACCAAAATGGTTTAAGTTTAGACGACGGATCAATATTATGGTACAGGGATAGTAACCTATAAGTTCTCCGTTCTACTTCTAACTCTAGTCCGAAGAATGTTAGCGCAGAGCATGAACTCCGTAGCACCGACGAGAATCCTTAAATACTTTGTATAGATTTTAACCATAAATTTTCCCCCGGTAGTGCTGTTATGCTATTTTTTTTCGACATTCAACTGCCAAAGTTGTTTTTTAACGTGCACAACAATGCACACGGGCGTCTGATCTTACTACCCAGAGGCCAGGGAAATTTATACAAGTCCACGTGTAAAAAAATCCCAGCCTTCACCGGGACCTGAACCCGGGATCCCCAGCACTCGAGGCGGACGCCATGTCTTGAAACCACTCATCTCCCCCTATAGTATGAGATACTGGAACCCACAAGTGAATAATTCAATACTGAGTTTTTCCCCTAGTCGGTTCCGGAGGAGGGCAATATATAACATGCATGTCATATGAGGATTTGTTGAAATCGGATGTTACTGGCTGACGAAAGGTTCAGATATTGCAGCCTAGCTGTACACCACAGCAGAGTGCATCAACTGAACTCTTAAAAAACAACGCAGAAAAAGAAAAGAAGAATTAGAATATGAAGAAGAAGAATTAGAAGAAGAAGAAGAAGAAGAAGAAGAAGAAGAAGAAGAAGAAGAAGAAGAAGAAGAAGAAGAAGAAGAAGAAGGATAAGAAGAGAGGAGAAGAAGAGAAGAAGAAGAAGAAAGAAGAAGAAGAAGAAGAAGAAGAAGAGAAGATAGAAGAGAAGAAGAAGAAGAAAAAGAGAAGAAAGAAGAAGAAGAGGGGGAGGAGGAGGGGAGGAGAAAGAAGAAGAATCTTAGAAGAAGAAGAAGAAGAAGAAGAAGAATAAGAAGAAGAAGAAGAAGAAAGAAGAAGAGAAGAAGAAGAAGAAGAAGAAGAAGAAGAAAGAAGAAGAGAAGAAGAAGATCCTCAGAAGAAAGAGAAGAGGAAGAAGAGGAAGAAGAAGACTAGAAGAAGAAGAAGAAGATAAGAAGATGCATTCTTGATGATGATGAAACGGTTCAGGAAGCATAACAGATTACTTTCAAGATAGAAGAAGATGGTATAGAAACAAACATAATTAAATAATTTGGAAACCCCGAAGCCATTTAATCAGCGTGACAAACAAATTAACAGGTATTGATTATTTAACAGCTGCTGGAAGAAAACAGTTCGAATCGCTTCTATGAAACTGATCGTCGTTAGTGTGGGAAACCAGAAAATCAAGCACTACATCTCCTATGCTGGACTGGCAGCTACGGCCATAGGTTCCGTGCTCTGTCTCTTCTGCATATGTTGTAAAAAGAGCGACAAAAATGCCGCCTAATGTGGATCAAAGATAAAATCCCAATGATTAAATGAATAAAATCAATCAATCGAGAATTCACATCACTGCACTAAAGATATTCCCACACGTGATCTGTCTCCTTCTTCAGTAGCCAACGAACAGTCGACACGCTAAAATACCATTTGTTACAACCTAATTAAAAGTCGGCCTACTCTCAAGTGCTGAATATCTTTAAGAACCTCCATTCAGCCCCGTTGGATTAGTGAGCCTTCGCCAGGTCCACTTTATCATAAAGTAGCTCACTGCTCTGAGGAGCAGCAGCAGCCAATCTTTCAGCCTGCTCATTACCTCTCACACCTGAATTTCTTGGACAGAATATCCAAGATATGCTCCTGATCTGCGTCTTTTCAAGTGATGCTTGCCACTCTGCGCGCAGGAAGCGAGTTTCTAATGTCCGAAGCATACATACATCATAAAAAGAACAGATTACTCTCACCAGAAGCAGTTGATCCGCTTCATCTGGTTGACACAAGCAGTCATCACCACCAGGTCTGCATCACTCATTTGTTTCATGTGGGAATATCCAGCCACGTCGGGCCCAGGTGATGTGTTTTCGCCCTTTTCAGAACAAGTAAAATCAAGTACACCGTAGCCACAGTAAGTTGGAAGGAAAGAGAGGGGGCATCGGTGGAGATGATATTAGACATCAAGGCATGGGGTCATGTACAAGCATGACAAATTATTGACAGTACATGAGACAGAAAGAGTGTTAAATGTTGAATTAAGAATCGACATCTTAGCAGTCGGGACACATCCGTAAGCGACCCGTCCCCATCTTTAGCAACAAACGAAGAGTTCCAATTCCTATGGCACCAGTAACTGTCTGATTGTTTATCGGTCTCGCCATTTGCTTGAGTGTTGAGCGTCCGCCAGATACCCTGGTAACTCCTCGCAGTGCCATTCTCCTCAGACCGTAGTGAGACAGGAAGAAGAAAACAAGAATAGACCCACTGTCTACCCAAAAGCATGTCGTAAGAGTCGACTAATTTGGAGCTTCCTTTGAAGTCGGAGTGCATCTGCCTGAGAGGCAAGGAACCAATAATCTGCACACAAATGTGTCAGATGAGTCAAACGGATGCACACGCAACACTCAGGTTCTGAAACAGGACTGCAGTCCATAAGTGGACGAACATCCAGAACTTTCCACAAGAGTTTACAGCCGGTGAACGCAAAGCAGAACATCAAGGAAAATTGGCTGATAAACACCATCTTGTCTCGCAAGCTGACATATTTTGGACATATCAAGCGCCATGGCAGAGTGGAAATAATAATAATATTAGCAGAAAGTTCCAGGAAGTAGAGGTAGGGGTCTACCAGCACGAAGATAGGCACATGATTTACTTGGCTCCCTGGGTATGAAAATGCATGAGGCGGAAGAGCTGGCGAGAGACCAAGTTTCTTTCAGGCAGACAGTGGTGAGAGCGACGTTCTGCAAACGACTTGTTACATGAGTTTGATGCCATGTGTCAAAACGCTGTGGACACAACACGATGACCAACGATACACAGCAGGCGTGCCGTGATGAGCGAAATGGCGTCCGTGGCTTAGGCGTTGCGAGTCCGACTCGTAATTCCATCCTACCGCGATCGAAACCCACTGCTGGCTGCGTGGATTTTTATCATGGCATGGGGCGTCGCAGGTCGACCCAGCCTCATATGGGTACTAGGTAGTATGTTCTGGGGAAGTAAAGACGGCCGGCGTAATGTTGACAACATTACCCACCTAGTGCCAATTGGGCGCTCTTTCCAAATGCCTAATGCGACGAAAAGGCGTGTGCGGGGATCTTTACTCTACTTTATTTTTGACATGATAAGAGCGACGTTGTGTAAAAGACATGCTGATTGATTGATTGGTTGGTTAATTGATTGACTGATGGATTACTTCCGGGAGCGCGGTTACATAAGCTGTCTGTTGTTAGACCAAACTAGCTAGTTGGGAGTTGGTACTGAGGAGAATGAGGCTGCGAGGAATTACCAGGGGATCTGGCCGACGCTCGACACTCAAGGGAAAGGCGAGACGGATGTACAATCAAACAATTACTGGTACCATCGGCATTGGAATTTAGATTGATGTATGTTGGTGTTCGTCCATCATGAGGGATAAAGACTACTTTCATCCAAAGTAGTAAT
This sequence comes from Candidula unifasciata, assembly GCA_905116865.2. Taxonomy (NCBI): domain Eukaryota; kingdom Metazoa; phylum Mollusca; class Gastropoda; order Stylommatophora; family Geomitridae; genus Candidula; species Candidula unifasciata. Next base: position 65,242 of record CAJHNH020000811.1, on the reverse strand, counting down.
AATCAGTGATTATGAGTACTGAGGTGGCTGATTAGTCCAATATGAGCCTGGAAAGTACTTGAGCAGTGCTGACAACGGATCGATGCCGCAGCAGGTGTCGGATTAGCAGTACGATTGTTATTTGTCTAGTCGATTAATGAATATACAAATAGACAAAGTAATGTGCGTATGAAGAAACGAAAGACTTACAGATGACGGACCTGCGGACGGACGGGCAGGCAGCAGGGAAAGCAGATGGAGGGAGAGAGAGAGAGAGAGAGAGAGAGAGAGAGAGAGAGAGAGAGAGAGAGAGGTGTAGGGGAGGGAGACAGCCAGTCAGGCAGACAGAGAAAATCGAACAGTTACAATAAGTTACAGAAAATATTGTAACTTTTGTGACATAATTTTTTTTTGTAATATGGTGTCATAGAATACGTTGTATTCTTTCAACATGTAGTTTTGTTATAATTGCTCGGCAAACGTAACTCATGTGTCGATTGTTTTAATGGTTGCTAATATCTTGTTGTTACTTTATTTGTTACTTGAGTTTACCCGAAGAAATATTTTTAGAATTTAGCAGCGCGTGCGTGTTTTTCACTTTGAATTGTTATCTCAAAGTCCGACACCCTGAGATGATTAAAATCTCAGTCTAGATGGAAGATTAACAGGGTCGATCCCACACATAGCTATCAACGTCCAAAGAAGTTATGGTGCTTTATTGATATCTTACCCTAGATGACGTCACAGGACAGTCCAACATTTTAGAGGGTGATAAGACTGGGTTTCCCGGCAATCTGAATCTTTTAACGACCCCAAAACATTTATAACTGGCCCTAACCCCAACCCACCTACGTCCCACGAGATAGTGCATCCTAGGTCCCACGACGGCAAGCAGCCTAAGTCCCACGACAGCATGCAGCCTATCTAACACTCCCTGAAATATTAGACTGTCCCTTGACCTGTGGATTTTCCATATTGGAGTCAAGATATTAATAAAGCACAAAGTTATACTTGGAGCACCAGCCAGGTTTAACCTGCAGTTCTTTGTGGGTAAGAAATACATCAATATTTAGCCACTTATGTTTTCTTCTTCTTCTTTTTCCCTTCCACCTTGTACCTCAGCGAAGTGTCGGGGGGTAGTGTACAATAAGTTCCTGTCCACTTATGTCAATAGTAGGTAATCTCCTTTAGTCTTAGTCGATGTTTCAGCTTTACTGTAATCGGGTCACCCTCTACTTGCATTGTTTCCGTGCCAGTGCAAATCAAATGAAATGTCCCTCACCGTCCCATCTGAAAAACTGGCGAACAAACAACTAGTTCCGGAACAATCAAGAAATATTCGTGCGCAGTAAATGCGTATTCCAGTTGCTAAAACCGCCAAATCAACATTCACCACCAGAAATGAAGTTGTCGTTAATGGAGGTAGTCGGACACGACAAGTTGGCTATACACACGTATAATTATTACATAAGGTATTTCACCGGCTACCGGCTTTATTGAATGCCACGACACAGCCGCTGCAGAAATGGAAGGCATTCCACAGGAAAAACACAGCTCACGGGGCTGTCAGCAAGCACTAAACTCAATAGCTCAGGCAGCGAAACCTTAGACTGAGTATAGCAGATTCTAATTTTACTGTAGTTAAACTGAAAAAAAATCTTGAAAAAACAAACTTATTTTATTGCTTCTGTCAGTGATATATTTGCTTGTTATTCTTTGTGTCTCAACATTACGACACACTTGTTGTGGAACACAGAACATCAATAGGAACTCTTCGTGCACAACGATCTTGATTATCAAAATTCAGTCATTCAAATTCTCATGATTACTCCCCTCCCCCACCCTTTTCCCCCAATCTCTTTTTTCCCCCAAGCCCTTGAGGTTTGTTTCTGTAGATTCTACTTAGATTATACTATTATTCTCCCTGATTGGCTTCTTCCCAGTTGCTGACTGCATGGGCTTATAGGTGTGGCTGTATACTATCTAGTCACCGAGATTTCGGAGGAGCAAATGGATCCCCACAGAGTGGCGAGAGTGATGCCGCTGGGAGTGACGAGGGGATCGGGCCGATACTCGACCCTCTGAGGAAGGCTTGACGGGTGTATAATCATAATTCCACTGATACCATTGGCACTGGAGCTCTGCGCTAGCTGTGAAGATAGGGACAGATTGCTTATAGTCTTAGACTATGATTTTATTGGTAGGATTGCACGAAAAATCCGTATCTATAGTTATAAACTCTGACAATCGAACTAGGTAAAGACAAAGAATCTGTGGCTGTAGGTGTAAAGAAAGACTGAGCATCTGTGTCTATAGATCTAGGGTAAGACAGAGAATCTCTGGCAACAGACTTAGTGGAAGACTGAGAATCTCTGGCTTTTGAATTAGTGGAAGACTGCGAATCTCTGGTAGACCTAGTGGAAGACTGAGAATCTCTGGTAGACCTAGTGGAAGACTGAGAATCTCTGGTAGACCTGGTGGAAGACTGAAAATCTCTGCCTACAGGCCTAGTGGAAAACTGAGAATCTCTGGCTACAGACCTAGTGGAAGACTAAGAATCTCTGGCAACAGACTTAGTGGAAGACTGCGAATCTCTGCCTAAAGATTTAGTGGAAGACTGAGAATCTCTGGCTATAGACCTAGTGTAAGACTGATAATCTCTGGTAGATCTAGTGGAAGACAGAATCTCTGGTAGACCTGGTGGAAGACTGAAAATCTCTGCCTACAGACCTAGTGGAAGACTGCGAATCTCTGCCTACAGACCTAGTGGAAGACTGCGAATCTCTGGTAGACCTAGTGGAAGACTGAAAATCTCTGCCTACAGACCTAGTGGAAGACTGAGAATCTCTGGTAGACCTAGTGGAAGACTGCGAATCTCTGCCTACAGACCTAGTGGAAGACTGAAAATCTCTGCCTACAGACCTAGTGGAAGACTGCGAATCTCTGGTAGACCTGGTGGAAGACTGAAAATCTCTGCCTACAGACCTAGTGGAAGACTGCGAATCTCTGCCTACAGACCTAGTGGAAGACTGCGAATCTCTGCCTACAGACCTAGTGGAAGACTGAAAATTTCTGCCTACAGACCTAGTGGAAGACTGAGAATATCTGCCTATAGGCCTAGTGGAAAACTGAGAATCTCTGGCTACAGACCTAGTGGAAGACTAAGAATCTCTGACAACAGACTTAGTGGAAGACTAAGAATCGCTGGTTATAGACCTAGTGTAAGACTGATAATCTCTGGTAGATCCAGTGGAAGACTGAAAATCTCTGCCTACAGACCTAGTGGAAGACAGAATCTCTAGTAGACCTAGTGGAAGACTGAGAATCTCGGGCTACAGATCTAGTGGAAGACTGAGAATCTCTGCCTACAGACCTAGTGGAAGACTGAGAATCTCTGGTAGACCTAGTGGAAGACTGCGAATCTCTGTTAGACCTAGTGGAAGACTGTGAATCTCTGGTAGACCTAGTGGAAGACTGCGAATCTCTGGTAGACCTAGTGGAAGACTGAGAATCTCTGGCTACAGACCTAGTGGAGAACTGAGAATCTCTGCCTACAGACCTAGTGGAAGACTGAGAATCTCTGGTAGACCTAGTGGAAGAGTGAGAATCTCTGGTAGACCTAGTGAAAGACTGAGAATCTCTGCCTACAGACCTAGTGGAAGACTGAGAATCTCTGCCTACGGACCTAGTGGAAGACTGAGAATCTCTGGCTACACACCTAGTGGAAGACTGAGAAACTCTGGTAGACCTAGTGGAAGACTGAGAATCTCTGCCTAAAGATTTAGTGAAAGACTAAGAATCTCTGGCAACAGACTTAGTGGAAGACTGCGAATCTCTGGTAGACCTAGTGGAAGACTGAGAATCTCTGCCTAAAGATTTAGTGGAAGACTGAGAATCTCTGGCTATAGACCTAGTGTAAGACTGATAATCTCTGGTAGATCTAGTGGAAGACAGAATCTCTGGTAGACCTGGCGGAAGACTGAAAATCTCTGCCTACAGACCTGGTGGAAGACTGCGAATCTCTGCCTACAGACCTAGTGGAAGACTGCGAATCTCTGGTAGACCTAGTGGAAGACTGAAAATCTCTGCCTACAGACCTAGTGGAAGACTGAGAATCTCTGGTAGACCTGGTGGAAGACTGAGAATCTCTGGTAGACCAAGTGGAAGACTGCGAATCTCTGCCTACAGACCTAGTGGAAGACTGAAAATCTCTGCCTACAGACCTAGTGGAAGACTGCGAATCTCTGGTAGACCTGGTGGAAGACTGAAAATCTCTGCCTACAGACCTAGTGGAAGACTGCGAATCTCTGCCTACAGACCTAGTGGAAGACTGCGAATCTCTGCCTACAGACCTAGTGGAAGACTGCGAATCTCTGGTAGACCTGGTGGAAGACTGAAAATCTCTGCCTACAGACCTAGTGGAAGACTGAGAATCTCTGCCTACAGGCCTAATGAAAAACTGAGAATCTCTGGCTACAGACTTAGTGGAAGACTAAGAATCGCTGGCTATAGACCTAATGTGAGACTGATAATCTCTGGTAGATCTAGTGGAAGACTGAGAATCTCTGCCTACAGACCTAGTGGAAGACAGAATCTCTGGTAGATCCAGTGGAAGACTGAGAATCTCGGGCTACAGATCTAGTGGAAGACAGAATCTCTGGTAGACCTAGTGGAAGACTGAGAATCTCTGGCTACAGACCTAGTGAAAGACTGAGAATCTCTGGTAGACCTAGTGGAAGACTGCGAATCTCTGGTAGACCTAGTGGAAGACTGCGAATCTCTGGTAGACCTAGTGGAAGACTGCGAATCTCTGGTAGACCTAGTGGAAGACTGAACATCTCTGGTAGACCTAGTGGAAGACTGCGAATCTCTGGTAGACCTAGTGGAAGACTGAGAATCTCTGGTAGACCTAGTGGAAGACTGCGAATCTCTGGTAGACCTAGTGGAAGACTGCGAATCTCTGGTAGACCTAGTGGAAGACTGCGAATCTCTGGTAAACCTAGTGGAAGACTGAGAATCTCTGGCTACAGACCTAGTGGAAGACTGAGAATCTCTGGCTACAGACCTAGTGGAAGACTGAGAATCTCTGGTAGACCTAGTGGAAGACTAAGAATCGCTGGCTATAGACCTAGTGGAAGACTGAGAATCTCTGGCTACATATCTAGTGGAAGACTGAGAATCTCTGCCTACAGACCTAGTGGAAGACTGAGAATCTCTGGCTACAGACCTAGTGGAAGACTGAGAATCTCTGGCTACAGACCTAGTGGAAGACTGAGAATCTCTGGCTACAGACCTAGTGGAAGACTGAGAATCTCTGGCTACAGACCTAGTGGAAGACTGCGAATCTCTGGTAGACCTAGTGGAAGACTGCGAATCTCTGGTAGACCTAGTGGAAGACTGAGAATCTCTGCCTACAGACCTAGTGGAAGACTGAGAATCTCTGGCTACAGACCTAGTGGAAGACTGAGAATCTCTGGCTACAGACCTAGTGGAAGACTAAGAATCTCTGGCAACAGACTTAGTGGAAGACTAAGAATCGCTGGCTATAGACCTAGTGGAAGACTGAGAATCTCTGGCTACAGATCTAGTGGAAGACTGAGAATCTCTGCCTACAGACCTAGTGGAAGACTGAGAATCTCTGGCTACAGACCTAGTTGAAGACTGAGAATCTCTGCCTACAGACCTAGTGGAAGACTGAGAATCTCTGCCTACAGACCTAGTGGAAGACTGCTAATCTCTGCCTACAGACCTTTTGGAAGACTGAGAAACTCTGGCTATAGATTTAGTAGAAAACTAGGAATCTCTGGCTACAGATCTAGTGGAAGACTAAGAATCTCTGGTTACAAACCTAGGGGAAGACTAAGAATCTCTAATAGACCTGGTGGAAGACTAAGAATCTCTGGTAGACCTGGTGGAAGACTGAGAATCTCTGGTAGACCTGGTGGAAGACTGAGAATCTCTGGCTATAGACCTAGTGGAAGACTGAGTATCTCTTTCTATGGATTTAGGGGAAGAATTAGAATTTTTGGCTACAGAGCTAGTGACAGACTAAGAATCCCGGGCCATAGACCTAGTGGTATACTGAGAATCTCCGGCAACACACTTGTAAGAAGACCCCTTTGTATGCTATATACTAGATCCCTGATTTAAACCATACGACTTTATTCTAGGCTTAACTAATAATGTGGGGGCAAAAAGCCAACTGAGACAATACATCATCGTTATCAAGTGCCTTGCCAACTAGCGTAGGCGATCATGCCTCTCCACAATCTGCGATCCGCAACTGCGTGGATCAGTTCATGTGTTGACACCCTTCATGCCATGACAAAAAACTGTCAAGAATTTGCTCGCGCAACCTTAGCTTGTCTCTCTTTCCACAAATAAGGGGGGAAAGGCAGAGCATGGCGGAGATCAATTACAGCCAACTTTCATTACGGAGACGGCGCCTAATTGATTGATTAATTGAGATAGGATACATGATTTCCACATGCACCAGTGTGTAATCTTAAACGGTCTAGTCAACTAACTACATACAGCCAAGTCAGCAGAGATTTATACATAAATACTTCTCCATTTAATTCAGGGTTAAGCAGCATAACAACACAATTTAATTTTCACAACGCCAAGAACAACCACAACACAGAATGTCACATACATACATAACGATTATCACTCCAGGATCAGGAATGTTACAATACACAGCATACGCTTTGAACCTTCAAATACGCAATGAACAGCAATGAGATGCACCACTGTTTCAGAATCCAAACATACAGGAAATGCAATGCCGCATACAGCAGTGTGTTTTGTTCCAAACGTAATTGTGTTACTTTTCATTTGAAGTAAACAAGGCAGGCTGAGGGATCGTGATGTATGGACAACATATGGACTTTACACTATTGTCCAAGCGTTGTGCTATGGACAGGAGCAACTTAATCGTTGACCAAACTGGTCTCAGAAACAAATCTAGAAGCAGCAGGGTTATAAATTCTTGTCAGTTGGTGTAGACGAGGGCGATACGGGTTGCCTCTGACAATGGGAGACATTTTCGAATGTCACTGATCAGCTACCGCCACTACATATGATGTCAACAAGGGTCCTGAATTCATATGCTTTAATTGTGGAAGACTTTTCTTATGCGGAAGGGTCTTACTGTTCACACTCGTTATTGCGGTGGGCTGTACGTCGCTTGCCTCCTCATAGCATAATTTAACACTATCATCTGGAAAGACAGAAAGGTACTAACAGTAGTGGGTACAGGGATAGCTTCTTCTTCTTTTTTTTTTCTCCTTCCTCTTCTTCCTCTTTCTATTCTCTTCTTCTTCTTTATCTTTTTCTTGAGCATTCCAAGCCCCTGAGGTTCATTGCTGCAGATCACCCGCCTCCATTCATCTTTCTGGTTGGCCTTCTCTTTCCAGCTAGTGGCACACAGTGTTTGTAGATCTATCTGGATATTATCTGTCCATCGTCTTCTTGGTCTGCCTCGTAGTATAAGACCATTCAATTCCCTTGTGTATACAGTTTTTACCTCTCTGTCATCGCTCGATCCAAATAGCTTGGGTTTGAAGACCCATCGAGAGAAATTTTGATAATTTACTTGGCTTAAAACCTCCTCGTTTGTTGCTTAAAAGTTGCAAACGCGCTTTGTAATTCTCTGGCACCAGGTTAAATCCCAGCTGCAGGAGCTTTGGCAGCAGACCACCGTGCGTTAGTTTCAACACTGGTATCGAGAGCCGACCTTTGAGACAGCAAGGGCAAACAATTAAATGTAAAATTGGCTAGTAAATCACATACACAGCCATCTCCCCCCACCCCCCGCCTTCCACTGAAAAAAAATGTTAGGGTGGTTCTTCAATATCCCATAAAGGACTCTAATAAGTATTATTAATTACCCTGGGGAGTACAGTCGACCAGCAGGAAACTGATATAGCCATTAATGTTCACGGAACAACTCGTATATCATCCAATCATTCATTAAAACATCAACCGACAACAACAACGACAACAACATGTTATTTCTGCCGGGTGGGTCCCCATAACAACAAAAGCAGCAGCAGAAGCACGGCAGAATAAAAATAAATACTCGAAGCCAGCGACCCAACCAGCTAGTGACAGTCAATTGTGATGTATCCTGTGCGGCGTTGAAAGTCAAGCCTTCTGTCTCACGTACTTCAATAATTTCAAACGCTGGGGCATTTCCATGAGATGTTGTGAAACTATCCAGCATTTTCTTTCTTCCTATGTCTCCTTTCCCCTCTAAACTGTCCTAATTTGACTAGAAAAACCACAACAGCCCAAAATTGCTGTGGTTGATTCTGCTACGTCTTATAAAACAGGTATTTGTCCAGACATTTCTCTGATCTCCTCACTCTTTTTGAATTAATCCCATCTTATGTTCATGATTGTTCTCAGACGTTTATTTTTAAATTTAACTTTCGCTCCAAATCTGTGATGGTTCTCAAACTTTCGCTCCAAATCTTTGCTGGTTCTGCAACTTTCGCTCCAAATCTTTGGTGGTTCTCCAACTTTCGCTCCAAATCTTTGGTGGTTCTCCAACTTTCGCTCCAAATCTTTGGTGGTTCTCCAACTTTCGCTCCAAATCTTTGGTGGTTCTCCAACTTTCGCTCCAAATCTTTGGTGGTTCTCCAACTTTCGCTCCAAATCCTTGGTGGTTCTCCAACTTTCGCTCCAAATCTTTGGTGGTTCTCCAACTTTCACTTGAAATAACATTACAATTTTTTTCCTTGATGTCTTTGTTATTTTCACTTAACGTAATAATTTTATGTGCGAAATCCAGTGTTAGAACTGAAATACCATTACAATTTCTTTTAATGTCTTTGTTATTTTGACTTAACATAATAATTTCATCTGCGAAATCCAGTTGTCTATTCGCTACCCAATTAATGCCAGCATTGCCTATGCATTATTATTTTTTTCCATTTCCCAATCAGTGGCTACTCCAAACGACAGAGAGGATAGAATTCAGCCTTGTTTTACCCTAGGTTTCTACCAAAAACCAGTCCTTTTACCAGTTTCAATGCGCACTGCACATTCTAAACCACCCTATAAATTTTGAATAATAGGCTGGTATGCCGTCTTCTTCTTCTGCCTTTCTATCCCCCAATGGAGCATAGGCCCTCAACCAACTCACGCCAAGTCGTTCTATCCTTCGCCATTGCATGGAGCTCTCCCTATGTACTCCCCATCTTTCTAACTTCATTCTATATCTCTCTTCTCCATGTGTTTTTTGGCCTTCCTTTTATTTAACATTCCAGGTGCCAATTCTGGAGGTTTTCCTAGCTGTGAGAAGGTAAGTCAACGCTCCGGACTCCTTACGGCTTTCTCCACACCGTGTCATACTTCTTCTACTTGAAGAGCCTCTCCTCATCTTGGTTGGCTGGGTTTTACTTGCTTCTCTTTTTGACTTATCCATGGTTGGTTGGTTTTTGTGTAGCATTCCATAATTCTCAATTGTGAAATTATAAGTAAGCTGTTAAAGGTCTTCTTGAAATCAGTAACATTCAGGATTAGAGGTCGTTTTTCTCGATACACGAGCGAAATTTTAATAAAAATTCCTGGATTGACAGTGAAGCTCCAGAGCAACTTTTGTGCAGGGAGGCTAGGCGTTCTTCAGAGTGGCCGCGCCATATTGAATAAGATCGGTGCAGTCTTCTTCTTCTTCTTTTGTCATCTCACTGATACCAGGTTGTAGCCCAGTGTCGTGGTTTTCTGTATTTGTTTTGCGCTACTCGGGTGGCTTGAGTGATGGATTTGTTCTATTTTTTTTTATTTTTTTTTTTGAAGATTCAGCTACAGCACTTATCAGTTTCTTTCTTGGTCTTCCTCTCGGCTTTCTTACAGATGTTTTACTGTAAAAAAGTCTTCTATACAGTTTGGTCTGGCTGCATTCTCACTAGATGGCTGAACCATTTTATTCTCTGTCTGTGCATCTTCAATGTCCTATAACCACCTTCAAACAGGTTGGCCTCTGTCTCGATTTCTGGACATGCACCCTTAAAAAACATTCTGTGTCTTGTTACGTAATGCAGTTATACAAGCTCTATTCCGTATTCATTTCCTAATTTCCTTTTGGTGTTTTGAAATACAATGCATTTGTCTAGGCTCCGCAGTGTAGGTGTTTTTGGAATGGTGTTGCAAACCACAGGTTTGTTTTGTGTAGTGTTCAATGTTTCGTTATTATTCGGGGTGTTCAAGTCACTTTCACTAGTGTAATCAACACAGCACTCCAAGTTTTCTGGATCGTCCTTGCCAAAGGAGAATCCTGCAGTTAGATTCTGTGTTCTGGGTGTGTCTGACAGATGGAACAGGGGAAGTGATTCTTCTTGATGCAGTCTCACCTCGTGACTTCTACTGTTGGATGCATGCAGTTTGTGGATGTCGCTCAAACTATCAACTGTGTTTCTCTTTGTGGCTTTTCCCGGTCGTGGTCTGGAAAAGTGGGTGTGGTCGTTTGCCCGGGTATTTGACCGTGTTTTACCCGGGTTCTTGGACAACATATTTAAATGGGACTTCTCTGGAAAAGGAATGATAATATTTTGTTGATAAATACAACTATGTGAACTGCTAGTGTTGTCAATACTTGACCCTGACGCACAGGCGGCATGATTAATGGCTCCATTTACATTTCCAGCATTGTCAGACTGTAAGGAATATAAAGGATTCGCCTGACTTGTACAGCAAGTGTTCTTGGCTACACTGTGGTCACCTGTTTCATGTAAATTGTTCCGACTTTGGTCATAGAAGGAAATCATCTGAGCTCGTTTGCATGCAGAATTATAACAAATGCTTCCATACTCTGGGCTTCCTTCTGCGAAAGGCAAGTCTTCATCTGTAGAGGAACTTTGCGGGGTAGGCTCCAATTGCCGGCAACAGGGATTTTGACAGTTTTCTAATGCCTTATTATCACAATTTACATAGACTGAGCACTTGGCGTCTGTGTCGTAGAGCCTATAAAATTCAATAGGCTTGCTAAAGATGTTCTCATTAGTCTCCAACTGATCGCTACAGGATGCTTCAGCGGGAAAGCTGTAACAACGCCGTTTCTTGTGTTTCGGAGTAAAAACGGATAAAAAGGAAGACTGTGATGAAAGAGGTGAGGTGAGGCTTGTGTAGAAGATCCCAGGATACGACGCTGTTGGCGACGATAAGCGGAGCACATTGGTCTGGTCTGAGTTATCATGCTCAGGCCTTACTTGTGCAACTACGAGTGTCTGTGTATTGTTTACGCTACCCCTTTCTGTTGTTATCTCCCCTGGTCTCATCAACAAATCGGAAATAATCGGATCTTGTTGTTTATCTTGTGTCGCGGATGAGTAAATAACGTGTCCGTTATCACAACTATCTATACTTCTTGCTCCCATCGCAGAGTTTTTCGTCGAATCTTCTATACTACTTTTTCTGTGTGCGTTGTAAGGCGCATTCTTCCGCTCTGTCACCAGCGGCCATGTTTGCGAACTAGCTATTGCCTTTGAAGTTGTAGATGTGGTTTCAGAGTCAGTTGTTGCGTGTGTCTGGGGCAACGTAGGTTCTGTTTCCTTGGCTACGGCTGTTGAACTGTGAATAGCGCGGTGTTTCTTAGTGCTTATATTCCTATAATAATCATATTCGTCAAATATGACGTCAACATTGTTGTCGTAGAAAAGTCGGGTGAGGTCCACGGGTTTCTCTTTTTGAATAATACCTGCAATGTAAAACAGGACATTTATTATCATATGAGACAATTATATCACTTAAAATATGATTTTGTAAAGGTCAAATTAAATTTATAAACGTGTAAAGTCAGGGCTATTTAACTAGCGGCGAGCTGGCCAAATGCAGCCGGCGGATGACTAGAAAGTGGTCCGCGAATCATTGCCAGTTGTATTGCAATAATAATCATATTATGCTAGGCGGGAGACTTCTGGCCCCTGACGGTGGCTCTTTTTAACCCTTTCGACCACAAGTAAACTTAGTTGAATTGCCCTGGCTAAAGGCACCCGATTATATCCTAAACGGCTTAGTCTCTCTCTGCAGAAGGCTCACTGACAGGGCCGTATAAAAATTGAATTCCAGGTTCGATGATGATACCTATGGCTCAAGTCCAATTTAAGAAACGAAACAAAACAAACATATGATCACTTTGTAAACAATCTCGGTTATAATTGTAGCTTTGGTTTATTTGTGCCAAGTTAGAGAGCTGCGTGGTGTTGAGTCATGATGTCCACCTATAGTTCTAGAGGTTCCGGATTCAATCCCCAGTAAGGAGTTAAATTTTTTTCGCGTGGACTTGGATTTCTGGTAATTCCCCCTGGTCTCTGGGTAGTGAGATCAGACGTCCGTGTGCATTGTTGCGCACGTAAAAAATCCTTTGGCAGTTGGAAATCAAAAAGAGTAGTGCAAATATTTGGAGTTAAAAATCTACCCCAAAGTATTTCAGGATCCTCGCTGTTGCTACAGAGCCTGTGCACTGTGCCAAGCTTCTTAGGACCCAGACTTGAGTTAGAAGAAGGGCGGACCACTTATGGGTTACTACCCGTGTGCCATGATGATGATCCATTGTTCAAAACCTCAATGAATTTTTCGAAAGTTTTTGCGCCAGTGTTACTGGTTTAGTTGGCACTTTGTTTTTCTCTCCAACATTGTATGTCTGGGTTCCTTATTGCAGTCCCTTTTAGTATGTCCGTCCACCTAACGGTGCATATCATGTTCTGGTTCTGCTTCTTCTTTTTCTTCTTCTGCCTCTCTAACCCCCTATGGAGCATAGGCTTTCAAACAAACTCACGCCAAGTGGCTCTATCCTTAGCTATCGCATGCAGCTATTCCCATGTTCTGGTTCTCATTGTTTTAGTTATATACCATGCTTTGTTTTTTTTCTATATTTTTTGGGTGTCATCGGCTGTGTGTCATTCCCACGAGTGGTTGTCGTAGGGCCCTCAGCCTGTGGGAAGGGCGCCAACATCTTTGAATGGCTAGCGGAAAGGTGGTGCGGGAAGGGGGAACCATTAAATGGCCATATTTCAGTGAAAGCACTAGCTATTCGTGTCTAAGTCCTCGGCTCAAAGACCGGCTGGTGTTGAATTTGAATACTATAATATTGACTAGATGGCGGTGATGCAGTGGAAAATGCCACACCTCGAGAAAAAACTCGTCTTAAAGTCAATGCCATGTAGCGTTGGAAGTCATGTCAGTCCACAACCATCTGTTTCGTGTACTGTCAGTGAAATCTGACACAGATGATCTTCCATGCCTTGATGTCAAACTTTCCAGCATCTGTTCTCTCGGTCTCCCTCTGCCTCTCCTCCCCTTTAACTTTCACGATGTACTCCGGTTTTCTCCTTCTTATCACAGGACCAATTAATGTAGATTTCCTCTTTCTGATGTGGACAATCAGTTCTCTTCGTGAGTCCGTTTTATTTTTTCAAAACGTCTTCGTTACTTCGTCTATAAAACCGCATCTCCGCAGCTTCCAAATAAGTTTTTACTAATTTACCAAATGTCCGTGATTCACTTCCATATATCAAGATAGGATTTATATTACTTTTAAGAATTATCTTTTTCGTCACAACTGGCAAAGAAAGATTGCATAAAACATTCTTCATTTTGCAAAATGCTGCCCTTGTTGGAGCGATTCGACATTTAACTTCATTGATACATATTTCATCAGATGTCATCAGGGTACCCAAGTACTTAAACATATCAACTTACTAGAGGTTTGTCCCATTAACTTTGGTGTTACAGTTTTTGTTTTAAACACTACTGTTTGATAAATCCATGATTCCCAGAATGGTAAAAGTGCTTCAGTATGTTCTGTTTGTTCTCAATCCGGCACGCCTACACGTAAACAGAAATGCCAGAGCCGGTATATGTAGGCCCCTTGAGACACTCAAGAAAAAGAAAAAAAACAGGGAAATGGCTGAACCCCGACCTTTTAGAAGTGTTTGATGTACACAAACACTCGGGTTAGATAGCAACGTCTGTTTACCTGTTGATGCAGGATAAAACATCCGGTAAGCTAAGTCAGGTTGAACCATAAATAAAGAGTTGATCTACGAACTTTGTGCGTCTCTGTTTGCGTGTTTTCTTCATACCCCCACCCCCAACTCTTTTTTCCCCTCCCCTTTTTGTGTGCATTTGTTTTCAGGTATTTATCTATAATCTGAAGCTGTGTTTCAACTCTCTGTGTTATTTAAGCTGTTTTCCAGTCTTTCCGTGTTATTTTAGCTGATTGTGTGTCTTTCCATCTTATTGAAGCTGTTTTGCGTCTTTCTGTGTTATTTTAGCTGTTTTTGTGTCTGTCCATGTTAATGAAGCTGTTTTACGACTTTCTGTGTTTTTTTAGTTGTTTTCGTGTCTGTCCATGTTACTAATGCTGTTTTATATTTTTCTTGGTTACTGGAAATTTGTTTTCTCTCTCTTTTTATTTCTGCATTACTGGGGCTGATTTCAGGTCTTTATCTCTGTTTTACATAAATATTCTCATTATTTAATACGAATGATTCCAAAGATGCCAGCAACGAGAGCGTACAGAACGACAGTAGAAACATCAGAAGGTAGGGAACTACACAAAAGATAACGAGCAGTCATTGATACTTTGAGTCTCCACAACATCACAGAATGCCTCAGCCAAGTAGCCCTAGCCTGGACCCCCCATCATCTGTTTTACGTAATTTTACGTATCTCTGTGTTTCTAAAGCTGTTTTATGTCTCGCTCTCTCTGTTATTAAAGCTGTTTTATGTCGCTGTGTGTTATTAAAGCTGTTTTATATATCTGTATGTTATTAAAGCTGTTTTATATCTGTCTGTGTTATTAAAGCTGTTTTAAATCTTTCCGTGTTGTTAAAGCTATTTTATATCTCTTTGTGTTGTTAAAGCTGTTTTATATCTGTCTGTGTTATTAAAGCTGTTTTAAATCTTTCTGTGTTATCAAAGCTGTTTTATATCTGTCTGTTTTTAAAGCTGTTTACCAATTCTGTTGTGTTGTCAGGAGGGTCTTTGAACCTGAGAATTTACGGCCGCATGGCTAGTGTTGTCGCCACAACTGTGCGGGTGAGGATTTTTTTTGTTTTTTGTTGGACCACCCAACAGAAAAAATGTCCATAGTCTTACCAAGGATTAGAACCTGGGTCTCTCGCTTCAGAGCCCAGCGTTCTAACCATTCGGCCACTGCTCCTTTCAGACTGCTTACTGCTGCCTGAAATAGTTAAATTTATCAAGTATGTTTGATCACAGCTACCAAAAAAAAAAAAACTCCCTGCATGTTAATGAGTCACCGAACGCAGACAGGGATGTTGTTTTCTGGCATAAACATGTAAACTTCTCACCCAGATCGGACTGGTACTTTGCCAGCATTAACGTTGTTATTCTTCGTCTTTCCAACAGGCCCGACTTGACCCGCGTCTCGTCTCTTTTGCGCAAGTACCTGTGTTTAGAAGTTAGAATACACATCGTTTATGCTATTACGCCATATCATGACAAGATAACCTGGAGAAATCAAATTCTGTCAAGTTAGGAGGACGGGTGATTAAAATGACGATGATGATGATTATGATGTTTGTTTGTTTGTTTGTTTGTTTTAGAATCCAGAAGCCATGAGTTGTTAACCCTCAGGCTCGGTATTATGGATATCGCAATCCTTCGGCCTTGATTCCATTGTAAATACCGTAAATCTGGGAGAAAATGCGGCTTTCCTGCCCACCCCCGGGATTGAACCCGGACAACAAGGAGTTCGTCACCCGGTCTCCACGCAATCCGGTTTAGCCAACCACGCCAGACAGCCGGGTGATGATTATGATGAGGATGATGTGGTGGTGGTGGTGGCGGTGGTCAGTGCACAATAATGGTGTTTGTTTGGCAATACAAAGTAGGCTTTTCTCTTCTTCTTCTTCTTCTTCTTCTTTTCTTCTTTCTTCTTCTTCTTCTTCTTCTTCTTCTTCTTCTTCTTCTTCTTCTTCTTCTTCTTCTTCTTCTTCTTCTTCTTCTTCTTCTTCTTCTTCTTCTTCTTTTTTTTTTTCATCTTCTTCCTCTTCTTCGCGCTCACCAGTTGTAAACTCTGGCGAAAAGTTGGACTGCAGTTCTGTTCCAGAACCTGAGTGTTGCGTGTGCATCTGTTTTACAGATGTGACTCATTTGTATGCAGACTTCTGGTTCCTTGCCTCTCAAGCAAATGCACTCCGACTGTGAAGGAAGCTCCTAATTAGTCGACTCTTACGACATGCTTTTGGGTAGGCAGTGAGTCTATTTTTGTTTTCCCTATAACAGGGCCCCGGAACCCACACGGGGAAAGCAGGCTTTCAAAGTACAGGTCTGAAAACATGCGTGTTGTTCTTCTTGTCTTCGTATTTGCTGTTGCTATTGTTGTTGTTGTTGTTATTGTGTTGTTGTTGTTTGCCTTAGACTTGGACCTGACACAGATGAGGCTCGAATAGCATACACAACCTAACGGGCTGTAGCCCTGGGTTAAAACCATTCGTACATAGACTAAACAGTATACCTCTCCCGGTTTCTCTTGTGGTAGCACCAAAAATGAACCGCCAGAAAAGTGACGCAGCTGACGCCGATCAGGACATAGGGAATCCACAGTTCTGGGGAACTGCTTCTGTGTCATGACCAAATAAAAATGATTAATAATAGTATCAGTAGTAATATTAGTGGTGATGGTTGTAGTGGTTGAGGTGGTGGTAGTAGTAACAACAGCAGCATTAGCAGTTTTAGTAGTAGTATTTACAGACTAGTTCGAGAATTGTAGAAGTAGTAGCAGTAGTAGCAGCAACAGTAGTAGTCGTAGTAATAGTAGCTGCTGTTGTTGTAATTGCAGTGGTAGAAAAAGCAGTGACAGCTGCAGTAGTAGTATCTGCAAAAGTGGTTGCAGTAGGAGCAGAAGCAGTTGTTGTAAAAGCAGCAGCAATTTAACTAGTAGTAGTTGGGGTAATAGAAGTAGTTGAAGTAGTAATTGGTGTAGATCGAATAAGTTGCAAAGCAGCAATGGTGGTGGTAATGGGAGCAGCAGCAGCAGTAGTAGTAGCAGTAGGAGGTGGAGGAGTAGAAGTAGCAGTGGTGTCTCTGCAAGGCACACAACTTGGTATCAATTCGCATAATAAAAAGATTAAACAGAGGTTAGCATATCTCAGTATGCGATAATATCATAATACCATACAAAGTATACACGAAAAGATGAGAAAAACGTAGAGCACGAGTTAGACCAAAAACAAAATAGAAAGATAACATCAAAGATGTGTTTTTAGTCGCGGCGGCCATAAAAACAAGAAATAGAACCTCATATCTCTATCGACGCCTGAAGAGTAATGATAATAATAATAGTAATAATAATAATAATAATATCATTAATTATTATTATTATTTTTAAAAGAAGAAGAAGAAGAAGAAAAAGAAGAAGAAGATGAAGAAGAAGAAGGATAAAGAGGATAAAGAGGAGAAAAAGAAGAAGAAGAAGAAGCAGAAGAAGAAGAAGAAGAAGAAGAAGAAGAAGAAGAAGAAGAAGAAGAAGAAGAACAACAACAACAACAACAACAACAACAACAACAACAACAACAACAACAACAACAAGAATGCCATAATGTAGGCACATAGCGATTATTTCTTAGATATTTGTTGAGTATATCACGCCTTTATCCACGCCTATATGTGTATTGGGTATATAATGGGACAATGGGACCCCGGAACCCACACACCTTCAAGCCCCTATATTACTCAGTAAAAACAACTGTGGGTCTGAAGTGGTTTACTGACAGACAGATACTCGTTGAGTATTGTAGGTAATACAAAACATTAAGTCACTACAGTTCAAAAAGCTTGAACAGGACAACATTTTGCAGACCTGCCCACTCTACCTACAACTTAGAAAAAAAAACCTTGTCTCATTAGTACAGTGTGCAGAGCAAGCTATAGGGAACAATAAAGGTCTTGTAGCTGGCATGTGAGTTCAGTGAGGCAACCCACCTGATGGTCTGACCTGAGAAAACGATATTAATAGCAAAGAAGACGAACAAAGAAAAAGGATTAGACAGAGAATGACCCACGAGGCAAAAAAACTATCAAGAAGAAACTTTTTTCAGGACCCTCACCGGTGCTAAAAGATCCTGTACACTGTGTTTAGCTTTTTCCCTGACTCGACTTAAGTAAGAAGAAAGAAAGGAGAAATGAGAGTTACAAAAACCTTTAGTCCCGTGTCCCTAGTTTTGATTTTTGTTAAAAATCTCACCCCTTTTTTTCTTTTCTCCTTCTTTTTCTTCCCCCTTTTTACTCAGCGAAGTGTGGGAAGAGGGGGGGGGGGGGGGGGGGGTTTGTAACATTATTTGATGACCCTCGTCAAAGAAATTTTAAATTTCTGAGGTTTTTTTTTCTGTAAGGCTGTTCTTAATCCCATCACCATTTTTTCCCGAGGTTTTCTTTCCCTTTTTTACCCGTTGTAACGTTTTAGGGGGGGCCGCTGTGGCGATAAAAACCAGGGCATTTATTTAGATGCCCAACCCCTTTTTATTTTTGTTTTTAATGCCCCTGTAAAAATTGGCTTTATTCCCAGCTTTCGTTTTGATTTCATGTTTTCGTATTCTGTTTTTCCCTTGAAACCCCTGAAAGCTTTCTAAGGCATTTATCTTGTTGTCAAAATTTTTACGTTAATGGAAAATGTCTACTTTTGGCACTGATAGCTTTAGGTGGCCAAAAAAAAAATTTTGAAAAGTTCATTTTAGTATTCGGGTATCTGCTTGTGTGTCAAACGGGGAATATTTGGAATCTTTTATTTGTTAGCTTTTACATTTTCGAGCAATTTTTCTGTCCCGTTTTCAGGCGAATGTGAAAATTTCTAAGTACTTAAAATCCCCCCATTTGTTTTTAAGGGGTTAAATTTTTTAAATTTTAAACCCCAAACCCGGGACAAAATAAACATGGGTGGGATTCAGGGAAATGTATCCACATTGAAAAAGGGGGCTACAAAATACTAAACGGGGGATACAGGGTATACCTTTTACATGAGGTTAAAGGGGGATTTTCAGGTTGGTGGGCGGAAATTCCCAAAAGAAAAAAAAACTGTGTGGAACAGGGAGACCTTTAAATTTCCCACAGTTTTTATAGAGACCTTTGGCCCTTCTCATTTGAAAAAAAATGACAGGGGGGACGAAAAGGGAAAAGGGGGGGAAAAAAAAATACAAGGAAAAAATACCATTTAAATATAAAACTCCGCCCCGACAGAAACCCAAGTTTTGCCCCAAAGGGGTTTCCCAAAGAACCCAAAAAAACCCAAAAATACAATTTAAAAAACCAAAAACGCCCTGTATTGAGGGCCCCATAGAAAAAAAACCCGAAGAAAAAGAAGGGGCCCCCCGACCATAAAAATCGGTTTCCCCGGCGTGCCGCCATTTCAGGTTGGGAACCCGTCTAAGTCCCGGATAGTAAAAAAATCGAACTGTTTCCTTTCCCCCCCGGTTTTTCCCCCCCCCCGTAAAAAAGGGGGGAGAAAAAGGAAGAAGAAGAAGAAGGGAAAAAAGGGAAAAGAAGAAGGAAGAAGAAAAAAAAAAAAAAAAAAACCCCCCCGGGGAAGAAAAAAGAAGAAAAGAAAAAAGAAAGAAGAAGAAAAAAGAAGAAGGGAAAAAAGAAGAAGAAGAAGAAGAAGAGAAGAAGAAGAAGAAGAAGGGAAGAAGAAGAAGAAGAAGAAGAAGAAGAAGAAGAAGAAGAAAAAAGAAGAAGAAGAAAAAAGAAGAAGAAGGGAAAAAAGAAAAAGAAGAAAAAGAAGAAGAAAGAAAAAGAAAGAAGAAGAAGAAGAAGGGAAAAAGAAAAAAGAAGAAAAGAAGAAGAAGAAGAAGAAGAAGAAGAAAAAAGGAAGAAGAAGGGAAAAAGAAGAAGAAGAAGAAAAAAGAAGAAGAAGAAGAAGAAAGGGAAAAAGAAGAGAAGAAGAAGAAGGGAAAAAGAAAAAAGAAAAGAAGAAGAAGGAAGAAAAAAGAAGAGAAGAAGAAGAAGAAGAAAAAAGAAGAAAAAGAAGAAGAAGAAGAAGAAGAAAAAAGAAAAGAAGAAGAAGAAGAAGGGAAGAAGAAGAAAAAAGAAAGAAGAAGAAGAAGGAAAAAAGAAGAAGGAAGAAGAAGAAGAAGAAAAAAGAAGAAGAAGAAAAAGAAGAAGGAGAAGAAGAAGAAGGGAAAAAGAAGAAAGAAGAAGAAGAAGAAAGAAGAAGAAGAAGAAGAAAGAAGGAAAAAAAGAAGAAGAAGAAGAAGAAGAAGAAGAAGAAGAAGAAGAAAGAAGAAAAAAGAAGGAAAAAGAAGGAAGAAGAAGAAAAAGAAGAAGAAGAAGAAGAAAAAAGAAAGAAGAAGGAAGAAAGAAGAAGAAGAAGAAGAAGAAGAAGAAGAAAAAAGAAGAAGAAGAAGAAGAAAAAAAGAAGAAGAAGAAGAAGAAGAAGAAGAAGAAGAAGAAGAAGAAGAAGAAAAAGAAAAAAGAAGAAGAAGAAGAAGAAGAAAAAGGGAAAAGAAGAAGAAAAAAGAAGAAAAAGAAGAAACGAAAAAAAAGAAGAAGAAGAAGAGAAAAAGAAGGGAAAAAGAGAAGAAGAAAGGGAAAAAGAAAAAAAGAAAAAGGAAGAAGAAAAGAAGAAGAAGAAGAAGAAGAAGAAGGAAGAAGAAGAAGAAGAAGAAAAAAGAAGAAGAAAAAAGGGAAAAAGAAGAAGAAGAAGAAGAAGAAAAAGAAAAGGGAAAAAGAAAAAGAAGAAAAAGGGAAAAAGAAGAAGAAGAAGAAGGAAGAAGAAGAAGAAGAAGAAGGGAAGGAAAAGAAGAAGAAGAAGAAGAAGAAAAAAGAAGAAAAAGGGAAAAAGGGAAAAAGAAGAAAGAAGAAGAAGAAAAAGGGAAAAAGAAGAAAAAAGAAGGGAAAAAGAAGAAGAAGAAAAAGAAGAAGAAGAAGAAGAAGAAGAAGAAGAAAAAGAAGAAGAAAAAGAAGAAGAAGAAGAAGAAGAAGAAAAAGAAAAAAGGAAGAAGAAGAAGAAGAAAAAGAAGAAGAAGAAAAAGAAGAAGAAGAAGAAAAGAAGAAAAGAAGAAGAAGGGAAAAAGGGAAAAAGAAGAAAGGGAAAAAGAAGAAGAAGGGAAAAAGAAGAAGAAGAAGAAGAAGAAGAAGAAGAAGAAGAAGAAGGGAAAAAAAAAAAAAAGAAGAAGAAGAAGGAAGAAGAAACGAAAGAAGAAGAAGAAGAAGAAGGGAAAGGGAAAAAAGAAGAAGAAGAAGAAGAAGAAGAAGAAAAAAAGAAGAAGAAGAAGAAGAAGAAAAAGAAGAAGAAGAAGAAGAAAAAGAAGAAAAAGAAGAAGAAGAAGAAGAAGAAGAAGAAAGAAGAAGAAGGGAAGAAGGAAGGAAGAAGAAAAAGAAAGGAAAAAAGAAAAAGAAGAAGAAGAAGAAGAAGAAGAAAGAAGAAGAAGAAGAAAAAAGAAAAAAGAAGAAGAAGAAGGGAAAAAGAAGAAGAAGGGAAAAAGAAGAAGAAAAGAAGAAGAAGAAGAAGAAGAAGAAGAAGAAGAGAAGAAGGAAAGAAGAAGAAGAAAAAAGAAGAAGAAGGAAAAAAAGAAGGAAAAAGAAGAAAGAAGAAGAAGAAGGAAAAAAGAAGAAGAAGAAGAAGAAGAAGAAAAAGAAGAAGGCAAAGAAAGAAAGAAGAAGGGAAAAAGAAGAAAGAAAAGAAGAAGAAAAGAAGAAGGGGAAAAAAGAAGAAGAAAAAAGAAGAAGAGAAGGGAAAAAGAAGAAGGAAAAAAGAAGAAGAAGAAGAAGAAGAAAAAAGAAAAAGAAGAAGAAGAAGGGAAAAAAGAAGAAGAGAAGAAAAAAAGAAGAAGAAGAAGGGAAAAAGAAGAAGAAGAAAAAGACGAAGGGAAAAAGAAGAAGAAAAGAAGAAAAAGAGAAGAAGGGGAAAAAGAAAAAAAGAAGAAGAAGGGAAGGGAAAAAGAAAAGAAGAAAAGAAGGAAAAAAAAGAAGAAGAAGAAGAAGAAGAAGAAGAAGAAGGGGAAAAAGAAGAAGAAGAAGGGGAAGAAAAGCAGAAGAAGAAGAAGAAGAAGAAGAAGAAGAAGAAGAAGAAGAAGAAGAAGAAGAAGAAGAAGAAGAAGAAGAAAAAGAAGAAGAAGAAGAAGAAGAAGGAAAAAGAAGAAGAAGAAGAAGAAAAAAGAGAAGAAGAAGGGAAAAAGAAAGAAGAGGGGAAAAAAAAAAAGGAGAGGAAAAAGGGAAAAAGGAGAGGGAAAAAGGGGGAAGGGAAAAAGGGAAAAGGAAGAGGAAAAATTAAAACCAAAAAAGAAAAAGAAGAAGGGAAAAAGGGAAAAAGAAGAAAAAAAAAAGGGAAAAGGAAGAAGGGAAAAAGGAAGAAAAAGAAGAAGAAAAAGAAGAAGAAGAAGGAAAAGAAAAAGAAGAAGGAAGAAGAAGAAGACGAAGAAGAAAAAAAGAAGAAGAAGAAGAAGAAAGAAAAAGAAGAAGAAGAAAAAGAAGAAGAAGAAAAGAAGAAGAAGAAGAAGAAAGAAGAAGAAGGGAAAAAGGGAAAAAGAAGAAGAAGGGAAAAAGAAGAAGGGAAGAAAGAAGAAAGAAGAAGAAGAAGAAGGGAAAAGAAGAAAAGAAGAAAAAGAAGAAGGAAGAAGAAAAAAGAAGAAGAAGAAAAAAGAGAAAGAAGAAGGGAAAAAGAAGAAGAAGAAGAAAAAGAAGAAGAAAAGAAGGGGAAAAAAGAAAGGGAAAAAGAAAAAGAAGGGGAAAAAGAAGAAAAGAAGAAAAAAGAAGAAGAAGAAGAAGAAAGGGAAAAAGAAAAAGAAGAAAAAGAAGAAGAAAAAGAAAGGGAAAAAGAAGAAGAAGAAGAAGAAGAAGAAAGAAGAAGAAGGAAAAAAGAAGAAGAAGAAGAAGAAGAAAAGAAGAAGAAGAAGAAGAAGAAAAAAGAAAGAAGAAGAAAGAAGAAGAAGAAGAAGAAAAAAAGAAGAAAAAAAAGAAAAGACGAAGAAAGAAGAAGGAAAAAGAAGAAAGAAAAAGAAGAAGAAAAAAGAAGAAGGGAAAAAGAAAGGGAAAAAGAAAGAAGAAGAAAAAGAAGAAGGGAAAAAGAAGAAGAAAAAAGAAGAAGGGAAGAAGAAAAAAAGAAGAAGAAGAGAAAAAAGGGAAAAAGAAGAAAAAGAAGAAGAAGAAGAAGAAGAAGAGAAAAAAGAAGAAGAAGAAGGGAAAAAGGGAAAAAGAAGAAAAGAAGGGAAAAAGAAGAAGAAGAAGAAGAAGAAGAAGAAAAAGAAAAAAGAAGAAGAAAAGAAGAAGAAAAGAAGAAGAAAGAAGAAGAAGAAGAGAAGAAGAAGAAAGAAGAGAAGAAGAAGAAGAAAGAAGAAGAAGAAAAAAAAGAAGAAGGGAAAAAGAGAAGAAGAAAAAAGAAGAAGAAGAAGAAGAAAAGAAGAAGAAGAAGAAGAAGAAGAAGAAGAAAAGAAGAAGGGAAAAAGGAAGAAGAAGAAAAAGAAGAAGAAAAAAGAAGAAGAAAAAGAAGAAGAAGAAGAAGAAAAAAGAAGAAGAAGAAAAAGAAGAAGAAGAAGAAGAAGAAGAAGAAGGAAAAAGAAGAAGAAGGAAAAAAGAAGAAAAAGAAGAAGAAAAAGAAGAAGAAGAAAAGAAGAAGAAGAAGAAGAAGAAGAAAAAGAAGAAGAAGAAGAAGAAGAAGAAGGGAAAAAGAAGAAGAAAAAAAGACGAAGAAGAAGAAGAAAAAAGAAAAAGAAGAAGAAAGAAGAAGAAAGAAGAAGAAGAAGAAGAAGAAGAAGAAGAAAAAAAGAAAAAAGAAGAAGAAGAAAGGGGAAAAAAAGAAGAAGAAGAAGAAGAAAAGAAGGGGAAGAAAGAAGAAGAAGAAAGAAAAAAAGAAGGAAGAAGAAGAAAAAAGAAGAAGAAGAAGAAGAAGAAAAGAAAAAAGAAAGAAGAAAAGAAGAAGAAAGAAGAAGAAGAAGAAAAAGAAGAAGAAAAAGAAAAGAAGAAAAAAGAAGAAAGAAGGAAGAAGAAGAAGAAGAAGGAAGAAGAAAGAAGAAAAGAAGAAGAAGAAAAAGAAGAAGAAAAAGAAACAAGAAGAAGAAGAAGAAGAAGAAGAAGGAAAGAAAAAAGAAAAAAAGAAATTTGCGACATGGCTGGCCTTTGCTTCAGTACTGGAACCAGACAGGAAAAGCTGAAGCTCCACTCCAACGGCCATTCAGTTGGGCCGCCTGTTCAAACGCCTTGTTCGAGTCTCCATGATTGTGTGGACGCCGCTGAGAAGGAGCAAAACAAGACTTTTGGGAACAAGGTCAAGTACTGCCACTGTTACAATGATAAGAAAGTAACAAATCGGATAGGATGATGACTATATTTAGAATGGAAGCAAAAGAAATCTAATACGTGAAGTAAATCAATCAGGGGTGGAAGTAACGACAGAATAGATGTTGAATTGCTAGAAAAAAATATTTTAAGTGGTCATGATGCGTAACAGTAAAATTGATAAGCAGCTGCAACATTTAAAACCCTTCTCCACCACACGTTTACATAACTGTAAAAGTAACGGTCCCTTTTCCACACCTTTAGGCGTATTTGGAATACAGGGCTAGACTTATATTTTTGTAGACCATAACGCTGGCCGCCTTTACTTCCCATGACTGCACCTGATACCCACTCAATGCTAGGTCGACCTGGGAGTGAAGGTCATTTGAAATAACAAAGTCCGTCTCCGTTAGGACGCGAACCCACGACCTTCCGATTCGCAGTAACAGAATAACAGTTTCGATGTTCTAAACGGGAGATAGTCTGAGGGCAAATGTTCAATTATTGGACTAGCAGGTTCCGTATTAATTGCAAATGGCCGGCCCATGGATCACGAAGACATTGTTAACACTTTTATAGAGATAGAATGTTCTGAGGATTTTCTAAGCAACGTGTTCACATCACTGCTACGAAGCTGCGAGTGTCTGCAGGTTCTAGGCACACTCTAGATTCGGGGGCAAATGTAAAACGAGTAGTAAACAAGACGAAAACAATATGGCAACTTTTAGTTTGCTGTTAAAGAGAGAGACGACGCTAATATAAGATTGTCCTGAATGCTGTAATGATGAATAGTTCCCCAGGTGAACCAGATATGAAGGGGGAATCCGCCGGCATAAGCGCACACCTCTGTGATGTTATTGAAGGTTAGCAATAGCATTACATGGCAGGCTTTTAACTCATCCCGACAATCAACCAGACTTCTGAAAGTGAGGTGCTCAGCTATGGGGATTTGGGAGACTACCACGTTACATAACTCTAGAAACTCTACACGGCAGTCGCCTATTCCGAAAGCTGAGGTGTTTTGACCATATAAAACCTTATGATGTTCCAGATAGGGGGTGTTGTGTGCAATATATGGGAAGGGAAGTTCATTATTGAACGTAAAACTTGGTGCGGTGCAGCACACATTGAACGGAATGTAGAGAGAGAGAGAGAGAGAGAGAGAGAGAGAGAGAGAGAGAGAGAGAGAGAGAGAGAGAGAGAGAGAGTGACCGTGGACTCTACGACGCTGTGTAGAAGGCCTGTTCTAATCTGGATGGTTCCAGGCTGGTCCTGCATACCTGTGTTACGCTGGCGGTAGGTGTACGGGCTGTCTGTGAGTGTTGTTACAGTGGCCGAGCCAGCGTGACAGACGCTCGTGTGGTGAGATTATTTAGATCTCAATTACGTGTCAGGCCGCAGACGAAAGGTCTGGACAAGTTTCACAATGTACTGTACATCGGCCTGTATGATTCTGCTATGACAGTGTACCCAAGGGATGGGTGTCATAGAGGTAGACACATAATCACGAGTAGTGAGTTCGCACGAGCAGGTAATGTTTGCTCGTAGTTGACCACGGGACAGGGTGGCAGTGCCTTGCCAGTAGGAATGACTGTGGCGGTGTAACGTTTTATTCTCGTGATGCCTTTCATTGTTTTGGTGTTGAAATTAGAAATACATTAATTCTGTTTGACGTTCAACATGTATCCGGCGTCTTTTATTGCTGTTGGGCAGGAATGGTGACTTGTTACTGTAACACTATTTAGCATACCATGGATACTTGGCAAGTGTGCGTTGTATTAAGCGAACATTCGCACTCGTCAGGGGGGTACAGTTTCAGGGAAACGAAGCAGAGAAAGAAGACCTCTGCAAGGATAGACACAAGACATTGCCTATGTTTTGGCTAAGAAAGCACATAGGGCTGAGAATTGACTAGAAAAAGAGAAATTCTTGGGCGTGCCGTAACGATAGTGATGTTCTGTAAAGGACTTGCTGATTGATGCTAATAATGATCTGACGACCATGTTTTTTAAAGATTGGAAGTACCTCAGAACGAAGCATTGTACTCGAGGATCATGATATTGTTCCCCGCAACCTCAGACTTCGGGTCAATAAATGGCAGAAGCATGGCAGAATGGTACTCTTCGGGGTTGTTTTTGCCTCCGACAGCGCTTGGCTAGTGCAGTTTCCACATGTGGAGGGTATTCTATAGTTTCGCTGACTGAGCTACTGAGTTTAGTGCTTGGTGCAGACCTGTGAGCTGTGTTTTTTTTCACAGCCTTCTTTTGAGCAGCGGTTGTGTCGTGAGGTTCAATATGGCTGGCAGTCGATTTACGTGTGAGCTGGTGGAGTATCTTATGTAGTAATTCTACGTGTGTATGGTCAACATGTCGTGTCCGACTACTTCCAACAACTGGGCTAATTGTGTGTTCACCAGACGGGACAGTGAAGGACATTTCATTTGATTTGCACTGGCACAGGTTAGGAAAAGGATTCTAGCATGCTATATAGAGCCAGTTTTAACACACCATTGTGAATCCTGGACAATTAATAAGCAAGCCGAACAATATCTTGAGGCCTCGGAGATGTGGTTTAACAGAAGAATTCTTAGAATTCCTTGGACAGCTAAGAAGAGCAACCCTTATGTTTTGAAAGAGGCGAATGCTCAAAGACAACTTATCACAAACACCAGTAAGAGACGGTCATCGTTTTTTGTCATGTTATGAGAAGAGGGAAAATTGAACATGTTGTGACCACTGAAAATATATGTGGAAAGAGAAACAAATGAAGACAGCGGGAGAGGATTCTTGACAGTCTTTTCTCGTAGCATGGAGACGTGTCAACACACGAACTGATACGCACACTTTCAGATCGCTGGTTGTGGAGAGCATGGTCGCCCCCGCCACTCAGCAAGGTTTTTTGATGATGTCACACGCAGCAAGGCATGGGAAAACCCGATTGCTGTGACGTTGAAGCTCTGACTAAGACTAAGTCGCTAATCTCTAAACCACCGAGCCGCACGTGAAATATCTCCTCAAATGCGTTCTTTATAAATATTCTACCCCCTCCACCCCCCCCCCCCTTTTTTTTTTTTTTTGATAACGTCACATGACGGTCCAACATTTTAGAGGGTGGTAAGACTGGGTTTCCCGGCTTTCTGATGCTTTTAACGACCCCAAAACATCTAGAACTGGCCCTAACCCCAACCCACCTACGTCCCACGAGAGAGTGCAGCTTAGGACCCCACGACTGCATGGAGCCTATCTACCACACTCTGAAATATTAGACTGTTCCGTGACCTGTGGATATCCCGTGTTTGGGGTAGGCAATAAAGCAAACCCAAATGCTTAAAAATTGAACGTCTGTAGATAAAGGCTCTTTGTGGCAAAGTGGTCAAGCAATTTGCCTCGCGCTCCCAAAGTCGTGGATTCGTTTTACGGCTGCGTCCTTCAGTTCACGATGGCAATTATCAAGGAGATCCCTGGGGATCGTCTTCTGAGCTACGGAGTTCTTGCTCTGCACGGCGGCGCTCTCGGCAGGCGACTAGCCGTTCTGCGCAGAGAGACAGCAGTATTGGATAAAACCCTGTGCAATGAAGTAATCCTCTAAACTGTAACCTTAACCTTTAACGTCCATGCATAGCTAGGGGAGCCTTTTAGAGCCAACCCCTCCCTTCATTCCCTCAAATAAGGGAAGGGAGCTCAAACTGCACGATCTTTCTTGTTCCGACACCCCTGTCCCAAAGTACACATTTAGCAGACGATGGCACCAATTATATGGTTTCCCAGGCAGACGATGTTGTTAAGACTCGCCTTCCTGCAGGTGGGCCTTGTAAGACAACTATTAGTGTGTCCGGGGATGTTGTTAACTGATCGAAGACGCCAATAATGTTCGTATCATCCGCTATCAGGCGGCCTCATTAGTTATCGGCGTCATATTGTTCAAGTGCTGTTGTGATATAATGACCACACTAACGGGTGTGATAGCCTGTCCTCTGTAATCTTGGGAGCGGAGATATCAGAGTGGCCTCTGGTTTAGATTTAGGTTTGAACAACGAATCAGTATCATGGCACAAGAGTAGTAACCCACAAGTGCTCCGTTCTACTTCTTACTCAACTCTGAGTCCGAAGAATCACAGCGTAATTCACGAACTCCGTAGCACCGGTGACGATCCTGAAATACTTTAGCTAGATTTTTAAATCCAAAATTTTGTCCGAGCAGCGCCGTTAGGCTACTTTTTTTCTATTTTAAAATTGCCAAAGAATTTTTTTTACGTGCGCAAAAATACACACGTGGCGTCCGATCTAACTACCCATAGACCAGGAGAAATTACTAGTAGTCCACGTGAAAAATATTTCAGAGTTCACTGGGGCCAGCACTCGTGGCCCTATGCAATGTCTCGAGACCACACAGCCCGCTTTGGAGTGGCTTTACGCTCGCCTGTCAGTGTGTTGGTCAGTGTGTTGGTCAGTGTGTTGGTCAGTGTGTTGGTCAGTGTGTTGGTCAGTGTTTGAATCCATCTCAAGACAGAATATTTTTGTGGGTTCTTTACTTTTGTTTCACCCTATCTGGGGGCCTCCGAGATTTCATCGGGAATACCCAGGATAATCCCAAAGTATAGGGATGTTAGGGTTAGGGTTAGGGTTCGTGTTCGTTGGTGTTCATGTCACACGAACTAATACAAGTAACACTTAAAATTATGACGTAATAAACGCTTTTTTTTTTAACGTATCCAGAAACCATGAGTTGTAAACCCTTTGGCTCGGTACTTTGGCTGAGTGTCTTGTCGATGCCTCCAAAGGCGTGATGTAGTTTAAAAAGTTAGTTCTTTACAGGACGTTGCAGAACCAACCCCAGATTTTTTGGGCTTTTGTGGGCTTTTTCTAGGCAAATTTTACGTTCAGTCGCAATTAAGTGATTTTTATTTATAAGACAACGTCACATCAACAGATTCCTTGAACTAGGGGAGGAAATCTTGGCAAACCACGAAAGAACAGACTGTAAAGAAACAAAGGCATGCTATACGTATATTAAAAAATGTACTGTCATCTGCATACCAATTTGTTGCAAATCGCTTTGCGTTAATCCTGACAAATTAGGATAGTTATTCCGTTCAGTAGAATGTTGAATGTAGAATGTTGAATGTTGAATTAAGAATGACATCATAGCATTAGGTACACTCCCATAAGCGCTCCGTCCCATCTTCAACAGCAAGCGAAGAATTCAAATTCCCATGTAACCAGTAACTGTTTGATTGTACATTCGTCTCTTCCTTGAATTCTAAGTGTTGGCCAGGTCCCTGGTAACTCCCCGCAGCGCCATTTTCCGCGTACTGTAATGATTTATTTGTGCATCCGCACTGTTCACTACGCTCCCAAAGGGCCCTCACAATATCTAGTTTATCATACTTCAATTCACCACCAAGTGGTGTAGTACCGGCCAGTCTATCTGCCTGCTCGTTTCACAGAACACCAGCATGACATGGAGAGAATATCACATGGAGGTTAACTTCCCGGGACCTCTGAAGTCAGTCAGTCAAGCGATGCCTGGAACCGTCACAGAGCACGCCTGTCTCCACCTTTCTCAACACACTACGTGAGTCACTTACAATTACAGTAGAAACTTATGTTCAGTAAACACTGGAAAACTACACAATGTAAATTCCCCCCCCCCCCCCCCCCTCACCCCCCAAAAAAAATTATTGCTTTGTTGCGACATCATAAAAATGATTTGCAACCGGACCTTTTTTATGGTTTGCAGTACTGGCACCTTTCTTTTAGGCATAATTTTGTCAGCGCAATAGTAATATAGTAGGTGATATTCTGTGGGATCGCCGGCGTCTTATGTAGACACTTTTATTTTCCAGAAAGAACCAAAAAAAAAAAAAACCTGCCTGCAACAAATATATGCTTGGTAAAGAAACAGTGTTGTTGGTGTGAGTGTTGGTGTTGTTTTATAGGTGTCTGAGCTGTTGTGTATTTATTTATTTATTTATTTATTTATTTATTAGTGGTATTTGTACCGAGGCGGACATGCAAGCAGCCCTACACACACTTCAAGTCATCTACTAGAAAGGGAGGCTTAAGCACGGAGATGAATTGAAGCGGATGATATCTGTAGCAACGAACCTCAAGGATTCAGAATAAAGATGAAATGGAGGAAGCAGAAGAAGAAGAAGAAGAGGAAGAAGAAGAAGAAGAAGAAGAAGAAGAAGAAGAAGAAGAAGAAGAAGAAGAAGAAGAAGAAGAAGAAGAAGAAGAAGAAGAAGAAGAAGAAGAAGAAGAAGAAGAAGAAGAAGAAGAAGAAGAAGAAGAAGAAGAAGAAGAAGAAGAAGAGAAGAAGAAGAAGAGAAGAAGAAGAAGAAGAAAGAAGAAAGAAGAAGAAGAAGAAGAAGAAAAAGAAGAAGAAGATGATGAAGAAGAAGCAGAAGAAGAAGAAGAAGAAGAAGAGAAGAAAGAAGAAGAAGAAGAAGAAGAAGAAGAAGAAGAAGAAGAAGAAGAAGAAGAGAAGAAGAAGAAGAAGAAAAAGAAGAAGAAAGAAAAGAAGAAGAAGCGGCTGTTATCCTCTTGGAAAAAAGGGGGGAAAAGGAGGAAGCGGGTGTTTTTCCCTCTATTGTTTACGTCATTCCAATGCCTGATAAGGACACTTTTATCTAACCGGATGAGTTAATCCTGGTTTATCGTGAAGGAAATAATTTATAAAGACGACGGAGCGTGTTAGACAGGGGTGAAAGATACTGCCAAATCCCGAATGGTGAAGCAAGAGCAGTAGAATAATCGATGGACCAGCAGTGAGATGGAGTGAAGAAGACAAGGAATCGCTGACACCTGTACAATAGGCAATCAGGGAACAGAAATAGGAGCAATGCAGGAAATAGAGGAGAGTTGTCGAGAGGTTTGGCTGATTCCACAGAAATAGGCTAGAACCGCGTAAATTAACGGTTGTCGTTTAATATCTCGTTAAATACAAATGGAATAAATACATGTTTGTTATAAATTACGTTCCTCACTTTACTGTGTGTGTGTGTGTGTGTGTGTGTGTGTGTGTGTGTGTGTTTTTAAACATGATCTTATTTTTCTCTTTTTGAGTCTTCTTTTTCTGCCAAAATGCCTCTTCGTTCTCTTTGCATGCTTTTCCCCCGACCCCCATGCTTTCCTTTGTTTTTAAATGATAACCATTTGTCTTCTCCTCCTCCTGTTTCCTCTCCTCCTCCTTGTTGTTGTTGTTGTTGTTCATTTTTTTACCAAGCCGTTAGTGAATAAATAATTGAACAGCGAGTGTGGCGTTGCAGAAGACTGAAACACCAGAAAAATACAATTAAATGTTTCGATCGAAGCCTTATTCCACCAACCACCGACCATTAACCCTAGACATTTATGGTGCATGCATAAGCCTTGGATTGTGGCTGATTTAGGACGGAAGCTCTAATAGGCGGACAGAGAACTTATGCTCTGATCAGGCAGATTCTGGGTGCTTAATTAGTGTCCTACCCCAAACAGGGGAAATCCACAGGTCACGGGACAGTCTAATATTTCAGGGGTGGTAAATAGGCTGCATGCAGTCGTGGGACCTATGCTGGATGCATTCGTAGGAAATAGGCTGCACTCTCTCGTGTTACGTAGGTGGGTTGGGGTTAGGGCCAGTTTTAGATTTTGTGGGGTCGTTAGGAGCATCAGAAAGCCGGGAAACCCAGTCTTACCACCCTCAAAAAATGTTGGACTGTCCTCTGACGTCACCTGGGTATGATACTAATAACGAACCAGTTTCTGCAGCGTACTTTGTTCCAAATGTACTGGTCCGACCTTTTCACGATCATCGTAGGGGGAAGATCGGGTAAATGTGGGACTGTCAGCAAAGCAGGAAACATGTGATTGCCAAGGTGTGCACAAAAGCCACAGAAGCCACGTGAACTACCTGAAGTAAAGGAAGTAAGCTCGATCCAGTCCAATCCATTTGCAGAACACAGATTATTAATTCGATCGCGTTCAAGCGTTTCTGCTCCTCGGAGCATTTGCTTATATTAAGGATCTTTGGCTCTCCTTTAAATAACGGTCGCTAGCTGGAAGGCGACGGTCGCTTAGTCGGAGTTCACTCCCTTGGCTGCAGTGCCAAGTCCCCCTTTTCTACCAGTGGACCCCAAACGGAGAATATTCAAGATTCAATTATACAAATTTAAACGTTTTATTTAATTTTTTTAGAGCAGCCCCCCCCCTCCCCCACCCTTTTCTCCAATTGTGTGTGTGTGTGTATTCGGTACGTGTGTTTGTGTACGTGCTTGTGTGTACATAGAACAACCCAGGGCTTATTCCTTCTAGCGGTCCGCAGCGGGACGCAGTAGCGGCACTTGTTTTAACTCATCATTTCTTTTTCTTTTTTTTTTCATTTACAACCAAAAATGCAATGGAATGGATATAAAGTAAGATCTGACATAAGATCCTACAGCCTCTTAAAAACAATACTGCAGGGCTCAGTAGCGGGAAAGAGGAGAAGAGGCAGACCAAGAAAGACCTGGTTACAGAACCTGACTGACTGGCCCGGCCTCAGGCATGCAACCATGAAGTCCATCGCAACTGACCGACATAGATGGATAGAGCTGATCAGACAGTCAACAGAAACTGGTGACCCCACGACACGTAGTTACGGGATGATGATGATGATGATAATGATGATGATGATGATGATGATGATAATGATGCTTCAGCGCAAGTGTAAGAGAAACTTTGTAGTGAGTACTGATATCCTAGAAGCCGTTAAAGCGTAGCGGCTAGACGGGCGCTTGCGGATCAGAATGTCGTGTGTTCAGATGCTGACGGAGCCGGAATTGTTTTCAGAAATTACCTTGGTTCCAGGTAGACCCACCAATGAGGGTACTAGGGACAGTCCTGGGAAGTAAAGGCGACAGGAGTGATGTTGACCACATTGAGTGTCGATCGGTAAATAAAATATAGGTGTTGCACTATATTCTCAATACGCCTGTTAAATGCGTAGAAAGGAGTACTTTTACTTTTTTTTCCTATCTTGTCTGGACGCTTTGTCGTGAGTAATGGCTTATTTTGTTTCTAGACAAGAGAGTTCTTTGTGTTATTTTATTTCTCGAATTGAACTCTCATTGAGTAGTTCTGCTTTGCATAATAATTTGTCATCGTGTCTTTATCTGAATTCATTCTTTTTTTCTACATAACAGTCTCCATCCCCATCTGGGAGGAATATTTAGTAATTTTCAATGCCCCACCTGCTTGTTACCGGGGCCCTAATATAACCTAACGGTTGACCGGGGTGTCTATGACCTCTCCGCGGATGATTCTCATCCGAATGGTGGGACTTTGTGTTACCGGTTTTTTATCGCTCTGTGTGATGTCCTGGTGGGACAAAACGTCAGTCAGTCTACTACAAATCGCCATTTGTATGATCTTTACATTTTCCTGTCGCCGTCTGCTCACAAACCTTGACCTGCGAGCAATTATGTAAGAAATAGGGTCTACAGCACTTTGTGACACAACTTGTCAATCTATACAGTTTTATGTTTGTTAGAATTTATCTCACGTTGTTGAATACATCTTTGACACGTATTTTACGTTATCTCATTTTTCATCTTTGACAGTTCTTCGGGTTGTGATAGCCACATAATGAATATCTGTGTATGTGATTAGGCTGTCAATAAATGAAAGCTGATTAAACAGTTTTTATAATCTTCTTATGTGTGTATGTATGTGCGCGCGCACGCGAGCGTATGTGTGTATATACAGCTCAACAAAGTTATGTTTTAACGAAGCAAACTTCATTTGTTCATGAAACTGTAATTCTTTATTAACCTAATTTGTCCGTGATACAAGGAAGTATGCTGTTCTTCGTTACATCGTTGCTTTTTGTTTTGTATCTGTTTATCAGCTTGTTTTTCTTGTCGTCCCTATTGTTTGGGGGGTACGGGGGGGGGGGGGGGTGCTGATGCTTAAAGTACACGCATTCTTCTACTTCTTCTTCTACTTCTTCTTCTTCTTCTTCTTCTTCTACTTCTTCTTCTTCTTCTTCTTCTTCTTCTTCTTCTTCTTCTTCTTCTTCTTCTTCTTCTTCTTCTTCTTTCTTCTTCATCTTCTTCTTCCGCTTCTTTCTTCTTCTTCTTCTTCCGCTTTCTTCTTTCTTCTTCTTCTTCTTCTTCTTCTTCTTCTTCTTCTTCTTCTTCTTCTTCTTCTTCTTCTTCTTCTTCTTCTTCTTCTTCTTTCCTTCTTCTACTACTACTTTCTTCCCTCTCTTCTTTTCTCTCTCTCTTTCCCCTCTCTCTCTATCTATTTAAACACGATCTGCTCTCCTCATTATGTACAATCGGCTCCACTTTCTCCCTCTCTGTTTAATCATCTGCTTCTCCTCATTATGTACAATCGGCTCCACTTTCTCCCTCTCTCTTTCTCTCTCTCCCCCTCTCTCTATCTATTTAAACACGATCTGCTTCTCCTCATTATGTACAATCGGCTCCACTTTCTCCCTCTCTGTTTAATCATCTGCTTCTCCTCATTATGTACAATCGGCTCCACTTTCTCCCTCTCTGTTTAATCATCTGCTTCTCCTCATTATGTACAATCGGCTCCACTTTCTCCCTCTCTGTTTAATCATCTGCTTCTCCTCATTATGTACAATCGGCTCCACTTTCTCCCTCTCTGTTTAATCATCTGCTTCTCCTCGTCTTCGCAATAATCAGCATCACCAAAAAATCCCTAACCAGATTGCAAGGGCGACCACGCTTTCCACAACTCCCATTCATTGCAACAGCCTTTCCTCGTACTCCCTTCCATTCGCAGTTTTGCTTTGCCCATTTTTTTTTTTTTTTGCTCGAGGTTGCGGACGAAGGGAGGTCACCATTTAGAAAATCCATCCTGCATGCGTGTATTTGTTTTTGTACGTGTGTGTATGCCTTATGTATTTTTATCAGCATCCGCACCTTTGCATTTCCATCTTTGAACTTCAATCGATCTCTTTCTCCACGGCAACAGAAAGGCCATTTGATTTGTTAATGGAAGATAAAAACTTGCACCGCGGCGTTAAATTTCCAGTTAAACTATTAGAGATTGTACTAGGTCGCTTCAATTGAAGATAATTTAAACTACGATTAAAATTACAGTAACTATGCCACTGTCTTGTAACAGGTCAATATTGTTGTTAAGGATGTCATGAGTGTTAAGCACGTGAGATCTCGGTGCAGAGATACACGGCGCCATAACAAAGACAATTTAAATGGCCGCCTCACTTTTGACGTGCACAAAGTCATAGTTATAGCAATTTGTATCCTACTTTTATGTGTTTTCTTTCGGTACCGAAGTGCAGGTGGTCGAGTGGAACTGTTGGATAGGTAAGTACACAGATTAGGCTTGATTGGTAAATATACAGACAATGTTATGAGAGAGATGTACTGTTGCATGGGTAAATACATGGGTAAATACACGGATACGGTATGAGAGATGTGCACTGTTGGTAAGATAAATAGACAGACCAGGGGTGTAAGGTATTGTATGTGGGTAAAAAGACAGATAGGGGTATACGAGAGAGGTAATGTTGGATAGATAAATAGACAGATAATGGTATACGATAGGGGTACAGTGGACAGATAAGGGTATTCAAGAGATATGCATTGAATGAATAAATAGAGATTTAAACGTGTGCGAGACAGGTACTATGGATGGAT
Source organism: Candidula unifasciata (assembly GCA_905116865.2). NCBI lineage: Eukaryota > Metazoa > Mollusca > Gastropoda > Stylommatophora > Geomitridae > Candidula > Candidula unifasciata. Next base: position 29,373 of record CAJHNH020000811.1, on the reverse strand, counting down.
AAGTTATTTAGTTAGATAGTTGGGTTATCATCATTGCACTCCGGACATGTCCATAGGTGCTCAGATCCTCCCCTCAGTATGAACCCCAACGTCCGATGGCTAATAGTACCAGTTCTATGTTGATTAACAAGTCTTCTGAAGTGTCCGGTGTGCGTGTCGTTTTTTGCTGTGCCGATCTTAATTCCCAAGTCTGCCATTCTGGCGAGTGATGTGGATTCACTGCCACCAAAGTCCTCTATCCTTCCCATTTCTCTGAGGTCATTGATAATATCAGCATGATCCATAGGCCGACCGTCGGTAGTGATAACGGATCCAGCCAACCTGTCAGCTCTTTCATTTCCATCGACGCCTGCGTGTCCCGGAACAAAAATAAAGGTGACTCCACGCACAGTGGACTTGTGGATGGATAAATAGACAGTTAAGGGTACGCAAGGGATGCACTGTTGATGGCCTAATTAAACAGATAAGAGTATGTTAAAGATGTACTTTTGTATACATAACCAGCCATACTGGGCAGGGGTGGGGGCAGGAATCAAATGGGCACTCATATAAGGATTATGAGACATAAATAACAGACAACTAATACTTTAAAACACAAAAGTAGGTTCTGTACAAAACAGACCAGATTATCTGGTAAAACTTCAAAGCAAACATGTCAACCCATAGTTGCCCCATTTCTGTGCCAACAGAAAATTGTGCAGTATGCCCATCAGTGCCCCTTGTTAAAAACTTCACACCGGCTACAGACTCAGCAAAGCATATAACATATGCAATAGTAAATATATAAGCAGGCGTCAGATGTGCCAACACAAACACTCCGACACTAGATATGAAGTTTGTTGTCGCTGGAGGCAGTAGTTATAACAGATCAGTAGTTGCACACGCAATTATTCACATAAGGTACCACCAGTTCTTTGGCAACAGGCCACTCGATATTTTCTGAAACTGCACTAGCCAATACAAACGTGTGGCACAGTCGAAAAGCAATCGAAGTGAAATCTGCAACTCACAGTGTCGCGCCACGCACTGAAGCAAGTAGCCGGGCAGGAGAACTATATCCTTTCAGTCTTTGTATGGAGGAAAACGCAACAGCTAACTATTAATTGTCAGAAGCTAAAACTTGCCAAGACTAAAAACAGTAAACCAGCCTATCCGCCATATTGACTAGATAGTAAGCCTACGAACATGTGGCGGTTTTAACCTTGTGCGCACAGCGTTTTTTCTTAGGAATCACTGTTTGTGATCAATGGCGCAATTCACTTGAGTGGATTTGTATCATTTTCAGCCACAACTACAAACAACTTTTTCTCTGCAGTTTTTTCCAGAAGCCATTTTGAGTGTCGTCTTCCTTTTGGTTGATTATTTTTATAACGAGTTATTTCATTGCAGTTTTTCTCCAGGCTATTATCTATTTTACCGAAAACCTGTAAAGCGCCCCAATACTGCATATTTTACGACTTTCTCTTAGATCACCTGTCTTTTAAAGAGTGTAAAAAGCCCCAGCACTCAATATTTTACGACTAGCTTGTAAAACGACCCAGCACTCAATATTTTATGACTAGCTCGTAAAACGCCCCTGCACTTAATATTTTAACACTAGCTCGTAAAACGCCCCAGCACCTAATATTTTACCATAACTTATAAAACGCCCCAGCACCTAATATTTTACGACTAGCTTGTAAAACGCCCCAGCACCTAATATTTTTCGACTATCTTGTAAAACGCCCCAGCACCTAATATTTTACGACTAGCTTGTAAAACGCCCCAGCACCTAATATTTTACGACTAGCTTGTAAAACGCCCCTGCACTCAATATTTTAACACTAGCTTGTAAAACGCCCCTGCACTCAATATTTTACCACCTGCTTGTAAAACGCCCTAGCACTCAATATTTTACCACCAGCTTGTAAAACGCCCTAGCACTAAATATTTTACCACCAGCTTGTAAAACGCCCTAGCACTCAAATTTTTACCACCAGCTTGTAAAACGACACAGCACTCAATATTTTACGACTAGCCTATAAAACGCCGTTGCACTCTATATTTTACATCTGGCTTGTAAAACATCTATGTACAATATATTTTACGACTTTCTGGTCAAGCGAACATGCACTGTGCATTTTTGTAACCACACCACTGCTAGTATACATCAAAACAAGACTGAAAACCCGAAGGCGTGTGCCATTAAAGCTAAACATAACACGTACGGCCGTATCGATAACCCAGCAAATTAACCGATAATTCCCGCAAGCCTGAACTGACTAATTATAGCTTTCTATTTTCAGGTTTCATGATTGGAGTAATTATTCCTTGATATACGTGTTCACGGCAGAACTAATTGAAACGTAATGTCATCTAGGTTTGAGATCCTGTCTTTAGGGTTGACACGTAGGAAATTTGATAATTTTATTTAGAAGAAGATTTCTCTCTGACTTTATTGCTGGAGATTTTTCTCTGACTTTATTGCTGGACTGTGGGGCGAAATAGAAGGCAGATAAGACAGGAAGTGATGGTGGGTTAGTGAAAAAGAAAAGTTGCATATCCTTTACATTTCATTTCCCAGCCCACGTTATAGCTAACATATAAACAAACGTATTTATGTATATTTTGCAGATGTTAGTTGGTCGACAGATTATCCTCATTGCACGTAGAAACCACTCAGTCCATAAGTGCTCGGATCCCCTTCTCTGTATATCCTGCAGCGTGTAGCAGATGACACCAGTTCTATGTTTGTTTATTATTCTTCTTTATCTACCCACATAGTGATGTTGATTCTTAATTCAACATTTAACATTCATTCAACATCTTCTTCTACTTCTTCGATCCTTCTGTCAGAAAACTTATATCGGGAGGCCGGTAGCCTTTATGAAAGCTATCGTGTAGTCCATATCTTCTCGTGTACCATACAGCTTTGTCTTCATTGTGGTTGGAACAGGCCAGATTGCGTCTCTGTTGTCAGCATACAGTTGGCAGAGTTAGGGAACATACTCAGCATTTTCTGGTGCCAAGTTGCTAGGGCACGTCTCCGTGTTGCCTACACCGAAAAGTTTTAACATGTTTTTGTTAGCAAAATCTGTTTTCCCCGTCCTTAATCTGAATATAACACACTGTGCATCACTAGGCAGGCAAAGATTATGTCATCATCATCATCATCATCATCAAGTAAGTAAAAGCAAGCAAAGGAACCTTTTCCATGCCTTCATGTGTATTGGGCAAATAGGGCTAGACCTAAATTTCATAGACCCATCGGAACTCGGTTGGTGATGTGTTCAGCATCACACTGGTCGCCTTTACTTCCCAGGACTTACCTAGTACCCACTCAAGGCTGAATCGACCCAGGTCATTTTCGTCCATGCCATAAAAGCAGTCGGTCATGTTTCACCATCCAACATAGTCACCAAAAGTATGTAGCTCACTATCTGTCTGTACCAACCACTCAAATAAAAATGAAAAGAATGATCGACTGTTCGAGGTTATAATAATAATAATAATTATTATTATTATTATTATTACGTTCACCGTCTGTAAACACCGGCGCCAGGTTGTTGTTATTCGTCTACTTCTGGACTTTGGGTGCTTTCCTAAAATCCTACCCCAAACAGGCAAATCCACAGGTCACGGGACAGTCTAATATTTCAGGGGGTTTTAGATAGGCTGCATGCAGTCGTGGGACCTAGGTTGCACTCTCTCGCGGGACCTAGGTGGGTTGGGGTTTGGGTCAGTTCTACATATTTTAGGGTCGTTAAATGCATCAGAAAGCCGAGAAACCCAGTCTCACCACCCTCTAAAATGTTGGACTGTTCTGTGACGTCGTCTGGGGTAGGATATTGGGAAAAGGACCGTCTTGTTTGTTGTTGTTCCAGACCTTAATTTTTGTAGGCACTTCCGTTTTACGGATCTTCCTATTTTATTTTATGCTGTGTGACTGGTGCTCCTCGCCTCGCTGGTGGGTGCACAGCGTCTTCGAAGGATACAGCCCCGATTTGTCGACTTTTACGACATGTTTCGGTGGTGGGGGTTCAATGGATCTATTTTTTTTTTTCGCCCACTAAATTACGGCTCAAGAACCCAAGCGGAGAGTTTCAGAAACAAATCCAGCAACTTTAGTAAACATATTACACTCACTGACCTTTCCATCATTCAAGCTCCAGAGCTTAACGATCTAGTTCCCTTGATCTCGTCTGCTCCTGTGACACAAGACGAGAGTTCACGTATACTTTCTCACAAAGGTTAATCAGTGAGAGTTATTTGTGTGTAGAGATGTATGTCTTGGAGTTCTGTATTTATGATTATACGTCTGAAACAGGTCGCTTTTATGTAAAAAAAATTTATGTAAAATTAGAATGGGGATACTTTATAGGCGGGAGAAATGTGGGTGGAATTTGAATGAAGGCTGAGACGTGTGCGTGGATTTTAAGTGGAAAGTAATCTTGCTGGTGGATCTTGAGTCGCCGTCTGAGTCTGTGAGGGAGACTTTTGAGTCTTTGACTGAGTCATGTGTGTGTATGTGTGAGTAGGGGGATCTACACACACATATTTATCTGAGTCTAAACGTACAGTGCAGACCCCTTAAGAGAATCTCGGATTTGGTGAATTTCTGTTGTGAAGAACAATTTATTTTTTCCGGCTGTTTTCTTTATCGAATTGTTAACTGGAGAAGAGAGATTTCTGATAAGAAGAAAGAACACATTCTTCGGTCCCCGGTAAGTTCTTCCTATCAGGATATATTTATATATATATATATATATAAATATATATATATATATATATATATATATATATATATATCACACACACAACGATATTACCATAGGCGCTCCGTTCCCCATTTTCAGCAGCAAGATTATTTGCGGGTGCAATGCAGTCTATCGTGATTGACCGTTTACGTTAACAATGTGGGATGCAAGTCTAGTGTGGTACCTATAGTCTTAACACGCCTCTCAGCTGCCTTATGCATTTTTACTTTGCGAGTGTGCATTTCAAAATTTTGCTAGGGCTGACAAATGTTTTATTAGTTTGCAAATGAGGCGGTAAAGGACATTTTGTGCGATTTCCACTAGCACGATAAAGGAAACAGCCACAAGGCGACCCCTCTGCGGTGGTGTTGGCACCTTCCTTAACTAACTATAGCAACGATTTGCATCAGTTTACAGACACATGTGTGGAGGGTGTGGGGGGGGGGGGCCATGATTGTAAATAGTATTAATAAGAAACCCCAAATTATGCCATTTGAAACAATCAGTCAACAGCCTGTCCTTTGCAGAACCTTGTTCCCATAACAACATTTCAGAAAACTTCTCGATCACAAGCAAGATGTCCGATACACCCATCTGGAGATCATCCGCCACATCCTGCACCCATCTTCTCTTTGGCCTTTCTCTTCCTCTCTTCCCAGGCATATACCCCTCCATTATTATTCTCTCTAAACTTTCGTGACGTTTCAAGTGACCAAACAATTTCAATTGTCTGTGTTTTATTGCCTTTCATAGCAAAACCTTCTTCAATATTCAGTTCTCAAAGTATGGATGCATGTTATTTTCTTACCTATGATATTCTGAGAATTCGTCTATGACATTTGTATAACATTTAAAAACCCGAAAGGTGCCACACGCAGACTTATACGCACACACACACGAATGCACTCGCTCACGCACTACTTCATTCAGCTCCAAAAAGTAAAATACCCCAAAGAAATCGGCTGTGAAAACGCGAAGACCCATATTATGAATACCAGAGCGGGTACTGTGTTATCTTCCGCCATGTTTGTGATTATTATTGTCTTTAGTTACCGTGGTAACGGAAGTCGCAAATAATGGCTTCTGAATGGCTGTTAACTTTGCTGGCGCATTACGATCTGCTCATAAAGATGTCAGGGCTTGCGTTTTATGACCTAGGGGACTGTGTTTAGGAAGCCATGACACCGCAGTGGCTAGCGCGACTGTCTGCTGCCTTTGCCGGACTTCCAGTCAATATGATTAGGGAAAGGGGATTGGGGAAAGAGGGGGTGGGGGGAATTGTAAGACAAGATTACTGTTTTTAGCCGTGCCGAGGTTTTGGTTTTGATAATAGTTGGCTGTTGCATTTTCTTCCATGAGTAGACTGAACGGATATGGTGAATTTCTGTTGTGAAAAACAATGTATTTATCCCGGCTGTTTTTCTTTTTTTAATCGTTGTCTGGATAAGAAATATTTCTGATAAGAAGAACCATTTTTCGGTCACGGTAAGTTCTCTCTATCGGGATTAACCATAGCATAGCTGCTAAACTGAACACATAGCGCGACACTGTGAGTTTCAGAGTTTATTTGGAATGCCTTTCAACTGTGCCCAACGTGGTTTATGTCTTTTTCTTCTTCTTCTTCTTCTTCTTTTTCTTCTTCTTCTTCGCATTTAGCGGCTGTAAACTCCGACGGAAAGTTATGGTTGTTCATCCATCTCTAGACTTTGGTCTTTTTGCAAACCTGAGTGTTCCGTGCTCCTCCTTTTTAAAGGTCTGACTTATTTCTATTCAGATTGTTGGTCCCATGACTCTCAGGCAGATGCACTCAGGCTTCGAAAAAAGCATCCCCCCCCCCCTTCCTTTCCTCCCCGGGGAGTTTGGGTTTTGAACTGCAGATTCAGAAAATGGCGAGTAACCTGTTGCCAGAGTATTGGTTGTGCCTTATATGATTACATGCCTATGCAACTTCTGATCTGCTGCTTCAATCGATGATGGACATGGTTAGTGCCGGATTGCTTATGTTGACACTTATAACGGCTGCCTTATGCATTTAATGCGTGTGCAGGCTGTTGGCTTTGCTTAGATTGCAGTCTGTATCAGTTTTTTTCCCCACAGTGGACAGTGGTGGTCATCCTGTGTGATTTTCATTGGTACAGGGACAGTGCAGCTATGGAATAACCCGTTTTCTACGGAGCCGGCGCTGCAATTCTCTGATTACCTAGCCCTCTGAGGTTTGAAGTTTGAACAACGGATCAACATCATGACCCACGTGTAAACCAATAAGTGCTCCGTTCGTCTTCTAACTCAAGTCTGAGTCCGAAGAAGCTCAGCACAGTGCATAGGCTCTGTAGCGCCAGCGAGGATCCTGAAATACTTTTGGTAGATTTTTAACTCCAAATTTTGTCCTGGGCAGCGCCGTTAGGCTATTCTTTTTGATTTCTAACTGTCCAGGGATTTTTTACGTGTGCAGCAATGCACGCAGGGCGTCCGATCTCACTACCCAGAGACCAAGGAGAATTATAAGAAGTCATAGTCCACGTGAAAAAATCCCAGCCCTTACCGGGGTTTGAACCCGGAACCTCTAGCACTCGAGGCGGACACCATGCCTCGAGACCACGCTGCAACTAGTATTAGAAAGGAATCTGCAGCTTTTTAAAAGCATGAACACGATATAGAACTCTAATTATATAAACAATCAAATTATATATTTTCAGTTCTAATGTTGTTTCAGTGTAATATATGTCTGTGAAATGTTGTGCACTATTACAACAATATAGCATTAATAGCAGCAACAACAACAAAATGAACAACTACCGGTTGTAACATAAACAACAAATGAACAGCTCCCAGTTGTAACATTAACAACAAGTGAACAACAATCGGTTGCAACATCAACAACAAATGAACAACTCACAGTTGTAACATCAACAAAATCCCAACAAACACATCAATTTTAACTAACTGTAATAAATTCTTTGAGGATCTTGCCTGGTTGGCAACAATCAGGCCAGGGAGACTGTGGCCCTCCTAGCCAAAGCCTCAATTATCATCCCAGATTTGGCTTTCAGAAAGAGTTTGACGTCTGCATTTTTAGAATACCAGTGGGGAAATTTATTGATTGTGCATTCATTAATGCAGTCGTTGGCGATATTTCTTTCCGTTGTTCCTTTTCTTCCTTGATTATCTTTGCCTTTGATTTTATACATTTGTATTCAAGCAGCATTTGTCGTTGAATAGTAATGTGTTGTCTGGAGGGGGCAATTTGAGGCAGCTGAGGCAGGATGCAGACAGTTACGGGCACCAGAACCTGGAAAATGGGGGCAGAGCGGGAGCGGCACAAGTCTATTGAGTTCACTTTCTAATTACGTTCGAAGATTTACTACAACCCATCTCCGTCCATGGCTCGCCGATAGACAACTTCGTCGGCGGTCTTGACTGTATGTGGGTCTATCTCCTTTAATTGCATCAACACTGCTGGAGTTCTTTTCACGGCTCCTGATGAAGTGCAATGCTATGCCATTTTTTGTAGTGCACACAACCAAGTCACACTTATAACCTAAAACTGTCCCCCTCAGAGATGCTGGTTGAATGTAACGATTTGTTTTCCCAGCAAAGCGCCTACCCACCATTTACTGTAACCTGCTTTCACTCTCTGTCCTCCATCACTGTATAAAAAATTTTCCCCCTTGTTAAATTCTTCTTTTCTTCTTCTTCTTCTTCTTCTTCTTCTTCTTCTTCTTCTTCTTCTTCTTCTTCTTCTTCTTCTTCTTCTTCTTCTTCTTCTTTTCTTCTTCTTCTTTCTTCTTCTTCTCTTCTTCTTCTTCTTCTTCTGCTTCTTCTTCTTTCTTCTTCTTCTTCTTCTTCTTCTTCTTCTTCCTTCTTTTCTTTCTTCTTCTTCTTTTTTTCTTATTCTTCTTTCTTCTTTCTTCTTCTTCTTCTTCTTCTTTTTCTTCTCTTTTCTTCTGCTATTTTTCTTTCTTCTTCTTCTTCTTCTTCTCTTCTTCTCTTCTTTTTTTTCTTCCTTCTTTTCTTCTTCTTATTCTTCTCCTCCTTCATCACTATATTCTTCTTTTCCGCCTTCTCCTCGTCTTTCCCTTCCCCCATCATCACCTCGTCCACCCCTTTCGAAAGTTGACTCATCTTTCATCTCTAATTCAGCGTGAGTTTTCACAGTATATTTATAAAATGTTCCATTTCTCTGATCACATTTCGCTTCCCATTAAGCCATTCTTTCAACACATATGTTCATTTCTGAATGGCAACATTATGACAAAAATAGGTTTTGACAGTATAAGCATGTAGTTTCCAGCGGCGAACTTCCGGTCAAAATGGACGCTAGGCACGGTCACTGTGTGAGCTGTGGAATTTTTTTTTTTTTTTTTACTTCTGCCAGACGGTGTCGGGTGCATTTTTGCTCCATTTGTAGACTGAAAGGATAGTTTCGTCCCCTAACTTCTGGGTTGAGTGCATGGCGTGACACTGTGAGCTTCAGATTTCATTTGCAATGATGTTCTACTGTGACCAACGTGGTGGTGTGAATTGTTGATTCAGAAAATGGCGCGATGCCTGTTGTCTCATATTGGTGGTGCCTTTATGTGATTAAAATTGATCGCATGTGCAACTGCTGATCTGTTGGTGACTTCTGCTATCATCAATGATGAACTGCATTTCTAATGTCGGACTGTTTGTGTGAGCACTTCGGATGGCTACTGTATGCTTTTAATGCGTGCGTGTGCTAATGCATATGCTGAGACAGCAGTCTGTTAGTCTATCCACAAGGGACTGTGATAAGCATTCTGTGTGTTTTTCGAGGGCACAGGAGCTGAGCAACTATGGAGTAACCCGTTTGCTATGAAGCTGAAACTAAGATTACCAGATTACCAGTTCCAGCGGTGCTATCTGATTAATAAAGAGGGTGTATTATCTTGATCGTGAACAACAATCAGCCATCAGAGCAGCTGGTGAAACATCTGACTGGTTCGAGGTGCAAAAGGGGGTGAGGCAGGGGTGCATTCTCTCACCATACCTATTCAATATATATGCAGAAAATATAATGAGAAACGTCAAAAATGACCAGACTTGTGACAGCTATGATCCGCTCAAAATTGGTGGCAACCCTTTTCCGGAGCTCCGCTACGCAGATGACACAGTCCTCCTTTCGAACAGCGTAAAGGGAATAGAAAATTTAATATTGTCTGTCCAAAAGCACAGTGAAGATCAAAATCTGTTCTTGAATTTAAAGAAAACGAAAATAATGTCCACAGATAAAACTGGCTGTCACCCAAAAATAACTGATGAAGAAATTGAATATGTCACAAACTTTGAATATCTAGGCTCTATAATAAACAACAATGGAGGGACTGTTCGACAGAAATTAAAAGGAGGATGGCCATAGCGCTGCAAAAGATTGAACAGCCTTAAAAGGTCTATGGTTAAGTACCAGCAAAAAGATAACAATTAGAATTGTGAGAGCAGGTTCTTCCTGTGGCTACATACGGATGTGAGTCGTCGTGGACTATCTCTCAGTCCTTAAGAAAGAGAATTGGGGCTTTGAGCTGAAATGCTATAGAAAGATTCCAGAATATCTTGGACAAAGAAGATGAGAAATATTGACATCTGAAAAGATCATGAACATCAAGTGAGGATTGGCTTAAAAAAACACCATCCTTTCCCGAAAGCTGAAATAGGCCCTGGTCATATCCAAGCGCCACGAGTTGACTGAAAAATTGTATAGTCAGAGGGCATGGTACCATGGAGGGGCAGGGCTTATTAATTACACGAAATGGCCACAGGATATAAGTGACTCCTTGAGTGGAGAAAGTTCATGAGGCGGAGAACTGGCAAGAGATCGAGTTTCCCCATTGAGGCCCTGTGATGGAGCGACCAAACTTGCAAAGGACCGCCTGCTACGTGATGATGATTATTCCTGCTTGCGAACTCTTGTGGGTGTATACTATCTTCATATTTTCACACTGTTCTGATGTTAATGTTTTGGTGTTTTATTTTAAAGGGGAACAAGTCGATAACATTCAACTTGTTGCAAGTAGCTACGGTTATAGCTGTGATCTGGTTTGTTTGTGCCAAGTGTACTGCCTTTTTAAATCGCTAAGTGTTCCTCTATTACAATGGTTCTCAAGCATCCTAACGCCGCTACCCTTAGATAATAATACCAATCCGACCTCCTAATGTAGGCCGTGCTTGTGGTATTGTGAACGGGTTTACTCTCTTGTGTTCTCAGGTTATTTCAGTATTTACTGCCAATATTTGTCCTACGTTTTTCTGCTAGATCCGCGATTGTCATCCCAAAGCTTTTCAATATGGTGTTCCCAGGCAACCTCTTGACTGCTGTGACAGCCAGATTTGAAAGAACGGGTAACCTGATATGGCGATAGGGTTCGTAGAAATTAACAAACAAAGAGTAAAATTAAAGCATGTATGATGTTAGCAGAACTTTTCTAGAAACTATGCTCTTTTAATCTTCTTTTAGGGGGCTGCGTGGTCGCAAGGTATGGTGTCTGCCTCGGGTGCTAGAGGTCCCGGGTTCAGGCCCCGGTTAATCACGTGGACTTCTAGTAATTTCCCCTGGTCTCTGGTCCCTAGACACATAATTTACACGAGAAACTAACTGAATCTAAAGGTAGTTCAGTTCCTTAGATACATAATTTATACGAGGGACAAACTGAGTCTGAAGGTAGTTCAGTTCCTTAGATACATAATGTACACGAGGGACAAACTAAATCTGAAGGTAGTTCAGTTCCTTAGATACATTATCTATACGAGGGACAAACTGAGTCTGAAGGTAGTTCAGTTCCCTAGATACTTGATGTATACGAGGGACAAACTGAATCTGTAGATTGTTCATTTTCCTAGATACATAATGTATGCGAGGGACAAACTGAATCTGAAGGTAGTTCAGTTCACTAGATACTTAATGTATACAAGGTACAAACTGAATCTGAAGGCAGTTCAGTTCCTTAGATACATAATGTACACGAGGGACAAACTGAATCTAAAGGTTGTTCAGTTCCCTAGATGTTTAATGTATACGAGGGACAAACTCAATCTAAATGTAGTTTAGTTCCCTAGATGTTTAATGTATACGAGGGACAAACTCAATCTGAAGGTAGTTCAGTTCCCTAGATATTTAAGTATACGAGGGACAAACTCAATCTGAAGGTAGTACAGTTCCCTAGATATTTAAGTATACGAGGGACAAACTGAGTCTGAAGGTAGTTCAGTTCCCTAGATACTTGATGTATACGAGGGACAAACTGAATCTGTAGATTGTTCATTTTCCTAGATACATAATGTATGCGAGGGACAAACTGAATCTGAAGGTAGTTCAGTTCACTAGATACTTAATGTATACAAGGTACAAACTGAATCTGAAGGCAGTTCAGTTCCTTAGATACATAATGTACACGAGGGACAAACTGAATCTAAAGGTTGTTCAGTTCCCTAGATGTTTAATGTATACGAGGGACAAACTCAATCTAAATGTAGTTTAGTTCCCTAGATGTTTAATGTATACGAGGGACAAACTCAATCTGAAGGTAGTTCAGTTCCCTAGATATTTAAGTATACGAGGGACAAACTCAATCTGAAGGTAGTACAGTTCCCTAGATATTTAAGTATACGAGGGACAAACTCAATCTGAAGGTAGTACAGTTCCCTAGATACTTAATGTATACGAGGGACAAACTCAATCTGAAGGTAGTACAGTTCCCTATATATTTAAGTATACGAGGGACAAACTGAGTCTGAAGGTAGTTTAGTTCCCTAGATACATAATGTATACGAGGGACAAACTCAATCTGAAGGTAGTTCAGTTCCCTAGATGTTTAATGTATACGAGGGACAAACTGAGTCTGAAGGTAGTTCAGTTCCCTAGATGTTTAATGTATACGAGGGACAAACTCAATCTGAAGGTAGTTCAGTTCCCTAGATGTTTAATGTATACGAGGGACAAACTGAGTCTGAAGGTAGTTCAGTTCCCTAGATGTTTAATGTATACGAGGGACATACTGAGTCTGAAAGTAGTTCAGTTCCCTAGATGTTTAATGTATACGAGGGACAAACTGAATCTGTAGATTGTTCATTTCCCTAGATGTTTAATGTATACGAGGGACATACTGAGTCTGAAAGTAGTTCAGTTCCCTAGATACTTAATGTATACAAGGGACAAACTGAATCTGGGGGTAGTTCCCTGACCCGATGCCAGCCTGATGGGCATAGTCTTACATTGGAATACAAATCAGTAGAGATTTGTATAACTGGTTTGCCCGGCTCTTTAGCGTAGTTGGCTAAACCGGATTGTGCGGTGACCGTGTGACGAACTGCTTGTGGTCCGGGTTCACTCCAGGGGGTAGGCAGAAAAGCCACATTTCTCCCATATTTACGGTATTCACAGTGGAATCAAGGCCTAAAGGTTGTGATATCCATAATACCGAGCCTAAGGGTTAACAACTCATGACATATAATTGGTTTCTGCTCAACGTCCATCTAACATAAATGAATTCCAGAAAAAGGCATGTGAGTCTGTAGCGTCGTGTCAACTCTTATCACCTACACAATTAGGACTGGGTTTTGTAAATATGGGTTCAGTACCATTTGACCGGTATGCCAAAGGTGTGTAAATAGTTCACTCTTCTTCTTCTTCCTTTTCTTCTTCTTCTTCTTCTTTTCTTCTTCTTTTGTTCTTCTTCTTCAACTTCTTCTTCTTACTTCTTCTTTTTTCTTCTTCTTCTTTTCTTCTTCTTCTTCTTTCTTCTTCTTCTTCTTCTATTCTTCTTCTTCTTCTTCTTCTTCTTCTTCTTCTTCTTGCTTCTTCTTCTTTTCTTCCTCTTCTTCTTCATTACTTCTTCTTCTTCTTCTTCTTCTTCTTCTTCTTCTTCTTCTTCTTCTTCTTCTTCTTCTTCTTCTTTACTTCTTTCTTCTTCTTCTTCTTCTTCTTCTTCTTCTTCTTCTTCTTCTTCTTCTTCTTCTTCTTTCTTCTTCTTCTTCTTCTTCTTCTTCTTCTTCTGTTTCTTCTTCTTCTTCTTCTTCTTCCTCCTCCTCCTCCTCCTCCTTCCTTTTTCTCCTCCTACTTGTCCGCATCCTGCTTCTTCATCTTTATTTTCTTCTTTTTCTCGTCTCCTTTATGTGCTTCTTCTGCTTCTTCTTCTTCTATTTTTTCTTCTATGTGTGTTAGTGTGTGTGAATGAGTGTTTGTGTGTTTATTCCTTTGACCCTGCGCCTTTCAGTGCAAGGACTTTCGAGTTTTATTCTTATCCTTTACGTGCCTGTTTCATGTTTTAAGTAGGCGGATGCTAGGAACCATCGGCTGCTAATGCTAGAAGCCAGTCCACACACGCATATTGTGCCCTATTGATCGCGCTGCCGTTTTCTAACGTGGTCAGTTTATGACTCTGGCCGCGGTATAATTCATTATTCCTGTTCAAGGTCCCTTCGCTGTTTCGTCTCTTTGTTCATGTTAGTGTTTAGATGATGTGTTGCATGTCAGAACGCTGTATTTCTTTTTCTGTTTTTGTTGTTGTTGTTGTTGTTGTTGTTGTTTACATCACTATCATCGTCATTATCTTCTTTTTCTTCTTCTTCTTCTTCTTCTTCTTCTTCTTGCTTCTTCTTCTTCTCTTCTTCCTTCTTCTTCTTCTGCTTCTTCTTCTTCTTCTTCTTCTCTCTTCTGCTGCTGCTGCTGCTTCTTCCTTCTTCTTCTTCTCCCTTCTTCTCTTCTTCTTCTTCGTCTTCTTCTGTTCTTCTTCTTCTTTCTTCTTCTTATCTTCTTCTTCTTCTTCTTCTTCTTCTTCTTTTTCTTCTTCTTCTTCTTCTTCTTCTTCTTCTTCTTCTTCATTCTTCTTCTTCTTCTTCTCTCTTTACTCTTCTTCTTTCTTCTTCTTCTCTTCTTTCTTGCTTCTTTCTTTTTCTTCTTCTTCTTCTTCTTTCTATTCTTCTTCTTTATTATTTTCTTTCTCTTCTTCTTCTTTTTCTTTTTCTTCTGTCTTCTTCTTCTTCTTCTTTTCTTCTGTCTTCTTTTCTTTTCTTCTTTATTTTTCTGCTTCTTCTTCTTCTCTCTTCTTCTTTCTTTTGTCTCTTCTTCTTTCTCTTTCTTTTGCTGTCTTCTTTGTCCTTCTTTCTTCTTTATTTCTTTCTTTCTTTCTCTTTCTTGTCTTCTTTCTTTCTTTTCTTTCTTCTTTCTTCTGGCTGGCTTATTATTATTATTATTACTATGCTTCTATCTCTATTTTTTCTGCTCCCTCTTTCTTCTTAGTAATTTTAGTAATTTGACCGGTACCTTGCATTATCCAGCTCATTTTAACCAAGCGCTTAAAAAGCAAAACATGATTGCCTTTTGTTTTTATGGATTACCATAAATCTGGCATGAGGAAAATCGCAACCAGATACACAAACCTCTAGGCATATGTTTCAATTATTGTCAAGAATGACATATATCGATATAATTTTAGAAAGAAAATATTTAACCAGACTTCCAATTATGCTGTCCACCCCTTAGGGAAACTGAAGAAGCTTGTTCCGAGAAAGATATTACAATTGTAATTGCTATTTGGAAAAACAAAACCAGACAAAATACATTTGCAAAGAAAATCGAAGTATTAATACAAAAATGAAACCAGTCAATAGGAAAAAAAAGGATCGTTCATTCGTGTGACTTTCCAAGTATCTCTTAACGGTTCTAAAATTACCCCACTGGTTACTTATTATGTTTTGCTATCCTTCACGATCAGCTTAATCACTGATCATGTCAGTGTTCTTCTGCCTCATCCATGTGTCTAGGCCATCGAGATATTTTTCTCTTTGCCTTCGTTTTGTTCTTTTACAGGAATGGGCTATCTATGGACAGGAGAGACATAATCAATGCTATACGAAAGTCTAAACGCTGTGAGGGTTTTAGTTTCATGGAAGATGACTTTTCGCTGAATAGACTGCATACCCAGTGCTTGGAAGGGCCGAATATAAGACGGGCTTGCGTATCTAATTTTTGACTTTTTGAAAATCACGTTCGTTCGTTCGTTCCTGCCTCGTGCATGTTTTCTGTTCATCGTGCTTCTTACATCTCGTGCCTTCCTTTATTTTGTCGGTCCCTGTCTCTAACACGCCGTACAAAACCTTCTATTTTTGTTCTTTCAAACTCATTGTAACCAGGCGGGAGACACCCGTCGTTATATCAACCACAACAGAATGGGAGTTGTTAGTCTAAAGACACTTGGAGACATAATCAGGAGGGGATCGGAGCACTTATGGTCATGTTCAATGTGCGATGAAGATGATCTGAAAATAAACAATGAACAATGAACAATGAACAATGAACAATGAACAGTGAACAATGAACAGTGGACAATGAACAATGAACAGTAAACAATGAACAGTGAACAATGAACAGTGAACAATGAACAGTGAACAATGAACAGTGAACAATGAACAATGAACAATGAACAGTGAACAATGAATAATGAACAGTGAGCAATGAACAATGAACAGTGAACAATGAACAATGAACAATGAACAGTGAACAATGAACAATGAACAGTGAACAATGAACAATGAACAGTGAACAATGAACAATGAACAGTGAACAATGAACAGTGAACAATGAACACTGAACAATGAACAGTGAACAATGAACAATGAACAGTGAACAATGAACAGTGAACAATGAACAATGAACAGTGAACAATGAACAGTGAACAATGAACAATGAACAATGAACAATGAACAGTGAACAATGAACAGTTCTCTTTTTCAATAAAATCTTGCCGGTTGTTACAAAGTTCTTGAGCATATTCCGTCACATAACACTTACAGCGAAGGGTAACAGGGCAAAAGGCAGGACGGTACCGCCGTCTTGACCGACTGTCACAAGGGGTATATTCTGGAGCTGCAAGAAATAAACATTTCCCCAAGGGGACAAGACATTTGAATAATCACCACAAAACGTCTCGTCATCAGTTGTTTTTACTTGTGGTGCTTTTGATGAGGAGACTTGGAGCACCTATGGATCTGTCCGGAGTGCTGTGATGATAACCCTCACTATTCACTAGTTTTGGAAATCATCATTACCTTTGCTTAGTCAATCTATTTCAGAATCCTCCCATACGTGTTATTCACTCTATCACAGAATTTTGATTGCCTGACGTGTTAACTTACTCTATCACATAATTCTGCTTGCCTGACGTGTTAACTCACTCTATCACAGAATTCTGCTTGCCTGACGTTTTAACTCACTCTATCACAGAATTCTGCTTGCCTGACGTGTTAACTCACTCTATCACAGAATTCTGCTTGCCTGACGTGTTAACTCACTCTATCACAGAATTCTGCTTGCCTGACGTGTTAACTCACTCTATCACAGAATTCTGCTTGTCTGACGTGTTAACTCACTTTGTCACAGAATTCTGCTTGCTTGACGTGTTAACTCACTCTATCACAGAATTCTGCTTGCCTGACGTGTTAACTCACTTTGTCACAGAATTCTGCTTGCTTGACGTGTTAACTCACTCTATCACAGAATTCTGCTTGCTTGACGTGTTAACTCACTCTATCACAGAATTCTGCTTGCCTGACGCGTTAACTCACTTTGTCACAGAATTCTGCTTGTCTGACGTGTTAACTCACTCTATCACAGAATTCTGCTTGCCTGACGTGTTAACTCACTCTATCACAGAATTCTGCTTGTCTGACGTGTTAACTAGCTCTGTCACAGAATTCTGCTTGCCTGACGTGTTAACTCAATTTATCACAGAATCTTTCCTATTTAATCGTTTATCCACCGTATGCCGGCCCGTAAGCATAACCAGCACCCTTCATAGACATCTTTTTTTTAAATGAGGGATACCGTAAATTTGGGAAATATGTGGCTTTTCTGCCTAACCCGAGCGTGCACTCGGACCACAAGCTCGATGTTTACCACAGAATCCTCCCTGCCTGTCGTGCTTCAGCCGATAACCGCAAACTAAGCTACCAGCAATCACAGACGCCTCTCACAGAAGCCCCGTAACTAAGACAACGGAGACTATAGCGATAAGGTTTCCACAAAAACCCACGTGACATTACCGTCAATGTTATCAATGGCTTGGTGTCATGCCAGACTGGCCTATCAATGGCTTGGTGTCATGCCAGACTGGGCTGTACTTTCTATTATCTCCAGGGGTCTAGTTACCTGGCATTTTTTTTTTTTTAAATCGCCATATTTACGTGATTTCCATTTTATTTCCGTCGGCTACGTGTTCTGTGCGTCTGAATGTTTATTAGTCTGCTTCTTTGCCTCGTACAAGCGGTGCTTTGTCTAAATCGGTATTATTACCGTCGTCAGCTGCCGATAAATGCGCAGTTTGTGACAACTTTGTGTTATGAGTGCCAGACATGGACGCTCTTAGAAAAACATGAACACAAAATTACAACATGTGAGATTAGATGTATACAAAATGCGGTGGTAAAAACAAGAAAGGACGGAGTAACCAATAAAGAACTAAGGAGTAACAGTAGGCATAGTACATGATTTCACAGAACATTAAAGATTCAAACGGTTTGATCACCTGGTCAGAATGGAACAAAACCAGGCAGCAGCTAGAGCGTAATACTACACAAGAATATGAAGCTACAAGTAAGAGGCCGATCAAGAAAGTGATGAGTGGAGGGAGTAAAAGAGACATTCAGAAACGCAATATGACATGAACACAAGCTACGCAAATAGCAAGAGACAGGAAACTACATGCAACTCTTCTCTGTGACGCTTTAATTAAAGTATAAGCAGGAGGGGAAAAGAAGAAGAGCGAAGCAGTGAACGGTGCAGTCTCTAACGTTTCTGTACATAGCGGATGTCCTTGTTACACTCTTTGCCCTATCGAGCATCTTTATCCTTTACGTCTGAAAAGAACAAATGCATCCATACTTCAAGAACTGAATATTAAAGAAGGTTGGCTATTAAAGACGATAAAACACAGACAATTGAAAAATTTGGTCACTTAAAATGTCACGAAAGTTTAGAGAAAACAATAATGGAGATGTATATGCCTGGAAAGAGAGGAAGAGGAAGACCATAGAGAAGATGGGTGCAGGGTGTGGCCGAGGATCTCCAGATAGGCTTATCAGGACATCTTGCTTGTGATCGAGAAGTTTTCCGGAGGATTGTTATGGGAGAAAGGTTCTGCAAAGGACAGGCTACTGACTGAGTGACTCTATGTTTCGATTTTTCCAGTTGTCACAACGTCCCCCACCCCGCACTTGTGATTTGGGGCACCATAGCTGGGAGCCCATTAGGTTCCCCCATCCGCCCACTGAAAACTATGTATGGCTTATTGGCTTCTCTAGCCATGTGTAGAAGTTATCTGTTCACATATTTGTTTATGAATTTCATATTATTGCAAATATTCTATTATATTTATTTCAAGTTCTCATTGTTATCATCATCATCATCATCATCATCATCATCATCTTTATCTTGAACACCAGACCTTAAAAATTAAAGTGGATCAGTCACAGTTACAATGGTTTGGACATGTGTGCAGAACTGGAGAGAATCGGCCACCATGGCAAGCATGTAAGACCAAGAACCAGGGAACCAGACCTCCAAGGCGGCCCAGGGTCCGCTGACAAGACAATATCTGACAGTCCCTGACTAACAGATGTCTCGGATGGAACAAAGCTACACAAAAACTGCTGACAGAGAAGTCTGACGATCTCTTTGGCAAACTTTTAGACCAAGTAAGTAAATGTTAATATAATTAATTTTATTTATTGTTACACATCTCCGAGAGTTAGCTCATAAAAAGTGTCATGTCCTGAAAGTTGAAGTATTTTGGCCACATCAAGCGTCATGTTGGCTTGGAAAAGACGGTGATGGAGGGTACAGTTTGTAGAAGGCGAGGCAGGGATCAACCACCGTGAATATGGATACAAGACATTGAAGATGCACTGGCATTGAAAGCACATGGGGCTGGAGATCTGGCTAGTGCAAGGAATACTTTTCGGTGTGCCGTGAGGAGAGCGACGTTCTGTAAAGGATTTGCTGAATGATGATGATTATTACACACTTAAATCTTAAGCCACATATTTTTTAAAGCAGACGACTGAAACCACGTCACTGAATGTTTTCTATATGTCGGCGAGCCTAATGAGTTGAAAGATGTTATGTCTCGTTTACTAGCTACGCAGTTAAACATGAAAGTTTTCTTCTTCTTCGTCTTCACGTTTATCGGCTGTAAACTCCGGCATAAATTTCGGATTGTTCGTCCACTTCTGGACTCTAGTCCTGTTCCAGAAACTAGGCGCAAACATAAAAGACGTCATAGGCAGAAATGTGCACAAGACGGGACCAGAGACCAAGTTTCTTCCAAGTGGGCTGTGACGAGAGCGACGTTTTGTAAAGGACCCTCTACATGATTATGATGATGACGATAATGATGATGATGATGATGACGATGATGGGAATGATGGTGAGCAGAAGATGATGAGGGTGAGGAGAAGGAGGATGATGATGATGATGTTGAGGAGGAGGATGATGATGAAGAGAATAGTGATGATGGTAATAATAAGAATGATGAGGATGATGAAGAGAATAGTGATGATGGTAATAATAAGAATGATGAGGATGATGAAGAGAATAGTGATGATGGTAATAATAAGAATGATGAGGATGATGAAGAGAATAGTGATGATGGTGATAATAAGGATGATGAAGAGAATAGTGATGATGGTGATAATAAGCATGATGAGGATGATGAAGAGAATAGTGATGATGGGCAGGATGATGAGAATGGTGATAACGATGATCTTAAACAACACAAAAGAACTCAAATCGATCTAATTTTCGTTTCAAAAGAAGGTGATTTATGGACAAATAAACAAATGAGGAGGTCGAAATGTTCTCACTTTTGTCTTTCTTTTGATCTAGTCGGGTATCTGTGTTTACCTAACACGATGTCAGCCCGTCTGCTGGTTAATACTTCTGTAATTGTTATAATAATTTTCTTTCAGGTGCATTTCTCTGATCTTTGACCTCTCCGTCTATGTGTGCAAATTAAGAAGACGTTGGGGGCAGCGAAAAATTTTAACTGACAGTGAAATTAGCAACAATTACCGATGATTAAAGAAAAAAAAGCGGGAGGGGGGGGGGTTTAAACCTAACCGTCATCACCATCAAGTGCCTTGCCGACTGGCGTGGGTGATCATACCTCTTCACAACCAACCTGCGAGGTCTATTAACATATGTATGTATTGGACCGATAACAAAAACTGAAAAAGAGGCAGGGTTTTGTAGTTATAGGGTTTGAGTGGGTCCCAGAGACAATCGAGACAACAGAAACCATCAAAGATAGAAGAAGAACAGGCAGGCAGAGAAGAGTTTTCATTGGATGTTCAGAAAACGGAGGTGTGGAGAAAATAACCAAAGTTGTCTTTACATATACTTAAGACCGAGATATGTTGAGTGACAAGAACTGCTACGGAATCCGACAAGGCATAGTATGATGCACATGATAATGGTGATGACTATAATCATTACTATTTTTCTTTAAAATTAAAAAAAAAAAAAAAAAAAAGTGCCGGTACTCAAATGATGGGGTTGGTTTGCAACTTTCTCTAAAGGGTAGGCAAATAGTAAAACGTTGTTATCTCCAATCTCATGGTAACCGTCGCAAAAATCTGCCAACTTCCATAATTGTAACAATTTGCTTTGTACCATCGCTCTACTAGCAAATAAATGAATGGATTTCTACCCCATCATGACCTCACAACAAGCGATAAAAACCCGGTGACACAAAATGCCACCATTCGGATTAGAATCCCCAGGGTGCAAGTCTCAGAAACCATGTTCAACTGTTAGGTTTAATTAGGGCCCCGACATTGTGTCCCATATTTGGACCGCTATATAGGACAACTAATGGCTAGTTTTATGTTATTATTATGCAGAATGGAAAATGCATAACTGGGATAAGAAACAGAATAGGACAGGCAAAAACTGCATTTTATAAAATGAAAAATATCTTGTGCAATATATCCTTGTCATTGAGAGTTAGAAAAAGAATTCTTGCTTGCCACATGTATCAGGTTTTAACATATGGC
Source organism: Candidula unifasciata (assembly GCA_905116865.2). NCBI lineage: Eukaryota > Metazoa > Mollusca > Gastropoda > Stylommatophora > Geomitridae > Candidula > Candidula unifasciata. The sequence goes on along the minus strand of CAJHNH020000811.1, from coordinate 7,579 downwards.
TGTGAATCCTGGACAATAGGTAGGCATGCCAAACAATTGCTTGAGGCCTCAGAGATGTGGTTTTACAGAAGAATGCTTAGAATACCTTGGACAGCCAAAAAGAGCAACAAAGAGGTTTTGAAAGAGGCGGGAGCCCGAAGACAACTTATCACAGACATCAGAAGGAGACAGTCATCATTTTTCGGCCGTGTTATAAGAAGAGGGAAAATAGAACATGTGGTGACCACTGGAAAGATCTGTGGAAGGAGGGATAGAGGAAAACAACGAGAGAAGATTCTTGACAGTCTTGTTGCATGGCATGGGGATGTGTCGGCACACGAACTAATACATGCTGCAGGAGATCGTGAATTATGGAGAGGCATGATCGCCCACGCCAGTCAGCAAGGCACCTGCTGATGATGATGAAGTTTCGCCAGTAAAAAAGGAATACACATTGGGGGATGTAATTTTTTCGTAAAGTATAAATGGGTCTAGATTAGTGGTTCTCCGCCTTCCTAGTGCAGCGACCCTTTAATACATTTCCTCATGTTGTCGTCCTATATTTATAGACCAAACGGCACTTGGTGGGTGATGTGGTAAGTATCACAAGGGCCGCTTTTACCTCCTAGAACTGTACCGGCTGGGTCGAACTGGGAGCCAAGGTAATTTCTGAAAAAAAAGTCCGACCCCCCCCCCCCCCCCTTTTCCCCTCCAACTTTTCTTGTTTTCACAACCTCAAGACCCGTACCACGACCTTCCGATTCACAGGCGAGTGTCTATCCGTGAGACTACGGCCGCTCCAAACTTGCAATAAGGTTCATTATAATTTCCCCCCTGTGGCGGTCGGGATGAAGTTATGTACGGGAACAAAGCGGGATAATCCTTATTAAAGAACCACAAATTGCGATTAGACGAACAAGAAGGACATGACAAAAGATTGCAGATAGGAATGGCTAAGACTGGGACACGTCAGGTTTTCTTTGATTTTCATTCCGTTTCCATTATTAGGAAATAAAAACATCACGATGAAAGCTTTCAAGAATGTGAGATCACAGGAAGGCTTGTTAGGATCAATTCTCCGTTGAATGACAATTTCTTATGTTGCAATCCGCTGAATATCAGAACATAATAATTATGATGGGATGTGAACTTAATATATGTTTCGTCCTTATTAGGACGGAATTTTTTGTTGTTTGAAGCCCCACCCTGGCTTTTGCCAGGGGCCGCAATATAGGCAGGCCATACATGTGGCCAATTGTCTGAACGCGGTTTCTGGGACCTCTCCACGGCGATCCTCATCCGCATGGTGGCATTTTGTGTCATCGGGTGTTTGTCGCTTGTGTGATGTCCTGGTGGGGTAGAAAGTCACTCAGTCATGATGGAATGTGACATTGTGGTGTTTGTACTTTTAGTATTAATATATAGAAGAGGTTCTCAGCCTATGGGTTACGACCTACTTGGAGGTCGAACGATTCTTTCACAGGAGTCGCCTAAGACCTACCTACGAAAACATATGTTCACTGAAGTTATGAACTAGCAGGGCAAATAATTGTATAGATGGGGGGTCACCACAACACGAGGAACCGTATTAAAGGGTCGCGGCATTCGGAAGTTTGAGAACCCCTGAAATAGAGGATTCGTTGGCCCAGGAGCTTGGACTCACTGCTCTCATACAGGAGACCAAGGTTCGAATTCTCATTAAGGGGATGTGTGTGTGTGTGTGTGTGTGTGTGTGTGTGTGTGTTTCTGTCGATGGCACAAGAAAACTGCCATTTGCTGCCGTTATTATACCGCCTTTGCGGTGTAGACGGGGGTGGGGGAAGGAAGAGGGGGTGGTGGATCTTTGAGTCTAAGGAATAATGGCCGCATGGCTAGTGCTGTCGCCATGACTGTGCAGGTGAGAATTTTATTTTGCCCCTGACAGGAAAAAAATCCCCAGCCTAACCGAGGATTCGAACCCGTGTCTCCCCACAAAGAAACACCCTGACATATAGTGCGGTTCAGAAGTTGTGCTTTCACACTTTAATAAATATTTTGAAAACTCCTGTACGCATTTTTGCATTTGACCTTAGATTTCACATGTCTTTATGATTTTATTTTTTACAATTGCAGAGGTGCTAATGCTTTCTTAAAGCGGTGAATATCTTTGATCTTTGTTTGGTAAATAACTTGTGTATCGCTTTAAAAATATATAGAATATATAGTAACTGACACATGCGTGTAGATTGTTTGGAAATCAGTTCGCATGTTCAGTGATGCGTATTGATTGCTGTGATAACCTATCCTGCTTACAATTACAAATCTGCAACTAACGGAGACTAATTCTGGAGATGAACACCTGAGAGAAAAACGCATTATAAACGCGTGCAATTTCATGTTTTAAAAAGTTCCCATTGGTCGGTTAACTGTAAGCATGCGGTTTGTTGCTTACAATTGGTGTCTGTAATTTTTTTTTTTTTTTTTTTAACCTCAAATTACAGATATTGTAAATTAGAAGTATGTTTCACATTAAAAATAATATCTTGCAATATCATGTTTATTAACTGGCCGCATGCCAAATTTCAACGGTTGCAGTGAACGGTTAAGGAGTTACTGATTTTTTTAAGGCTAGACACAACATCTGGAACAGACTCTAGTTATGCAGCCCTAATTCTAAACATTGAAAGTAACATCTTTTAACAGAAAGAGCTGAAAGTACTGCTTTTTTCTTCCTCCTTCTCCTCCTCCTCCTCCTCCTCCTTCTTCTTCTTCTTCTTTTTTCTTTTTCTTATTTTTTTCTTCTTCCTTCTTCTTATTCTTCTTCTTCTTCTTCTTCTTTTTCTTTTTCTTCTTCTTCTTCTTCTTCTTCTTCTTCTTCTTCTTCTTCTTCTTCTTCTTCTTCTTCTTCTTCTTCTTCTTCTTCTTCTTCTTCTTCTTCTTCTTCTTCTTCTTCTTCTTCTTCTTCTTCTTTCTTTTTCTTCTTCTTCTTCTTCTTCTTCTTCTTCTTCTTCTTCTTCTTCTTCTTCTTCTTTTTCTTCTTCTTCTTCCTTTTCTTCTTCTTCTTCTTCTTCTTCTTCTTCTTCTTCTTTCTTCTTCTTCTTCTTCTTCTTCTTCTTCTTCTTCTTCTTCTTCTTCTTCTTCTTCTTCTTCTTCTTCTTCTTCTTCTTCTTCGCGTTCACCGGTAGTACAGTTTGGCGGAAAGTTATGGTTGCTCATCCACTTCTGGACTCTAGTCCTTTTGCAGAAACTGAATGTTGCGTGCACATCCGTTTCACATGTCAAACTAATTTGCATACCGACTGTTGGTTCTTTGCCTCTCGGGCAGCTGTACTCCGACTTCGAAGAAAGCTTCCAATTAGTCCACTCCTACGACATGTCTTTGGACAGGCAGTGGGTCTATTCTTGCTCTCCTCTCAATGAGGACCTGGAACCCACACGGGGAATTCCAACTTCATAGCAAACCGGTCATTCCATCCCGCAGCGGCTCTGTTCTGTACCAGCGAAGGCCACGGCGCAATGTCCATCACCTTACCTTGTCAACAAACAGAAATTTTGACAGTCTCAGCAAAACCTGCAGCATACACATGCATTAAACTCGATTACAGCCCATGGTGCTTTATTAATACAGGGAAAATCCACAGGTCACGGGACAGTCTAATATTTCAGGGGGTGGTAGATAGGCTGCATGCATTCGTGGGACCTAGGCTACTCTCTCATGAGACGTAGGTGTGTTGGGGTTAGGGCCAGTTCTAGATGTTTTGGGGTCGTTAAAAGCATAAGAAAACCGGAAAACCCAGTCTTACCACCCTCTAAAATGTTGGACTGTCCTGTGACGTCATCTGTGGTAAGCAATAAATAAAGAACCCAGCCCTTACATGCACGCATCTCCACTGGACCCTATGTGTTACGTAGTAGCATAACCTGCCATTGTTTTTATTTCCAGTGTTTACAAATAAAAGACCTAATGTTTGCTGGGCATCTGAAGTATTTGGCAAATTCCATTAAATTGCTTTGTAGAAGGAGGGCAGAGAAGTTCTCGTAAATTACAGGATTAAGGGATTTCAACACATTATGGAAATTATAGCCGTGCAGCTATGCAAGTGATTGAATCAATCAGGTTTCTCTTTTACAGCTCTTTGAAAAGGATGAGTTCTTTAATCTCGTGACCTTTATCAGGAGTCGTGGACTGAAAGAGCTGGAAACTCGTTTTTACTGTCATTTGTTGGGGTCGTAAGTTGGGTGAAGCGGAGGTGGTATAGTTGCTGTCGTCGATGATTGTGATGATAATGATGGTAGTGTTCGTGGGGTGGTGATGACGAGGATGATGATGGCGACTATGATGATTGTGATAATAATGATGGTAGTGTTCGTGGGGTGGTGATGACGATGATGATGATGGCGACTATGATGATTGTGATGATAATGATGGTAGTGTTCGTGGGGTGGTGATGACGATGATGATGATGATGATGGTGACTATGATGATTGTGATGATAATGATGGTAGTGTTCGTGGGGTGATGATGACGATGATGATGATGATGATGATGACTATGATGATTGTGATGATAATGATGGGAGTGTTTGTGGGGTGGTGATGACGAGGATGATGATGATGGTGACTATGATGATTGTGATAATAATGATGGTAGTGTTCGTGGGGTGGTGATGACGATGATGATGATGGTAGTGTTCGTGGGGTGGTGATGACGATGAGGATAATGGTAGTGTTCGTGGGGTGGTGATGACGATTATAATGATGGTGACTATGATGATTGTGATAATGATGATAATAATGATCAGGTTAATAATCATCATGTTGACGATGGGGTTGTTTAAGACTGTTTAAATCTTAGAGTATCAAACAGCTTATCATGTGAAGACTGGTAATTCCACAGAAATATTATGTTCCTATTGTCCTCCGCTACAGACAGAAGTTATTTTAACCCTTTGGGTCTGGATTATTACTCTAACTAATTCTTTTCTGTACAAACTCTTGTGAACTAGGTCAGACCTGAGTACTGGAAAGCTCTGAATGAAAACCCTAAAACTGTGATAGAAATTACAATAACCGTACCAGTGTCTTATTCATAGTCTCCCAGTATGGTTGTTAAGAATGTCAGAGTGTTGTGCAGGTGACAATACGGTGCAGACGAACACCTTGACGTCATAATGACAGTTTAAAGATGGCTGTCCCACTTTCGACATGCACCAAAGAGGAGCAGCATTTATGTTGTTTTTTTTGTTTTTTAATCAGTGAAAGGGGAGGGGGGAAAAACATAGAGAATCATTGGCGAATGAAGGTAATGGATGGTGATGAGTGCTTGTCCAGCTTAAGTGTAAGTGGAAGTTTCAAAACGGCATGACTTATGTAACTATTCAGTGTGCCTGATCCAGTCTGGCAAATACGTCACGTACCATTTGCTTCTAAGCTCTTCTCTTTGCGATAAAAGGAGTTAAAGTAACAACTGCTTGGGGGGGGGGGGGGGGGGGGATTGAGTTAATAAATGCAAAAGATGCACTAGAGGAGCTGGCTCCATCTTCTAGTAAACAGAAAGACATTTGGTAATCTTGGTAATATTAGTTTCAGCTTCATAGCAAACGAGTCACCCCATAGTTGCTCCGCTCCTGTGCCAACACACAGAATGTTCACCGCAGTCTCTTGTGGACAGATTGACAGACTGCTGTCTCAGCATATGCACTAGCATACACACGCATTAAAAGCATACGGTAGCCATCAGAAGTGCTAACACAAACATTTGGACATTAGAAATGCAGTTCATCATCAGAAGTCGCCAACAGATTAGCAGTTGCGCACGCGATCAAAATTAATCCCATAAGGGCACCACCAATATTGCGGGGATAGGGCACGCGCCATTTTCTGAATCTACAGTTCACAACACCACGTTGGTCACAGTCGAAAACATTCCAAATGAAATCCGCAGCTCACAGGGTTGCGCCATGCCCACAACTCAATAGCTGGCGCGACGAAACTGTATTCTTTCAGTCTACAAGTGGATCAAAAATGCAACGGCCACCGTCTGGCAGAAGCAAAAAATTTGCCTCGACGAGAAACAGTAACCGCACCTGGCGTCCATTTTCAAAAAGACATTTATTCATGGGCAGTCATCAAAAGAAGTAGAAGGATAGAAAGACACGCTAGACAACATAAAAGTCGCTAGCTAAATGTACGATGCCGGGAATCGAATCTGTCACCTCCAAATGACAGCTCCTCGCTGCTGGACAAGTGTACTAAGGCGCATGACCAACTAGACATCCTCTTTTAAAGGTGTCTTCATTAGCAATGTCTGCCGTACAGTTTGAACTAACAACTATGGAATACGGACAAAATTCTTCTCAAACTATTGAAATGGCACAATAGGTTACAGACATTCATATTAACCCTGCATAGGTCGAATAATAAAAAAAATTCAACAATCATAAACACATTGGACTGTATCTGGAATGTAACGAACATTTAACGAAGCCATTCCATGGGAAATTTTAATTCGGTCGTAGACGGACGATGCACCGAAAGACAGACAGATGTAGACACAATTTAGTGCGCAAGTACATTAGGTTGCAAGAACATTACACTAAACAAGATTGTTACTGTCTGGTCCCTGGGGGGGGGGGGGGGGGGGGGCACTTTTTTTCCTAAATCCATAGTTTGTGGTTAAGCATGTGGGTGTGAGAGTTTCTGCTTCTCTCATAGGTAAGCGGTGACGCTTTGCTTGTGTTGTTTTCATTGATTGTTCAGTGCACTGTTTTCCCAAAGTTGTACAGTATGTTCACTAGCAAGGGACAGAAAAATGGAAGGAGGGAGGAGATAGATGGAGAGAGGGGATGTGAGATATATAAGAAGAGGGAGAGAGGGGCGCAGATTGAGAGAAAATAGAGTGCAAGAGAGAGAGAGCAAGATGGGGTGGGAGAGAGTCGGAGAGAGATCAGACGAGAGAAGTAAGGAAGGAAACATGAGTAGGAGAAAGAGAGAAAGAGAAAGAACGGCTCTAAAGGAGAGTGAACAAATGAAAGAATGAACGAACGAGCAAATGAATTTTTTCCCCACAATGTTTAGAGTAGATTACGTAAGCCAACCTTACATTAGAAATGAGAGAGGGGTACAGAGACGGAAAAAGGGGGGGGGGATTGAAAAAGACCGATGGGGTGAGGTAGATAAAAATACAGGGATATTTTGGAACAATCCAGATAGGCGGCAGTTGATTCAAGAGCAAATTAGGACGATGGAGGTAGCTGCGCGCCGGGTTTATAGATCTCGTTCAATATTACGTTGATATTTTACGTGAATAAATTTTTTTATTTTGTTTTAAATTTTAATTTTTGATATTAAAGATATGAATCATCAGAATAGAACCACAATGGAAAATTCCACCCATTGACCTTTAGATCATAAATTGTTCCTGCGCACGTCGCTTAACCGCAAAAGTTGAAATTGCTGATGCTGTTGGTGATAATTACGATGACGATGATGGTATATATATATATATATTTGTTTTATGTCATGGAAACAATCCCTTTACTTTTTCATAAAACCCTGCAGCCTTATTCATTTCATCTAAGTTGTGAGGAGACTTCTCTGGAGGGATTTGATAGATGCAAAT
>CAJHNH020000810.1:197061-230281 GCA_905116865.2 Candidula unifasciata | reverse complement strand
CTGCGGGAGACTAAGCATCTATGGGTATGCTCGGTGTGCTATGATGTAGATTTTTAAATTATTAAGTAGACTGGTTTAAATGTAATGCAAATTGTATTTGCAACGATCTACGACATCGATTTTCGAAAGAAACTTTATTCTTCTTCTTCAGCATTCCGAGCCCTTGCGGTTCATTGCCGCAGATATCACTTACCTTCACTTATCTCTCTGGTTGGCCTTCTCTTTCCAGTTGTTGACACCAGGTGGTTGCAGTTCTGTCTGGACGTTATCTCTCCATCGTCTTCTTGGTCTGTCTCGTGGTCTACGACCATTCAGCTCCCTTGTGTATACAGTGTTTACCTCTCTGTCACTTGACATTCTCTCAATATACCCCAGCCATTTCAGTCAATTAGATCTCACGATGCCAGTGATCAGTCGTGATTTAAACAGATTATGAATTTCGTTGTTGCTTGTCAGTCACTCTTCATTCCCTGCGGTTTGCATTTTTGATAGGTCCAAAGATTCGTCGTTAAACTCTGTTCTCAAAAATTGTTAATGAGGCTTCGTCGCTGTCAGCTGTGCTCCAGTTTGGGTTATGAAGCGTGGGGCCGACACCTCCACCTTCGTAAAACTTCATTTCATGAAACGAAACAAAGAAACTTTGTTGTGGAGAAAAAAAGTAGGTAAGTGAAATTCAGGACTGCACCGGATTACACCATATTTAGTTAAATCTTGTGGCTCTTCTTCTTCTGCTTCACTTCCTCTTTTACCGCTGTGGGTGTCGAGGGAGATACAAGGTTCTGTTTCTGGCTCTTCTGGCTGCCTCGACCATAGGCACATTGTGCTGTTGTAGAGCTTCTCTGATGTTATCCTTCCATCTTGTTCTTGGTCTACCTCTTGCTCTACGACCTTCTTCTCTTTCCATGTATGCGTTGTATGGTATGGTGTAATCTTGTGGTTAAAATTCATAATTTATGAGAATTGAAATTCGTCTTCCATTGCATCATTGCTGTACCAATTCTTTTCGCTTAGTTTGCTCCAAAGCTGTTGTGGTGGCTTCCAGTGGGTGCAATTAATGTTCTGAAGCAAAAACTTTGATCTCATCAGTCTCTTTCTACAGCAGCAGAGGAAGAAGGTAATGCCAAAAGAGTTAGCATTCATGTTGATACTACTCTGAAGCGATTTTAATCTCCACATTTTTCTTCTGAATCTATATCAAAATTGTTCTGCGCCCACCCCATTTTCCACCATTAACTCTTTGAGTCCCGGGGGGTTTATGGTCAGAGGCCCAAGGGGTAGTCAAGAGAGATTTTAAATCGGCGCATCATGCGTTCATTGGGCTTCTAGGTAGGAAAATATAAACGTATGATGCGTTCCTTGGGACTCAAAGAGTTAAAGGGTTGATCTTGCGCAATTAGTACCACCCCTCCCCTCCTCCACCCCCATTCTCTACTTATTTATTCATAATAGTCTTCTTTTATAAGGCTGGGAAACTATATGAACAATGGCATAACTGACATCAGTCTTCCTTCAGTAACACTTACTAGATCCAGCGTAAAAGTACAGTTTTGCTCGGCACGGATCAAATAGTACCAAATGCGTACGAAAGTGCCAATTTCAGCAGCCCTATAAAAATAAAGCGAATAGGAAAACTATCGTTTGGAATCACAGAAACTGCCAAAACGACCTGCAATCTAAAGTCAGCCATTCACCAAATCCGTCCCCAGGGATTCAACCCCAGGATCTTTTGAGCGACAGACAAACGTCCTTAAAGTGAAGACGTAAATTAGGAATGACTGCACTCCAGTTGCAGAACGTCGCTCCCTTCACGGCATACATAAAAGTCGCCCTTTCTCTGGCCAATTCTCTAGCCCTGTGTGCTTTAATAGCCAATGTATCTTCAATGTCCACCTTCACGGTGATCCGCCTCTGCCTCGTTTTCCGTAAAATGTACCGTCCATCAACGTTCTCTCCAGAGAAGCATGGAGCATGATGACTAAAGGTGCTAAATAACATTAAATTTGACTAGACAGCTCAACGTAGGCAGTTAAAAAGAGGCACAAAAATACAACCGAACGTTTCGACAAAAGTCTTTATCAACAGAATTGTAAGTACAACGCAACCTGTAACTAAAAAACTCAGCGACACGACAGCAAAGTTTCTAAACATCAACAGATGGCCTCATACGAATACAAGCGACAGGAGCAGACGATACAACACACTTGTGTTGTATTTAGTACCTCATTTGTAGACTTCCATAGAACGTTTGATTGTATTTGCGCGCGTTTTTTCACCCATTTCTCCCGGTGAGTTTTCTAGTCAAATTTTATGTTGTATTTTCCACTTCTTGAATAGAACCTTGTCTAGTTTTTAGACGACCACTTCACTCATACGCTTACTTTCGTTAGACTAAAATAGAACAGGTTAAAGTAATAACTGAATGGAATAAAATATAACGAATTATTAACTAGAAAGGATTTGTTCGCGTTACAACGACTTAAAGACCATCAAGAGTCTATACCAGAATTCCTTGTTGACACCGCCATTTGTCGTCCAGCATTTGGCGTTTATCTAGCTTTTTTTTCCGCATGCCGTTAAAAGTCAGCTTTTGAAAAAGTATTCCACTGGCTACATTGAACTCGTATCTCCACTTAAACACCCTGAAAATCAATGAATTTTGCTGGAAGGCCCATTTAGACGAGACATTTGCGTTGGCTAACCCGAGCGAGCGAAACAATGTAGCTGCAAACACACATCGCCGGGAAATCCCCTTTCAGTGGTTCCGGGATTATTTGCTTTCTGGAAAATCGCTGCAAAAACATGAAGGCGAGCAATGGAATGCGAAACGAAATGAAATCACAACAAAACGTTAGAGATGTACACAAAGACAGAGCCAATACACGAGGGCTATTAACAAACGGAGAACTAATATCAATTGCCTAAGGCTATAGGAATGACAGTAAATTTTGGCATTATGATTTCTTGTCTCTGATTATACGTCGTATTAGTATGGGGTATTGTCGTTCAAAAGCAGAGTCTGTCGGCCATCCACAATTTTAATTTGCGGAATTCTTCCATTTTCATGCGGTGTATATTTGCTGAGGAGATTAAAGTTATGATTTGAAAGTAATTAACAAAGAACTGCACTTAATTTAAGGATACATAAATGAATTTACACAAGAGAGTTCTGCCTGTTTTCTCGATTTTTCTCTTTAAAGGTAAAAAATGTTATATATTTAAAAACATAAAACACACTGGAGCAGAAGTGGGTAGAGCATATAGTTCTCCATCGCTGTAATTGATTTCATTGAATTTTTATAGAAAGAAGACATAAGATTGGTAAAATTGTACGCCGGAGGTAGAGAGTTGACGGATACAAATGGCCGACATTACGACACGACAATAACCCGTTTGGATTAAAATTTAGGATCAGGATTGAACAAAACCGCGGAAAACGAACATACGAAATTGTTTCATAGTTCATCAGTGCAATCTTGTCGCACATTAAAAAGAAGTTAGTTATTTATTAATTATGCTTATGTTTGTTTATGTGCAGTTGTTATAGCTTGCTGTTGGTATAAACTCCACGCTGCGGGAGCTAATCCTGTGCGCTGTCTTGATTACTGTTTCATTAGCACGTTGTCATTGTTCCAGGGCTTCAGGTGAATGTGGAAACAGTCTATCTATGGCGTAGAATCAAGAGACCAATGAGAGTTTTGGCTTTCTTGACTTGCTTGGTTGTGGTGACCAATCGGCGTTAATCACATTTATAAATGAATTCATTAAAATATTTCAGACAACACCGGAAGTGGCAATGACCTATGAACTCTGGAAGTCGCCGTAATGGAGCAGCTAGATCTTTGCCTGCAGATCCGAAGGTTGTGGGTTCAAATGCGAACGGAACAGGGAAAATTACCTAGGCTCCCAGGTCGACCGAGCCTCAGGTAAAGTCGTGGGAAGTAAAGCCGGTCGGCGTGGTGTTGACTATATCACCGAATGAGTGCCGATTGGTCTATACAATATAGATCAACACTTTATGCCTCATGGGAGCTGCCTTGGTGTAGCTGCTAGAAGTCGCCTGCGGATCGGAAGGTCGTGGGTTGAGGCCCTAGAGGTACCTGACTTTGTTTCAAAAATGACCGTGCCTTCCATGTTGACCCAACCATGGGTGGATACCAGGTGAAATGCTAGGAAGTAAAGGCGACCGGCTTGATGCTGGCCATATCACCCACCAAGAGTCCAGATTGTTCTATAAAATGTAGTCCTAGCCCTATATGCCCAATACATCTAAAAGCGTGGAAAATGCTACTTTGCTTTAATATATGAACAATGCCCCTGGAGGCGTGGAGAGGAGTCCTGTGTGCACGAGCTCTTTATGACGATTATTGATTGGGTATGCTGGTGTTTTGGGAAATGAGCAGGCAGACAGACTGGCCGGCTCTGCACCATTTAGTGGTGAGAGATTGTGAGGGCACTTTGGGAACGAGTGAACAGTGCGGATGTGCAGATAGATTATTAGGGTCTGAGGAGAATGGCGCTGCGAGAGGTTACCAGGGAATGTGACCGACGCTCAACACTCAGGGAAAGGGCGAGACGGATATACAATCAGACGGCTACTGGTGCCATCGAAATTTGCTTGCGGCTGAAGATGGGGACGGAGCACTTATGGGAGTGTCCCGAGTGCTGTGGTGTCGATTCTTAAAACAACATTCAACATTATGCACGACATTGCAGAACCAAAACTAGACTTTTGTTGTTGTTGTTGTTGTTGTTGTTGTTCTTGTTGTTGGTCTTTTGTAGTTTTTCTAGATATATTTTACGTTCAGTAGTCTGCCACCTTGGCAGGGCACATGATGATGACGAGTCTGCCACCGCTTTTGAATGGTCAGCTCAGTGCCACTGTCGAAACCAGAGCAAGACGGTCTGCTACCAAATCGCTTGCGGCTGGGAATCGAACCTGGTACCGAGGCATTATGAAGCGCGTTCGTAACTCCTAAGCCACAGACGCCGACGATGGTTATTGAAACATTCTGATAATAGTACAACTAAAACGTCTTTGCACTGGAACCCACAGTTGCAGTGAAGTAAAAGAACCCTCTTCACGCCATTGACACACTGGGTACATGATGCTAGGCACACATGTGTAAAAATGGAATCAACGTGCGATGGGTGATGTGATCAGCGTTACGCCGGCCGCCTTTACTTCTCAGTGCATTATGTGGTACCAATGTTATGCTAAGTCCACATAAAGTCATTAAAGGAAGAACAAACGCAAAAAAAAAAAAAAAATTACACGGAGAGAAGGGAATGAATAGGGGAGAGTGGAAAGAGAAAGGAGAGAGACAGCGAGAAACGCGGAGAAAGGAAAGTAGAAAGAGATAGAGAGACAGAGATAAGATAGAGAGGACCAGAGAAAGGAAGACAGAGAGAAAGAGAGACGTGTGTAGAGAGACAGAGATAAGATAGACAGAGAGGAGCAGAGAAAGAAAGACAGAGAGAAAGAGAGACGGAGGGAGAGAGATAATCAGGAGAGAAACGTTCGGCTGTATGTGGGTTCGTTTTCCAGTTTCCTTTATGGTCTGAAAGTCTTCGTAATCATCATCATCATGTGCCCTGCTCAGCGGCGTAGATGCTCATGTTTCTGCACAGAACTTGGTTCCTTCGTATTTTTTTTTTCTATTTATACAAAACAAAACAAAACAAACAAAATCGGTCACGTTCAACCTATTGCAAGCAATATCGGTTATAATTGTGGTCTGTTTTCTTTGTGCCAGTCATGTTGGCTAAGAAATATCAATCGCATCAAAACTAGTGGCTTGAAGCGGTACTCTAGCACCTAGTTAGGGCTATTGTGGAGGAGGTCTGCATGCACTAAACACAACCATACACACATATGTATATGTATATATAGACATGTATGTACAATTACACACACACAAACGTATAACATATATGTCTGCAGGCACATGCGTGAATGCACGCATACGCGTTTGCATTCACACACAGGGATATATTCACACATGCGCACACGCCCAAGCGGGAGTTCATGTACACTTGTTTGCTTACACGCATACATATGCATGTTCACGTACACTCAAGGCAGATGCTGCAGTGCAGCCCCCAAACGCTCGCCTGTGGATCAGAAGGCCAAGGGTTCAGATCCTGACGTAGCCGGTGACAATTCTGGGTCTTTTGCTGTGTATTTGTGACAGCTTCTCAATAACCCTTTTATAAGCGGAAAGTAAGGCAAACTTCTTGCTAGTTCTCCATTAGTATTCATTTCTACTGTAGGATCCCATGCTGCTGGCCTAAGAACGTTTATTATTGGCACCCCCTTGAACTTGTTTGTATTGGTGTTAAAAGCGTCACATGCGGGATGATCATGACTGTGTGCGGTCCGAAGCAAGTAATTGTAAATTAATTGCTTCCTTCTCAGATTCCTTGGTATTTTGAATCTATTCCACTGATGATATTCTTTCATGTCATCGCTTCAGGCCGCCAAGCATCGTTTCTCTTGGCCGGTCTCTCCATCACCTACCGTTAATCTTTCCGGTCACCACGGTGTTCTCCAATGCCTGATCGAACACGTACCTAAAATCAAATTTTTTTTTTTTTAAATCGTCTAACAGACTCTAAAAAGAAGAAAATAAATTCCATGAATAGTATTTATAAATATGAATATCTTCTTTGTGAAACGCAGATCTGTTCCATAGAAGTGACTCTGCAAGACAAACTACTGGGGCAAACCTCAAGCCTACCGTTCTGTTTGTGTCCATGCTGGACTGAGATGCAGTGCAAACGTTAGTCGTTCAAGTTATAGAACAGGGAAGCAAAACGTTAACCAGATACAGATAGATACAATTTCCCCGTATGGGTTCCGGGGCCCCATTGTATGGAAAACAAGAACAGACCCACTGCCTACCCAACATGCATGACGTAAGAGTCGACTAATTGGGGAAGTAGAGTACATCTGCCCGAGAGGCAAGGAACTAACAATTTGCATACAAATAAGTTATATCTGTAAAACAGATGTACACGCAACACTCAAGGTCTTGAATAAGACTAATGTCCAGACGTGGATAGACAACCAAAACTGTTCCCCCTAAATTCACAACCGACTAACGCAAAGAAATAGAAAGTTGCAAATGTTGACATTACACATTAACATTAACAGAAGTCCAATATAAGTCTCTCTCTCTCTCTCTCTCTCTCTCTCTCTCTCTCTCTCTCTCTCTCTCTCTCTCTCTCTCTCTCTCTCTCTCTCTCTCTCTCTCTCTCTCTCTCTCTTTCTCTCTCTCTCTCTTTCTCTCTCTCTCTCTATCTATCTCTCTCTCCCCTCACTGTCTGTCTCTCTCTCTCTCTCTCTCTTTCTCCCTCTCTCTCTCTCTCTCTCTCTCCCTCTCTCTCTCTCTCCCCTCACTGTCTGTCTCAGTCTCTTTCACACACTCTCTTTATTTATTTCTCACTCTGTATCTAGTTTTCTTGCTATTTCTCTTTCTGCATATCATTATATGAACATAACAGGCTTTGTAGATAAAATACAACTGCTGTGTGAAAGATAGGTGTTTGGAAGTGTCGAATGTAAGACGGGCCTGCGTGTCCCATTTGTCTTCTTCTTTCTTTTGTCAAAATCTGCTTGTGCCGCTAGGCGTCGCAGTCTATCAGATGATCGCAACCGAGCCAGGGCGCGCTCAGTCGCTTCATATGCCGTGATGTTATGAAGTCTCAAGTTGTCCGTGACTCCTTCAATCCATCTTCTTCTTGGTCTTCCCCTGCCTCTTGGTGTTTCGATTTTCATGTTGTATGCTCTTGATGCTGTCATCGTTGGTTCCATTCTCATTAGGTGACCAAACCGTTTCATTCTTTGCTTCTCAATAAATTTAACGATGGGTATGGTTCCAATAGTTCTTGTAATCACATCGTTTCTCACTCGATCTCTTCTAGTTTTATTCGCAGCCATTCTTAAACATCTCATTTCACAGGTGGTTAGTCTTCTCTCGTGTTCTTTTGTTAATGTCCAAGTCTGACATTGATAACCTAATGTCGGTATAAAGATTGTATTTATAATTTGTCTTTTTATCTCAGCTGGGACCGCAGGGTGTTTTAAAATTGGTGCAAGCTGGTATGCGACATTGTTGGCTTGTTGGATTCTTGCTTCGATCTCTCTGTCTATTTTACCATTGGATGTAAAGATACTTCCCAAGTATTTAAATTCTTGCACTTGTTTTAGGCTGTGATCTAGAATCTTTATGTCGATGGTCTGTTGCTCTCTACTTATGCTCATGACTTCTGTCTTTTCAGTATTGATCTTCATATGATGCTTGAGGCAACTGTCGTGTAGTAGGTTTATGTGGTCTTGCAGTTGTTTACTATCACTGTGAAATGTGCATTGATCGTCACATTTGTAACCCTTTGAATATAAAGTTTGTTCGTTCGCTCGTTCCTCTCTCATAACTCGCACTCCCTTCCTACCTTTATTTCTCCTCCCCTCTTGCACTATCTTTTTATTTCTCCTTCCCTTTTGCACTCCCCCTTTATTTTCCTCCCCTTTTGCACTCTCTTTCTCTGTCTCTCTCACACACTCCCACCTATCTCACTCGTTATTTATTTATATTGCTACGTCTATTTCTATTTTTCTTTCATACTATATCTTTCTCTGCACGCCCCCCCCCCCACCCCGCACACCCACCGCCTTTTCTCATTCTTGATCTATATGTCCAGATATATTTATACCCTCTCTTTCTCTCTGCCTCTCTCTCTCTCTCTCTCTTTCTCTCTTGCTGTCTCTCATACTTTCTCTCTGTATTACTTTATTCGTCTCTTTATCTAGATACTAACTCCTCCCCCTCGTCCCCTTTCTCCCTCTTGCTCACTGTCTCTGTCTTCTACTTTCTCTCTCTTCATGTCTTACTTTCCTGCTCTCGCTCTCTCTCTCTCTCTCTCTCTCTCTCTCTCTCTCTCACTCTCTCCTCCCCTCTCCCATAGCTCGTACCTCTCCTCATAGCCTCCTCAACCTCCTCAACTCTATCTATCTCTCTGTCCATGTCTTTCTCTCTTTACCTACATATTTCTCTCTCACTCTGTCTCTGTCTCTGTCTCTCTCTATCTCTCTCACTATATCTCTGTTTCTCTCTATCTCTCACTATCTCTCACTATCTCAATCACTCTATCATTCTGTCTCTCTATCTCACTATCTGTCTATCTCTCTATCTCTCACTGTCTCTCTCTATCTCTATCTCTACCTATCTCTATCTATTTCTACCTATCTCTATCTATCTATCTCTCTCTCTCTCTCTCTCTCTCTCTATCTATATATATATATATATATATATATATATATATATATATATATATATATATATATATATATATAACTGCTCTCTGCGCACCCCTCCCACACATAAACACGCACACAAACACACACATAAACACACACACAAACACGCACACAGACACACATAATTATCATCGTCATTAATATAACAGTCCATATCAGAGCATAGCTCTCATGAGGCACTGCCTAAAAGAAACTCGGACTCACTTTTATCATGTGGCCATCACGGTACTGGTCGGCCTCTGCCCCTCCTTTCCGGAACTCTGCCTTCTGGTATTATTCCTTCCGGTTCACAGAGGCGCTTGATACGGCTAAAATATATCACTTTCCTAGACAAGATGCTGTTTACTGCCCAGTCTTCATTCATGTTCGGGGGTCTTAGTGGCGAAGTGGCCAAGCTGTTTATCTCACGCTCTGAAGGTCGTGGGTTCGTTTCACGGCGACGCCGTTCAGTTGATGAGTGCAATTTTAAAGGAGATCCCCGCGGATCGTCACAAGAGCTTCGGAGAACGTGCTCTGTGAGACACTCTCGGCAGGCAGTAAGCTGTTATGGGGAGATAGACTGAGCCATATGGAATGAAACTCTGTGCAATGAAGACCTTTTCACTTTTACCTTTACCTTAATGTTCAGATCTTGTAATATGTGTTTTGTTTTTTCTTTCATTTTTCAGCTTTGATTCTCATTTATCAAAAGACAGTTTTATCCGTTGGTTTCTAACTTATCTAGTAAGTGTTTTATAATTTTTTTTTTTGGTGGGGGGGGGGGGGGGCACTAATTGTTCTTCGCTTGGTTATTATGTTTGATTCAAGGAGGCTGCGTGGTCTCAAGGCATGATTTTCGCCTCAAATGCTAGAGGTTCCGGGTTCAATCCCCGGTAAGGGCTGGGATTTTTTTCACGTGGACTTTGACTTCTAGAGATTCACCCTGGTCTCTGGATAGTGAGACTGAACACCCGTAAACATTGCTGCGCACGTAAAATATTCCGTGGCAGTTGCAAACCGAAAAGAGTAGCCTAACAGCCTTGCCCAGGCAACATATGGAGTTAAAAATCGACCCCAAGTAATACAGGATCATCGCCGGTGTTAAAGAACCTGTTCATTGTGCTGAGCTTCTTCGGTCTACAGGCTTGAGATAGAAGAAGAACGGAGCACCTATGGGTTACACCCGTGTGCCATGATGTTGATCCATTGTTTAAAACCTCAAAACCTTAAACTTAATGTTTGATTTATATCGGAAATACATCCGCCATTGTAATTGTTGTCACCCCTGTTTTTCTCCTTCTCTGTCACCACCCTTTTCTTCACCTGTTCTTTTCTTCCTCCTCCAAAATTTCTATATTATAAAAAAAATTTTTTTCTTTAACTGTAACAAAAGCAAACTGAACATTCTCAAACACTTTGTAACACCTCAAAATGCAATTCACTCTTTCACATCCCTCCCTTTTTATCTATCCGTATTTGCTCCCAACCTCCCCCTTCTGCAGTACCTAATTTAAAGATATAACGACTTCCCAGAAATACTTTTTTTTTTTTTTATGTCCAGGATCTAAGGTCCACCGTAAATATCGGTTATTCTCTTCATTCAGGCACCTCACACCGTACAGACAGCATCATTACAATTCGCTAATTTCCCCCGCTGAAATCAATCCCCATGTTTTGCATGTGGCCGGACGCACATAAAGAAACAAGTGTTACAATATAAATTCCCTCATAAGAAGTGTCGCTGGGAAAGCAACAAGTCGGGTCCATTCATCTCCTAAACATGACGATTTAAAGAGTGAAGTTAGAAGGATCTTTGATTAATTTCCCTGTGTTCGACCTTCTTTGACCTCCCAGTTTTCAGGGAAGCTCCCGAATACAAGGCCGAATAGGGCGTTGCGCTTTATCATTTCCAACGCCATTTTACACCGTTTAATCACACCGCCCTGGTAAATAGTTCGCTCCCATCAGAGAACACAATTTCTCTGGGAAAGGAGACAGCATTGCTAGAAAAAGATTCAGTATTAATGGCTTCCGGGGTCAAGCCTCGTTTTGAGGCCACATACGTAATACACAAAGTCAACATGGATCCAGCGACCACGGCGAGATTAACGTGCCCTTTGTGGGTGTCCGGAAGTGATTGCGGCGGGTGGGTTATGATTACTTCCTTCTAAACGTGTGGATAATGTACAGGGATTGGTGATTCTTTCCGCTCTTTGTAGGCCTATTGAGCACAAATCACGTGGTAATCGTGGCCACTTGCTGCGATACTTATGCGCAATCTGTCCGCTCCAAGTGATGGATGAATTATTAGGCGCTCCCGGGACTGACCCAAAGGGGTGACTATGGATGACTGTTGGAGGAATCTGTGATGTATGCCACTTTCCGGTCAGTGACACACTTCTTCTCCTTCTGCCGTTTATCCTTCAATATAATACATGCCCTCAACCAACTCAGGACAAGTCGTTCTATCCTTCGCTATTACATGCAGATTCTGTCAATCTTTTAAACTCTCTTTACCTGGAACTTGTTTAGTGCTCACCCAAAGCCCACCATTAGTGATTCTATCGTACTATTTAAGAACGACACACAACCAGTTAAATTTTTTTTTTTATTGTGACGCCTTCACATTAAAGTCTGGTTACAACGTATCAACTGCTGATTATTACAATAATTTTTTTTGAGACTTAGGTCCTTTCCACTGTGCAACTCACGTACCGCTGCCTGAAGGTCAGTACAACAATCGTTTCCCTACCTGGCTGCTAATGGTAGCAGTAGCACAGATGGTATTCAGAATCCCGTAACTTGTTTCTTTGTCAGATACAGATTACTTGAAATAAAAACTGCATACGCAACAATAGGTCAAGCAGTGCATGAAGACCTGAAACTGAGGGATTATATGTGGCTCCATAACAGAAATAGATGCTAATGTCGACTCTCAGTTATGCGCTTTTGTTTGAGGAAGTGTTTGTTCCGGTTTCCAGTAGAAATTTGAACTTGACTTTAAAAAAAAAGAAATTTGAAAATGAGGATAGAATATTTAAAAAATATGAAGTCAACGTTATCACTGGTAAAGACTTTTGTGGATTTAGTCAAGGGATAAACTATGAACTACTGCTCATAGACAATACACAGGCAAAGCAAGCATGGTCCTGTGTGGTGTGGTGAGGTGTCTTTGAGACTGGGGATTCGGGCCAGCTTGTCTGGTGATGTCACCACAGACTGTACAGTTTCATTATTTTCGCTGGCTGTCAATTCTCTCGGATTATTCTGTTCTATAATAATGGACTGCTATTTTATGCGCATTTCCAACGCAGGATATTATGTGTTTTTCGTGGGAACAGCGTGTATTGTGGTTGTGCTGTGTCGGGGCGGGATAATGACCGATAGTTTTGGCAGCCTCGACCACGCTGCCTTCGCAATGTTTTGATCGCGGCTGTCCACTCGGGAAGACAGAATCTCGTCAGCAGGGGACTGCAACTGTCTAGAGAGCAAACTCGATAAAAGCTGTCCCCAGAAACGGAATGTGTCAACCATATATTTGGTGGGGAGGAATCGATACATACGGTTAACTCAATGGCCATGGCCATTATCACCAATCGGAAAAACTGCGAGTCATTGCATCACCAGCTGCTGTTGACTGTCTGATCTTGCTCCACATTTGACGGTCAGATGCCAGGGACTCAGTGGTTAAAAGCCTGTCCAGTCAGTCAAGGTTTGTATCGAGTTCTTGTTTGGTCTACCTCTTTTCCTCTTCCCCTCTACTGCAGTATTGATTTTGAGAGACCGTTAGATCTTGATTGAGGTCCGTACCATTGCATTTCATCTTTTTTCACTGTAGTTAAAAGAGGTTCGTAGTTGTCAATGTGCTGGGCAGGTTTTGTTTGGTCGACCTCTTTTCCTCTTCCCCTCTACTTTAGTATTGATTTTGAGAGACCGTTAGATCTTGTTCCAGGTATGTACCATTGCATTATTATTATTAGTTAAAAGAGGTTCTTAGCCACCAACCAATGTGCTTGGTTATTATACGGTGAACCTCGCCATTTGTGATGTTTCTGTATGATATGCCAAGAATGTTTCTGAAATATGGCATTTCCAATGTTAGATTTTTATTTTTGCCCAGAAGAGACACAATCTAATACCTTAACAAGGATTAAAAAATGGGTAGACCCCCCCCCCCCCAGATAATTGTAGTCACCTGACAGAAATTTGGTATGACTCCCCATGCTGTGATACTTTATCAACCAACGCAGATTTCAGATTTCTTTCTATACGTAACAGTTACAGAACATGGGATTTGGGGGGGGGGGGGGAGGGGCAAAAGTAAAACAGAGAGATGGAACGGTACACTTGGAACTGTTGGCTTAGTGTCAGAAAGAATGAAACATTGCTAGTTTTCTTGTGGGCTAATAATAAACTGATTTAGAAGGCGAGGACGCCCCAAAAGAAAACCTAAGACGAATGTTGATGAAAGAGGCCAAAGCTGAGGGACTGGATTCTTCTGCTTCTTCTTCTTCTTCTTGGCGTTTTGTTTCGTATGCTTAGATCAGACTATCAGGTTGGTTGCCTCTATGAACATGCATGTCAGCAGCAGGTCCTTCATGGTTCCCCATAGCTGGCTCTGCAAAATTTGTTCTTGAGGTCAGGTGTCTTTTCGAAGTTGTAGGTAGAGTGGGCAGGTCTGCAGAATGTGCTCAGGTGTTTGTGGTCCTGTCTGACAGGCACACTGTGGGGACTGTACAGTCTTTATTTAATGCATGTGGTAGTTGAGCCTGCAGTGTCCTCTTCGTAAACGGAAAATTGTTGTATGTTGCTTTCTGTTGAGTCTGCAGATAGGGTCCTGTATATGTTTACTGTTAGTTTGTTCTCTCAATAATTCCTTGTATTTTCCCTTGATAAATGTTCTGATTTCTGGTAATGGCAATGAATGGGTGTGTTGTTTCTCCAGTGTTCCATTTTTTGCAAGTCTGGATTCCATCCAAAAAATTGAACTTCTTCTTTTTCTGCTTTCGTTCGAAAAAAAAAAAAATATCTACACCTGCAATGCTGTCTCTAGTATGAACTTCACTGTCTTTTGTAATTCACTAAGCGGCCCGTAAAGTTTGACTTCCACAAGTGTCTCCTTTGGCCAGAAGTTTTGCCTGGAAGCGCTGAATCTGGGACAGTCTTGGAGAATGTAATCTGTTGTATCAGGTGCCAGTCCACAGCCACACATGGCTGATAGCAGATCTTAAATTTTGTGTGCATATGGCAGCGAAGTCGATTGTGCCCTGTTCTAAGGCGAATGACAATGACTTGCTCTGGACTGTCCATATTATGGTAATCGTCTTGTGCCAGTTTCGGTGGCTTTCTGATTGATTTGATTATTCTCTTCTCCTGTTGGTAAGAGACTGGTATGTCATGTCGGGTTGTTCTTCAGTGGCACCTTCCTTAGCTAGTTTATCAGCTCATTCGTTTCCGGGAACTCCACAATGGGAAGGTATCCACTGCATTACTAAATTACAACGGTTGCCTAGTCCGTATACATGGTAATTTTCCAGGCTGGAGTGCTTGAAGTGCCGCCTTTGCATCTGTCAGGAATACCACAGGTTGTGAAAAATACCTGGTATTTAGTAGTTTCTCACTAAAGACTGTGGATCTGGCCCAAGGGAGCCACATTGCAAGAGAAGCTATGGGAGACCGGTGGCGACCTTAAACGCACAATCCTATTTGTGACCCAGACGGGACTCAAGACATATGACTGATGTCGAACGCAGAAGTAGTTTCTCTACCGCTATCTTGATGGCTTGAACTTCTGCATCATAGTTGTGACAGTGCTTTCCTAATGGTATTTTGGCTGTATCCCTGGTATTATTAGGATACTCAATGTACACTCCTGCACCTTCGTTTCTGACTGCACTTTCTGCTGACCTATCTGTGTAAACACGAACCCAAAGAGTTTTGTTCTTCCTTGTCAAGTACTCCTTTCACTTCAGTCTTGATGTGTATTGGAAACTTATACTCCTCTCTCCAGGGGTCCGTTCTGGGACAGCATTTAAGGGGCTATCAGTTGCAGGCAAATCAGTGGTTTGTCTGCAGAGCCGTTTGGCCTGGTGGATAAAACTACTTCTCTTTAGTCGTCCCAAAGCTAGATTTTGGAATCTTTCATTCATAGGGTGACTAGGCATACTTAGAAACTTTTCTGCTTGTATTAGCATCTTGGTGTCTCTGCGTTCACTCAGTGCTTGGGTCATCTCCATTTTCTCCATCACAGCTATAGGTGTTAATTTCAAACTGCCTGTGGTAACTCTGAGTGCTTGATTTTGCACTTTGTATAATTCTTGCAGTGCGGTTTTTGATGCCGAGCTCCCCGCTGTTGATCCGTATTCAAGATGTGGTCAAAAATATTTCCTAAGTATTTTCCCCCATGTGGTTTCACTTAGTTTTCTCAGAATGGCTACTCTCCTTCTGGCTTTGGTTGCTGCCTTGTTGACGTGTTTTCTCCACGATAACCTGTCATCAAAGGTTACTCCGAGGTATGTGGGCTCTTTATCCTCTTTCAGGGGCACTCCATTTAAGAGCATGACGCCTGAAATTTTTTGGAGAGAGGGTGAAGATGGTGAAGAGGGTGGTGCTGCCTTTGCCTATGTTGATGCTGACACACCATTTGTCAGCCCATTCAGCCATTGCATCTATGGCTCTTTGTAGCAGTCTGGTGGCCACTGTTCCACTGTTGCATCTTAATTTGTACACCATAGTACCAAGTCAGCAGCATACATTGCAGCTTTAATTCCATTGGGTAGTTCCGAAACTACACTTTCTTTCTTTCTTTCTTTCTTTCTTTCTTTCTTTCTTTCTTTCTTTCTTTCTTTCTTTCTTTCTTTCTTTCTTTCTTTCTTTCTTTCTTTCTTTCTTTCTTTCTTTCTTTCTTTCTTTCTTTCTTTCTTTCTTTCTTTCT
Source organism: Candidula unifasciata (assembly GCA_905116865.2). Lineage (NCBI taxonomy): Eukaryota > Metazoa > Mollusca > Gastropoda > Stylommatophora > Geomitridae > Candidula > Candidula unifasciata. The sequence continues at coordinate 214,052 of CAJHNH020000810.1, read as the reverse complement.
TTCTTTCTTTCTTTCTTTCTTTCTTTCTTTCTTTCTTTCTTTCTTTCTTTCTTTCTTTCTTTCTTTCTTTCTTTCTTTTCTTTCTTTCGTTCTTTCTTTCTTTCTTTCTTTCTTTCTTTCTTCTTTCTTTCTTTCTTTCTTTCTTTCTTTCTTTCTTTCTTTTTCTTTCTTTCTTTCTTTTCTTTCTTTCTTTCTTTCTTTCTTTCTTTCTTTTTCTTTCTTTCTTTCTTTCTTTCTTTCTTTCTTTCTTTCTTTCTTTCTTTCTTTCTTTCTTTCTTTCTTTCTTTCTTTCTTTCTTTCTTCTTCTTCTTCTTCTTCTTCTTCTTCTTCTTCTTTTTCTTCTTCTGCTTCTTCTTCTACTACTTTTTCTTCTTCTATTTCCTCTTCTTCATCCTCTTCCTCCTTTTCTTATTTTCTTATTGTCCTCCTCCTTCTGCGTTGGCCCATAAAAACGCGGCAAACTGTTTTTAAAATTGCAGTTTCATTGCAATTCATGTTTCTTTCGGCCCAACACATCCAATTTCACAAACTCTAAATTACCCGATTTTTACAAGAAACTTTTTTGTGAGTGAAGGGTTAATCCCCCCCCCCCCCCGGCCCCTTCCCCACTCATGTCCCAAATGTCCCAAACCCACAAGCAGAGATAGATAAACAATCAGAGCAGGAACGACGACAACAGCAACAACAACATCAACATCATCATCAACAACATTCTATACATACACCGGAACACCAAGCAACGTCGGTATTGAATTACCCCTCCACCACTTCTCCCACCCCACCCCCCGTTGTCGATTATTTTTGTCCCATTTTTGCTTGTTGGTGCTTTTTTCCCCCCTCATCAAATTTTGCCTCTCTTCATCTAACTATGTCTTCTCATTTCTCTGCAGGTTTATCAAGAGTCGTCCATGTCAAAATTTCCTTGAAAAACCGGAAGCAGGAGCTGCAGGCAACTCGGGCAAGTCGCATCTGAGCCTCGCTTCCAGACACCGCCATAAAGAATGAAAACAAAACTTCCGGAACTTCTCTTGTACGTTAGGAGTAGTTTCCCCTGCTTTAATTAGCTGTTCAAAATAATAGTCTTTTATTCATTGGCATTGTCCCCGCGTCTGGTAACTTCATATGAATAGGAAGACCAGAATGACACAAAATGAAAGAGAAAGTGCTTTTTTTCCTAATTAGGATTTCTATTGTGAAGGTTCCAAGTCGTTCTTTTCAAGAGGGTTTTGCTGAAAAGCTAACGGATGGTTCCTAGGATTCTGAATCATTAGAGAGCGCCATTGTGAAAATATTGTCATTGAACGCGTTCTCTGAAAAAGCGGACTTTTTAATCAGCCTGTAACTTTGTTCGCACATTCATAAAGATGGAAATCTTTAAGAGTTAATAGGCAGAGGGGAGTTTGGACGAGAGGATAGCCAGAAGTGTGGGAGGTGACGGTACTCGTTGGTGCTTAGAGAGTGAGAAGGGGGAAAGAGGGTGGGAAGGGATGTAACGGTTACAATTATCTAAAGTGTACAGTAGTTCCCGGAGGTAAGGGCGGTTTAAAAGTTAATGTTTAAGTCCAGAGGATCGACTTTATGTCACCGGGTTTTGTCCTACATAGCTCAGTCTCTTTTTGCAAAATGGCTAGCTTCATGTCGACAAAACACACAAAGCACGAACTCCGTAGCTCCAAAGACGATCGTCAGGTATCTCCTTTAAAAATGCACTCACGAACTGATGACGCCGCTGATATCACAACCTTCAGAAAAAAAGGCAAAAGGCTTGACTACTTTACCACGGAGAGGACAATATGGAGGGGGGGGGGGATTAGAGATGGGTGGGGGGATTAAAGATGGGGGGGGGATAGAGATGGGGGTATGAAGATGGGGGGATAGAGATGGGGGGATAGAGATGGGGGGATAGAGATGGGGGGATAGAGATGGGGGGATAGAGATGGGGGGATAGAGATGGGGGGATAGAGATGGGGGGATAGAGATGGGGGGATAGAGATGGGGGGATAGAGATGGGGGGATAGAGATGGGGGGATAGAGATGGGGGGATAGAGATGGGGGGGGGGATAGAGATGGGGGGATAGAGATGGGGGGGCTAGAGATGGGGGGATAGAGATGGGGGGGGGGATAGAGATGGGGGGATAGAGATGGGGGGATAGAGATGGGGGGGGATAGAGATGGGGGGATAGAGATGGGGGGATAGAGATGGGGGGATAGAGATGGGGGGATAGAGATGGGGGGATAGAGATGGGGGGATAGAGATGGGGGGATAGAGATGGGGGGATAGAGATGGGGGGATAGAGATGGGGGGATAGAGATGGGGGATAGAGATGGGGGGGGGGGATAGAGATGGGGGGATAGAGATGGGGGGATAGAGATGGGGGGATAGAGATGGGGGGATAGAGATGGGGGGATAGAGATGGGGGGGGGGATAGAGATGGGGGGATAGAGATGGGGGGATAGAGATGGGGGGATAGAGATGGGGGGATAGAGATGGGGGGATAGAGATGGGGGGATAGAGATGGGGGGATAGAGATGGGGGGATAGAGATGGGGGGATAGAGATGGGGGGATAGAGATGGGGGGGGGGGAAGGGGTGGGTGTGGTGAGGTTGTTATCTATATGCTGATGAGATATGAACTGCTGGAGAACCGATCTTCTGTTTGGCATAGCTTACCAGCCGTTTTTCTGATTTCCTTCAGAGGACGTGGCGAGTAACTAACAACGATTGCTTGAAAGAAGCTAATAAAAGTATATCTCTACGTACAAAAATAAAAAAAGACAAACACTGTTTTTTGGTCACATAATGAGATAAGAGACATTGGAGAACATCGGGACAACTGAAAAGATCAGTGGGAAAATGGGTAGAGGCAGACCAAGAGAGATGGTACTGGGTGGGCTGAGACGATGGAGGGATATCATCAAGAGAGCTGTTCCAGGCAACCAGGAATCGTGATCTGTGGAGACGCATGAGCGCCTACGCCAGTTGGCAGGGCACATGATGATGACGATGTTGATAAAATAGTCTATCTTTTCTTCCCCGTTTCTCCCGTGTGGGTTACAGGTCCTCACAGTTGGGGATAGAATACTTGCGAGGCGAGAATGTTACGGTTGTCATTGCTACTCACACATCCCGTTCCAAAGAAAAAAAAAAATCATTATTTCACTATTTAATATAACACCTTGCTTTGTAATGCCGGGGTGCCGGGTTCGATCCCAGCTGCGGGCCTTGCGCCTCGCGTTGGTTTCGACAGTGGTATCGAGAACCAGACTGTCCAGAAAGCAATGGCAAACTACTAGACGTAAATTTGCCTAGAAAAACCACAAGAGCAGAAAAAAAAAAAAAAAAGATGCTAGGGTCGGTTCTGCAACGTCCTGTAAAGGATTCGCAACTAACTTTCTTTTAATTATTATTACATTATTTTGTTTACATCTCCAGTATAGTGAAAAGAACGCTGGCTGCATGCCCATGCCGTGTGTGCACTTACCAGTAATATGAGGCTAGCTGCGCTCGCATACTATCACTCTGGATCTTTTCTCTAGGCCATGCTGGCGTAATAGGTAATGAACAGGCAGACAGATTGGCTGGATCTGCACCACTGGGTGGGGAATTTACATGACAAGGCAGGTGTGGTCAAGGCCCTTTGGGAACAAGCAACAGAATCAACAAGATTATTATGGCCTGGAGAGAATGAGGCACCTGGGTGTAACCAGAGGGACTGGCCGGCTGACTACACTCAGAGGAAAGGCAAGACGGACATATAACTAGACTGTGACCTGTACCATCAGTATTGGAACTCTGCACTGGCTGCTGAAGATGAGGATTGAGTACGTATGGGAATGCTCGATTACTGCGATGTCAACTCTTGACTCAACTCAACTCAACTCGCAACGCTAAACAGACCAGCAACCTTTGTCCTTGTCTCACTGTATTATATATGTATGAATGTATGTATGTATGTATGCCTGTAAGTTTGTATCTTTGTATGTATGTTTGTGTGTATGTATGCCTGTGTGTATGTGTGTATGCATGTTTGTTTGTATTTATGTGTGTATGTATGTATACCTGTATGTGTGTATGTATGCAATGTATGCATGTATGTGTGTGTAAGTGAGTGGGTGAGCGTGTGTATGTGGGTGTATGTATGCACGCGCGGGTTTTTGCATGCACTTTGCAACTCATGCTTTTGTGTTCTTTTATAATATTCATAATATGCATATCATCATATGATCATAACATGCTTTATTAGTAAAATACAATTGCTGTGTGAAAGATGGTTGACTGGAAGGGCCGAATGTAAGACGGGCCTGCTTGCCCAATTTGTGACCCTTTGAAAATAAAGTTCGTTCGTTCGTTCGTTCGTTCGTTCGTTCGTTCTCCTCCCTTCCAACTTTACCCGTTTTCACGAAATCCTTCATATTTGTCCGTCTGAAGATGTGACCAATGAAAAGACACTGCAGAATCAGATCTACAACAATTCAGGATAATCCTTGCCTAGTTGATGTGATTATGTTTACAGATGGCTCTGTATTAAGAGGCAGAAAATAGGCAAAGGGATCTATTGCTAAAGCGAATGTACGACGATTAGTGCAACAACGTCTAGCTTTTGATGCTAACGACTAGTCAGAGAATAGAGGTGGAGACAGTCACAGCAGTTTTCCACCCCCTCCATGACATGACACAAGGCTGTCAAGAAATCTTCTTGTGCTGTCTTCCTCTGTCTCTCTTTCCACAGATCTTTCCAGTTGTTACAAAGTGTTAATTTTTTACTTTCCTCATAACATGACCAAACAATGATGATTCTATCTGTCAGTTTATCGTACAAGTTGTAACTGGCAGTTTACCTGCACGTTGTAAAGGTTAATTTATCTCATCTCACTCATCTCATTTTGATCGTCTTGTATCTTGTGGTGTATGCTAAGTCAGTAATAATCACGGAAAAGACATTTCCAGTATACATAAAGACTTTAAGTTACTCCCCTTCCATAAACGACTACTTTTCAATAAGGCCAAAGTCATTCACAAAATCTTATCCAAAAATGCTCCAGATTACATTTTGCCATTCTTCAAGTAGATTTAGCAAACGCCTAAACATATTACACATCGCTTAACCTAGAATAGACTTGTACAAAACAAGCTTGGCGTATTCTGCAGCTCATCTGTGGAACCAACTTCCACAACCAATCAAAAATATCAACAACCCCTATAAATACAATTGGAAGCTTTATGAATATTATCTTACTTCAGACTACATGCCCCCCTAGAAGATAATAGTTTCACGAGAATATTGTTGATTTCCACCAAGATTTTTTATATTTAGTATTATACTTGTTTTAAAATGTGGGCATACTTAGAGTACATTGTTACAAATATGTTGTTAATGATGCTTATGAATACTATTATTATTATTTTTATTATCTGCTAAAACAATGTGTGCATGAATATTGTATGCATGGCGTGAGGCCAGAAGGGCAGAATGTAAGACGGGCCTGTGTGCCCAATTCTTAACCCTTTGAAAATAAAGTTTGTTCGTTCGTTCGTTCGTTCGTTCGAGGTGAACTATAATTTACGGGAAGGAGCATGTTTGTATGCTTCATAATTTGTGATTTCCAGAGACTAAGTAATTCCCTCTGTCCATGGCTTGCATGATCTGCCTCTTTCTTATTTGCTTCCAGCCTGGTCTGTACATCATTGCCTGCTTTGGTATACTGTCTCCTGACATCCGCGTTATATGGCCAAACCATTTTATCTGCTGTCTTCTAAGGAAATCCAGAGCTGCTGATATACCCCCCCCCCCCCCCCCCCCCCCCCCCCCCCCACCCCAACCTCTATTTTACTTCAGATTTTGTCGTTCCAGATCCGAACTCTTCTAGTTATATAAGGAACCCTTAGCATGAATCTCATTTCAGTTGTTATAAATGTTTTCTCTTCTTCTGTCCTTGTCCAGATCTGTCACTGGTAGCTCTGCGTTGGTAAAAAGATTGTATCATAGAGTGCTCTTTTGCTTTCTATTGAGACACGTTTGTTTCTTAGTATTCGTGCCATTTGCACAATTATTTGGTTTGCTTTGTTACATCTGCCATCAATCGCATCTTCTGTTTAAACTGGGAGTTTATCAACAAGTTGGGATTGGCAATTCATTGACAATTTGTTTCTATCAGTTTATTGACACGTTGTAACAGGGAAAGTATAAATAAGTTGTAACAAGGAATTTATCAACAAGTTGTAACTGGCAGTTTATGGATAATTTGTATCTATCAATTGTTACGAAGTCGTCCCCATGTGGGAAGCAATTTTTGTTATTTGAAGCCACACTCTGGCTTCTGCCGGGGGCCCTGAATATAGCCGGGCCATAGATATGGCCGTCCCATGGAAAAAAGAGGGTGTGGGGGGGGGGGGGTCCGGGGCCCTATTATAGGGAAAACAAAAATAGTCCAACTGCCTACCAAAAAGCATGTCGCAAGAGTCGACTAATTCGGAGCTTCCTTCAAAGTCAGAGTGCATCTGCCTGAGAAGCAAGAAACCAACAGTCTGCATACAAATTTGTCAGACCTTTCAAACCGATGCACACGTCAAACTCAGGTTCTGGAACAGGACTGCAATCCAGAAGTGGACGAACAGCCAGAACTTTTCGCCGCAGTTTACATCTGCTGAACGCAAAGACGAAGAAGAAGATGTGGCCATAACGGCTGAAAGGGGTTTCTGGGACCTCTCCACGGATGATCCTCATTCGTATGATGGCACTTCATCTCACCGGGTGCTTAATCGCTTGTGTGATGTCCTGATGGGATACAACTACCTACCTACCTACCTACCTACCTACCTACCTACCTACCTACCTACCTACCTACCTACCTACCTACTACTACCTACCTACCTACCTATCAATTCATCAAGAAGGTTTAACGGGGAATATATCACCAATTTGTAACTGGCAGTTTATGGGCTGTTTGTATCTACCAGTTTATCGACACGTTGTAAGAGGAAGTTCAGGAAATACTCAAGATAAAACTTTGAAAAGAAAAAGAAAAAGAAAAAACAAATACCGGCGAAAAAGGTTGGAGGAGAAAAGAGAAATGCTGGACAGTTTAACATCAAATTATGAAAGATTGCCTGTGTTAGAACTGAAAGAAAGTACACGAGACGGAAGGCTATAAACAGACATAACTACCAGCCGGTGTCTGTGAAGAAGAAGAAGACCAATGTGGACGAAGTTCGTTAAAACCAATGAGATCAAATGGTTCTGTCATATCATTATGAATTAATCAAGTAACAGAAAGTGTATTGATCGGCACTCATAGAAAGAAGTAGATAGATAGAAGGACACACGAGACAACATAAAAATCGAAAGCCATAGTTACAATGACGGGAATTGAACCTGTCACCTCCAGACGGCGTCTGCGCCTCACCATGAATACAAGTGCACTAAGAACATGGTCAATTAGACACCCCCAACAAAAGGTGTCTTATTGGCCATGTCTATCGTACAACTTGAAATCCACAACTAAGGAATACGGACATGATTCATTTCAAACCATTTAAATGGCACCATAGGTTACATAAATTTAAATGAACGAAGCATATGTGGAATAACAATCACAGCAACAATTTACGAACACAGTAGACCTTTATGCTCTGTGCTACACAAATATTTAGGAAATGTGATCTCATTAGAACGGAGCTACAGATATCATCAAGACAGGCGCTACACCAAACATGATCTGGTTGGAGATCAGGAGGATGCCCAAGAAGATCTGGACTGGTGACAATACTTAAAAAATAAAGCCAATGGTACCCATATGTTCTTGTTTCCCTCACAATGGAACACCGGAGACCACACGAGGAGTGCACATTCTAACCCCTTCTTCTTCTTCAGCATTCCGCGTCCTTGAGGTTTATTGCTGCAAATAGCACACGCCTCAACTCATCTCTTTTGTTAACTTTCTCTTTGCAGTTGGTGACACCAAGTGTTTGCACGTCTGTCTGGATATTATCTCTCCATCGTCTTCTTGGTCTGCCTCGTGGTCTACGACCATTCATCTCCCTTGTGTACACAGTTTTCACTTCTCTGTCATCTGACATTCTCTCAATATGCCCCAACCATTTCAGTGTATTAGCTCTCGTGATGCCAGTGATCAGTGGTGATTTAAACATATTATGAATTTCAAAGTTGCTTCTCACTCTCCAGTCACCGCTGTTTGCATCTTTGATTGGTCCAAAGATTCGTCTCAAAACAGGTTTTCGAAAACCTGTAATAAGGCTTTATCTCTTTTAATTGTGCTCCAAGTTTCAGAGCCATATAAAACGACTGGTCTTATCAACGTTTTCTATATTTTTATCTTGGTGTTGCGAGACAGACATTTTAGCAGATGTTAAAGGGCACATTCTAACCTTGTTGCTGCAATATAATCATCACGAAGCAGGACCATTACAGAACGTCGCTCTCCATAGGAGAGCGGCTGACCGAGGGGTAACCCATCAAATAATGGATTGCAAACTGTGCCTCCCCCTCCCCCAACACTTTGAATTGCAAAAGTGGAAACTGACGATGATGATTATGATGATGAGTCATTTACGTTTGGTCGAGTACACGTGTGTCCTAAATTTTTTTTTTAACTTCTTCTATACAGAATTTCAGGATTAAAATAACAAAGCACCTACTCACTGAGATCATCACCCAAAGGAGGGCTGGGGATTGCGAGGGGGGGGGGGGGGGGGGGGGGGGGATTTTTCAATCATAAAACAGACCGCAGAATTCCTCTAAATTTGTATCCATCATGTGCACACAGATTCTCAACAGCTACAAATCATATCATGGCTCTAAGATTAAAAACATAAATATGCTTGAAAATTCACACCAATTTCCGTGACAAGTTTTTAAGTTTCTCAGTTTTTACATAAACACAGCATCGATATTCTTAAACTCTCCGGGTGTCAATCCAACGCTTTGGACGCATCGATCCTGTCCGGGCTTCCATGCTCATAAAACCTCATCAATTTTTGTTGTCCAGCTTTGATAGAAACAGCATCATGGATCGTCCGCAAACAACGGCTCCATTCAGCTGGGGAAAAAGGCAGGGACAAAAGATTTGAATGGAGCTGAAGGGACGAGCTATTATTTCATCACTTTCGGGTTCCTTGGTCCACAAAAGAGTCTGCTGCTGCACTCATCACCGACGACTTTGATTGTTATAATTCCTGAATCTCCAGTAATGAAGAACTCCCTTCGCTTGGTGGACTTGTGGGCAAGGAGGTTTTGGCCGTCTGGATTGGACGGTTCAGGGGGTACAGATTTATTGTCTGGGGTTTTCAAGGAGTACAGAAAACGGATAGATACTGAGAGGAAAGCTGAAATGGCATTTCATGAAAATTGAAGTTGAAACTAGATTTGTAGTTTATTGCTGCTGTTATTATTGTTGTTAATTTTGTATGTGGTGGTGGTGGTGATTGTGATGATATTGATGATGAGGACGATGGTGATGATGCCGATGACAATGATGATGATGGCGATGATGATGATAATGATGCTGATGATGACGATGATTATGACGATGCTGATAACAATGAGGATGACGATAATGACAATAATAATGATGATGATGACGATGATAATGACATTGATGATGATGATGACGATGATGATAATGATGACGATGACGATGATGATGACAATGATGATGATGATGATGATGATGACGATGACGATGATGATGATGACGATGACAATGACGATGATGGCGACGACGATGATGATGATGATGACAATGACTATGATGTTGACGATATTAATAATTTTGTAGACAAACGTTGGAACGTTACTTACTCTTGTTAAAAACGAATGAGCATATTTGTTTCAATATTCAGAGAACACCAAAGAAAGAAATTGTAACACTTTGTGGCAGGGCAGCAACCTTTGCTTTTAAAAGCCTGATCAAAATAAGCAACTGTAAATTCCGTCATTTAAAATCCAAGTCATGTATTTTGAATTCTAATATATGCATAAAATAAAGATTGTGCCGTCCCCACAGTGTGCCTGTCAGACAGGACCACAAACACCTCAGCACATTCTGCAGACAGACCTGCCCACTCTACCTGCAACTTCGAAAAGACACCTGGCCTCAAGAGCAAAGTGCGCAGAGCTAGCTATGGGGAACCTTGCAGGACCTGCAGTTGATATGCGAGTTTACAGAGGCAACCCACCTGATGGTCTGATCTGAGCATACGAAACCGAACGCAAAGAAGAAGAAGAAGAAGAAGAGAGTTCTAATATTATGTCATATTTTTAAATGGAAATTGGAGAACCACTAACGACCTGGAAAAAAAGTTTTATTAATTTAAGTATTAAATTTATAAATTAAAGTTAAAGTTCGAATTTAAAATTAAAGCAGAGATGATTAACTTTAATGTACCAAATGCTTTTCCATACGGCTCAGTCTCCTTCAGCAGAACGGCCAGCTGCCTGCCAAGAGTTTCACACAGAAAGCGATCTCCGTAGATCTGGCTACCATCCCCAGTTATCTTCGTAAAAACTGCACTCGTCAACTTAACGACGCAGCCATGAAACGAACCCACGACCTTCATAGCGCGAATCAAACGGCTTGACCACTTCGCCTCGAAGACTCCTAAGACTAAATGCTCGATGAAACTAATGAACATTAAATGGGATGATTTCAGGAACGGCGAAGAAGAGGCGGGGCGAGGGGGTGGGGGCGGATGTCTTGTCTGAACAACCACTGGAATAAACTTTTGTTTAATGGCTAAGCAGTTGGGGCTTTTTTTATGCACATCACATCACATGATATCACACCACATGATATCACATCACATGATTTCACATCACATGATATCACATCACATGATTTTACATCACCTGATATCACATCACATGATATCACATCACATGATTTCACATCACATGATTTCACATCACATGATATCACATCACATGATATCACATCACATGATATCACATCACATGATATCACATCACATGATCTCACATCACATGATATCACATCACATGAGATCACATCACGAGAAGTGGCGGTTAGAGAATAACTAAGAGGCACTGAAATGGGAAGCACTGAGGGAACGGGAATTTCCAATGGAAACCCTACAATGGGCAATGAGATCAGAGGGGTTACTGCAAAGTTGCTGGACTAGATTGCACGCATGATGTCGAATGGATTGCACAGCAACAGAAGGATAGAGGTATAGACTGCGTACGCTATGCAAAATATAATGGTTCAACGGCGTTGTGGTGGTGGTTGTGATGATGATGATGATGATGATGATGATAATGATGATGATGGTGATGATGATGATGATGGTGGTGATGATGATGATGGTGATGATGATAATGATGATGATGATAATGATGATGATGATGATGATGATGATGATAATGATGGTGATGATGTTGATGATGGTGGTGGTGATGATGGTGGTGGTGGTGGTGGTGGTGATAATGATGATGATGATGATGATGGTGATGACCATGATGATGTTGATGATGGTGGTGGTGGTGGCGATGATGATGATGATGATGATGATGATTATGGTGATGTTGATGATGATAATGATGGACTACCTCTTCTTAGCGTTTATCGGTTGTAAACTCCGGCGACAATTTTGGTTGCTCGTTTTCTACTCGACTTCGATTTTTTTCCAGAACCTAATTTTTTTGCTTACACCTCCGTTTTATTGATCTATTTATATGCAGACTGTTGGTTCCTCGCTTCTTAGGCAGATGCCCTCCGATTTCAAAGGGGATAATCCAGAATAGTCGCCTTTTGCAACTTCCTTGTTGGGAGACGTCCTTGGCTTAGGCGTTCGTAACACCGTGCTGCCTGGTTCGATCACAGGTGCAGGCGATTTAGCAGCAGACCTCCTTGCGCTGGTTTCGACAGACCGTGATTCCACCGTTTCAGAAGCAGTGGCAGGGTACTGAAAGTAAATTTGCCTAAAAAACCCACAACAGTCCCAAAAAAATCTGGGTTTTTTCTGCAACGTCCTGTAAATGATACATAAACAGCGGTTTGTTAGGAGAAAAGTGGGTCTGTTCTCCTCCACTCCCCCCCCCCTCCCACCCTAATCCTAAACTGGGGTCATAATACCTTTGTGGGGACCATGGTGGGATTAACATAAATAACGGAGAAATATTTTTCAAGGAGAGTCTTTTAAGAAACTTCCAAACTCGCAGCTGAGACCTTGCATGACTTCCAAAGATCGGGAAAATATTCACCCTCATAATCAAATATCTAGGATTGAAGATTCATTCAATGGACGGCATAAAATAACTTCTCTTTGCCCGGTCAGAATCTTCCACGTTCAATATCGGCATAGGAACAAGGAAACTAAACCATCTCTTGTCCGAGCCATCTCTCCATGGACACGACCGTAAATAGAAGCAGCCTTCTAAAAACTGGACTCTCTTTTGTGTGCAGAGACTGGGTTCCCAAAGGGCAGCCTGAAGTGAGTCCACGTTCAATGAAGGGGTCATTTTGCTCGCTTTCAAATTCAAAAGCTCACGATTAAGGTTGGGGGGTTTCAGATATTGCGTCGTGTTGTTATATGAAGCTTGTAATTTTTTTCTTTTTCTTTCCAGGGACTAGTGTTTTGACTTAGATATTTTGGTTCGGATGACGAGATAAAATGAGTTTTTCATAGCTGGGCAAAAGCTTTTCTGTGCTGCTATTCAGGGACTTGTCATGAACTGGTTCCTAGCTTATCCTTCTAGAGGCTCCAGACTGGATTGGTCACGTTTATACTGGTAACGGAAGTACTTAGAAATCTGGTTCTGTGGGGATTGATGTGTAAGTGTGAGTGATTTTGTGTGTGTGTGTGTGTGTGTGTGTGTGTGTGTTTATACGTACATATATATATATATATATATATATATATATATATATATATATATATATATATATATATATATATATATATATATACATATATACGTATATATGCATACACTTATATATATATATATATATATATATATATATATATATATATATATATATATATATATAATACATATATACGTATATATATACACACACACATATATATATACATAAATATCTTTTTCTTCTTCTTCTTCTTCTTCTTCTTCTTCTTCTTCTTCTTCTTCTTCTTCTTCTTCTTCTTCTTCTTGGCGTTTACCTACTGTTATCTCTGACGGAAAGATCTGGTTGTTTGTCGATTTATGTTCCAGGTTCTTGTCCTGTTCCAGAACATGGCTGTTGCGTGCACATCCGTTGTAAAAATCTTACTCATTTGTAAGCAGACTGTTGGTTTCTTGGCTTCCAGGCAGATGCATTCCAACTTCGAAGGAAGATCCCACTTAGTCGACTCTTACAACATGCTTCTTGGGAAGGCAGTGGATCTATTCTTGTTCTTCCCACAGTGGGCCGTCGGAACCCACACGGGGAGATTTATATACGTATATTTCCCGTGTAACTTCCAGGGCTCTATTTGTTTTAGAACAAAGAATAGACCTACTCTCCTCCAACAAGCGTGTCGTAGAATGTAATTCTTTTACTTCCTCTTTTGTCGTCTCACTGATACCAGGTTGTAGCCCAGTGTCGTGGCTTTGTATATTTGCCTTGCGCTTCTCGGGTAGTTTGAGTGACGGATTTATTCTTTTTTTTTTTGTGTGTGTGTGCAGATTTCGGCTACCCCATACATCCATCTCTTTCTTGGTCTTCCTCTGATCTTCTTCCCAGATGTTGAACGGTAAAGTCTCATTTGCAGTCTGGTCTAGCTGCATTCTCACTAGATGACTGAACCATTTCCTTCTCTGCCTGTCGATATAATCCAGACATGGTCTTATTTCATCTTTCTCGTATTCGTTTTCCCTGTCTCGTCTTGTATTGTTAGTGACCTTGCAGAGGCAATGCATTTCACATGTGGTTATGTTCTGTTTTAGTGCCCTACTCCTTGTCCATGTTTGGCACTTAAAACATAAAGTAGGTGTAAAGAAGCTTTTGATCATTCGCTGTTTTGCTGGAAGGGAGAAATTTGGGTGTCTAGACAGTGGGGCTAACTGGTAGGCGACAGCATTTTGCCTTTTGCAGTTCTAGATATTTGAATTTTCGTACTTGTTTGAATGTAGTACCGTTGACATGAACGTTCACTATATTATGTTTCCTTTATTTCCTCATTACCTGAGTTGTTACCGCGTCTTCTTCTTCTTCTTTCGTTCGTTGTTAGTTCATTCAGTGGTCCATAGAGTTTACGTTCCACTGTTGTTCTTTCTGGCCAAAAGGTTTGCCTTAATGAGTCAAATTCGGTGCAGTCCTGGAGTACATGCTCTGCTGTCTGGGGCACCATTCCACATGTGCACATGGCTGATACGCCCATCTTGAATTTTGCGTACATGTGGTTACGTAATCGGTTGTGCCCTGTTCTGAGGCGGAGGATAATGACACCGTGTTATTTCTCGAGTCTTACTTTGTGCAGGCTTGATGTAAGGAGTAGAATGTAAATAGCTAGGGATATTTTATTCAAAGTCGGAGTGCATCTACATGAGAGACAAGGAACAACAGTGTGCGTATAAATAAGCCAGATCTTTAAAAGGAATATGCAAGCAAAACTCACGCTCTGGGGTCAAGACCAAAGTCCAGGAGTGGACAAGCAACCAGAATTTTCCGCCGGTGTTTACCGTAGGTGAACGCGGAGAAGAAAACAGAACGAATGGACTTCTATGACGCAAGGAAGTATGGTTGGTGTTAGATTCAATTGCTGAACAGACTTTAGAACATTGTCGTGCAAGACTGTCCTCTCTTGGCGGAGCTGCGAAGCAAAATTTTATTTAGTTAGTTAGTTGGGTTATCATCATTGCACTCCGGTCGTGTCCATAGGTGCTTAGATCCTCCCCTCAGTATGAACCCCAACGACCGATAGTACTAGTTCTATGTTGATTAACAAGTCTTTTTGTGTGTCTGGTGTGCGTCTTGTTTCTCGTTTTTTGCAATGCCGATCTTAATTCCCAAGTCTGCCATTCTGGCTAGTGATGTGGATTCACTGCCCCTAAAGTCCTCTATCCCTCCCATTTCTCTGAGGGCATAGATAATATCAGCATGATCCATAGGCTGACCGTCGGTAGTTATAGCGGATGCAGGCAACCTATCAGCTCTTTCATTTCCATCGATGCCTGCGTATCCCAGAACAAAAATAAAGGTGACTCCACGCAAAATGTGATTGATACCAACTAGCAGCCTGACAACTAAGCTTTAGGGAATTCTTAGAGACCTCTTGAGATGACATCACAGTTTATTGCCCACAGTGTATAAAGCGACCACAAATCGCTGAAGGAAAAGAACCACCCAGTTCACTCCCACCCTTACCCGTTCCAGAGCCGCCCCAGGCGAAAAACTGTCCTTTTTAGGGCAGTTTACTATCCCCTCCCTGAAACACAGACACATAACAGGAAACAGTATCACCTGACAAAGAAACTGGAAAGAAACAAGCGTCTTCATACGCAGCAAATAAACGACGCCAAGATAAAGTCGTTGCTCATTCTAGGAGCTGACTGAAATTGGGAAGAATGTTTTTTTTTTTTTTTAACGATATCCAGATTCAGGTCGTTAAGAAGAAGATCCAGAATTTCGCTTGTCAAGCTCTTGTAAACAAGAGGTCATAGTTGAGGTCAATGTTTTGAGTGATGATAATGTGAACCTCGTCGTGTGTCACATGAAAACAATGGCGAATCTCGGATTTGATGCTACATTCGCATTTCACAGCTCAACATCAATACAGTCAACATCACGACATTTTCCTTTACTTTCTTTGATTTTACCTAGTACAGATTTGAGAATGAGTGAACCTGGGAGCGAATATCATTTTAAACAGAATTCTGACCCGATGCGGGTTAGACCCTACGACCATTGGGTTGACAGGCGCGTCTGTGTGTATACATGGAGAGAGAAAGAGAGAGAGAGAGAGAGAGAGAGAGAGAGAGAGAGAGAGAGCGTGAAATAGACAGGATAACTAGCAGAAAAGAGAAGAGAGAGAGAGAGAGAGAGAGAGAGGGCGATAATGAAGTCAGAGAGGGGTACACATAGTATAGTGAGGGCAGCATTGAGAGAGACGGGTAAAGAACCAGAGAAGGGAAGAGAGAGAGAGAGAGAGAGAGAGAGAGAGAGAGAGAGAGAAAGAGAGAGCGACAAGGGGGAAAGAGAGAGATAGAGAGAGAGAGAGAGAGAGAGAGAGAGAGAGAGAGAGAGAGAGGGGGGGCTTAGACTGTCCTTGAAAGAGGACATGAAACTTTACAGACAGACGGACAGACGGACAGACGGACAGGCGGACAGACGGACAGGCGGACAGGCGGATAGACGGATAGATTAGATAGATAGATAGATAGATAGATAGATAGATAGATAGATAGATAGATAGATAGATAGATAGATAGATAGATAGATAGATAGATAGATAGATAGATAGATAGATAGATAGATAGATAGATAGATAGATAGATAGATAGATAGATAGATAGATAGATAGATAGATAGATAGATAGATAGATAGATAGATAGATAGATAGATAGATAGATAGATAGATAGATAGATAGATAGATAGATAGATAGATAGATAGATAGATAGATAGATAGATAGATAGATAGATAGATAGATAGATAGATAGATAGATAGATAGATAGATAGATAGATAGATAGATAGATAGATAGATAGATAGATAGATAGATAGATAGATAGGTAGATAGATAGATAGATAGATAGATAGGTAGATAGATAGATAGGTAGATAGATAGATAGGTAGATAGATAGATAGATAGATAGATAGATAGATAGATAGATAGATAGATAGATAGATAGATAGATAGATAGATAGATAGATAGATAGATAGATAGATAGATAGATAGATAGATAGATAGATAGATAGATAGATAGATAGATAGATAGATAGATAGATAGATAGATAGATAGATAGATAGATAGATAGATAGATAGATAGATAGATAGATAGATAG
>CAJHNH020000810.1:182061-192061 GCA_905116865.2 Candidula unifasciata | reverse complement strand
CCACGCGCCATTTTCTGAATCTACAATTCACACCACCACACTTAGTTGGTTTTACTATATTTTAGACACTGGGCACAGTGAGATTTTTCTGTATCGATATAAGCTATTTCTAGTCTCATCAAAATCATCATCATCATCTTCATCGTCATCATCATCATAGTCGTCGTCGTCATCACCATCATCATTCCCATCATCATCGTCGTCCTCAGCACCACCATCGTCGCCATCGTCATCGTTATCATCATCACAATCGTCATTATCATTATCATTGTCATCGTCATCATCGTCATCATCATCATTATCATCATTATTATCGTCATCATTATCGTCATCGTCATCATCATCATCATCATCATTGTCATCATCTGTAGCAAAACCTTTACAGTACGTGGATCCCACGACAGTCCGAAGGAGGAAGGGGAGGAACCACATGCTCGGTCTTTCACCAGCTCTCCTGCCTCATGCACTTTCCAGCCCAATCTGTCACTGGCGTCCTCTGTTGACCGTCGCACTTGTGGGCTCTGCTTCTTATACCTGGTACCATGCCCTCAATTGATGTTTTTTCCAAGCCGCTAACTCCTCGTCCCCATGCTGGACGAATTTTAAGTTATTCTGAAGCCCCAATCTGGTCCTAATTTAAACCAACGCCTTCTCTATTAATGACATATAGTTTAATAAAATATGTCGCAAATTAATGAAACTGTAGTTTAATTTGTATATACTTCTCCTCGATAAAAACTGTTAACACAGAGGGACTCCATTCTTGCATAAGAACGGGAATCCTCGTTGACCTTTTTGGCCTTTAAATAGAGAAAGCTGTGTTTAAACTTACCTATAGGTTGAACGGGATCTCTGCGACATCACCAAGGGTGATCCCCATTCGAATGGTGGTACTTTGAGTCATCTGGTGTTTATCGCACAGTGTGATGGCCTGTGGGGTTGAAAATCAATAAATCCCCTTTCCAATCTGCTGAGAAATGTCGTGTGGCCAAAATATTTCCGTTTCTGAGACAAGATGCTTTTTACGAGCCAATTTTCTTCCATATACAGATTATTTTTAGAATGTCAGAGTTTCTCATCGTCGTGGTTCATGATATTCTAATAATTACAACTCAAAGGAATTGCTTTTCTTCCTTAAAGTTTGCGAGGTACTCCACGAGTCACATCGGACTGTTGCTGAGCGGCTGGGGGAGAGAGTTCGGTAGAGGGATGTGGGCTCTCAGAATGTGGCTTTTTATTTGCATGAAGGTGCATGGAATAGACTTTTTACAAAACGACCGCCCGCCATTTTCTGAAAACATTTTTGCTATAGCATGTAATGCCTCAAATGTATATTTCTTTCAAAATTTATTTCTTTTTAACTACCCAGAGACCAGGGGGAATTACTAGAAGTTTAAGTCCACGTGAAAAATAATCCCAGCCATCACTGGGGATTGTACCCGAAACCTCTAGCACTCGAGGCGGACACCATGCCCCGTGACTACACAGCCCCCTAAAATCAAAGTAAACGGGCCACCCTATAGTTGCAGTGCTTCTGCGTCAGTGAAAACTATACAGAATGCCTGTCAATATCAGTGTGGACTAATCGATACACAATTCAGTCTCTGTAGATACCAACAGCACACACACACACACATTAATTAAATGCATGAGGCAGCAGTTATAAGTCTAACACTAACAATATGGCACTAGAAACGCAGTTAATCATCGTTGGTAGCAGCAGTCACAATAAATCAGTAGTTGCACCCGCAATTAATCGCATAAGGAACCACCAGTTCTGTGACGACAGGCGATTCGCAAATGTCTGTATCTGCAGTTCACAACACAACCTACGCCGGGCACAGTCGAAAAGCTCTCTAAATTAAATACTCAGCTCACAGAGTCGAGCCATGCATTCAGCTCAGTAGCTGGGTGACGGAACTATTTATTTTCAGTCAAAATATTGGGGGGGGGGGGGGTATACAACGGCTAACTACATCAAAAGGTTAATAACTTGCCACGACTAAAAGCAGTCATCAGCTTATCCGCCATACTGAGCAGGAGGTCTTTCACAGTTACTGAAACACACAAACCCGTCTGCCATTTTAGAGAGTGTAGACTACACCTTAAGATATTTACTGCGAGGGACAAAGCATCTTTCGGTCTTCCCGGAGTGCTATGGTATCCATTCTGAAACATTCTTCTTCTTCTTCTTCTTCTTCTTCTTCTTCTTCTTCTTCTTCTTCTTCTTCTTCTTCTTCTTCTTCTTCTTCTTCTTCTTCTTCTTCTTCTTCTTCTTCTTCTTCTTCTTCTTCTTCTTCTTCTTCTTCTTCTTCTTCTTCTTTTTCTTTGTTCACTGGCTGTGAGCTCCGGCGGAAAGTTCTGGTTGTTCGTCCATTTGAACTTTGGCTTTGTTCCAGGGCTTTAGTTTTGCGTCTACATGCGTTTTACTGACCTATTTGTGTGCAGTTGGTTGTTCCTTGCCACTCGGGCAGATGCACTCCGACTTCGAAAGAAGTCCACAGTTAGTCGATTTCTACGACATGCTTGCTGTGAAGGTAGTGGGTCTATTCTTGTTCTCTCTACAATGGGACCTCAGAACCCACACGGGAACAAGATTCAAAATCCATTAATTACGTGCCGGTTTCACGATAAAGGTCGGCTGCAATGGATCTCCAACACACTCCCTCTCTTTTGTCTTGATAGTACACGCTTTTAGACTGCGGGTTGTCCATCTCTTCATATTTTCCTCCCACTTGTATCGTTGTCTACTCTTGCTCGCATGACTTTGACCAACCCCTGCCACCCCCCCCCCCCCCAAATGCTCCCATTCCCACGCCAAGTGTGGCTTTTAAAAATGTTTTTTATGTTTTGACTGATGTTAGCGACAGGCAGCTTCTTGTTAGGGTGTTAGCGTGACGGTAGAATGATTCAGGTGTTAATCTATGCTAGCAAGAGGTGGGTTCCTGGGTCCTATTATAGGGAAAACAAAAATAGACCCACTGCCCACACAAAAAGCTTGTCGTAAGAGTCGACTAATTGGTAGCTTCCTTCGAAGTTGGAGTGAATCTGCCTGAGAGGCAAGGAACCAATAGCACACACATGTGTTAAATCTGTCAAACGGATGCACACGCAACACTTTGGTTCTGGAACAGAACTGCAGTCCAGAAGTGAAAGAACAACCAGAACTTTCCACCAGAGTTCACAGCTGGTGAACGCAAAGAAGAAGAAAAGTGTTATGTTCAATAAACGGGTGTCCTCTATTGCAATAAAACGATGTTGACATTATCCGTCACAGTCACTACAACACGAAAGGCGAGAAAATACCACCACCTTCTTGTCGATCAGAATAAAGGAAAATAATACCAAACTCCTAATACTCTGAAATGTCCTCTCTTCTTGTATCCGGTGAACATCTAGTTGCCGGCCATGCCTTTTGATTAATCATAATGATAATATGTACATCTGACGTGAGTCGCCGCAAAATCTGTCATTTCTATAAAAGCTTTTTTGCGCCTTTCACTAACTCTACTATCCTTGATTAGTCGGGAGAAAAATTTAGTGGCAGAAGATTAATTCGACACCGGTTGTTTTCCCCTCTTGACTGTCCTGTTTTCATATGGCGCCTTCCCACTTCTCTTCCATTTACAGATGTGTGAAATAATGCTACATCTTACCAGTAATTGGCAAACAGCCTTCAAAGACAGTGAAAGCGTTATTAAGAGTAAATCCAGTTCTTTAGCTTGTAAGCCGATTGGCGAATAAGCACCATTTCTGTACCATTACTACAAGCATATTTTCTCGGTTGTTTCCCTTCGTGTGTGTTTTTATTCCACCGAGCTGCCATGTTGAGGATCTTCTCTCTCTTTCTGTTTTTTTTAAATTCCTTATACTCTCCCCTGTTCTCGCCTTTTCCCTCAGTTCTCGGAGTTTGGCCTCGGGTGGCCAGGACATTAACAGCATTATTATCCTTTATTGGACAGACCAAAGTCTTTTTGGCCTGTGGGCTGGATACCGAGGCTTGTGTGGAGGGCTTCAATTATAATTATCCCCCATTTGAGACTTTCAGACTTCGTGAAGATCTGTTATAGTTCCAGAGATGAGAGGGGCAGGAGATTAGGACAAACTAAGAAAGTGGAATGTTTAGGGGGAAAATGAGGGGAAAGTGACAGGGATATAAAGAATGATAAATAACTGTTAGGGATGGGGGTGGGAAGAGGAGATGAGTGAGGAATTTAAATGAATTAATAAGTCGAAAGACACGTTTATAAATAGTTAAAAGACAGTTATTGCTTAAGTGAATTGATTTTCAAGCAAAAAAAAAAAAAAATTTAAAAGGCGCAGTGAAATAAAACATAAATACTTGGTTATAAAAATCAAGCTGTAACAAAAAAACAAAAAAAAAAAAAAAAAAAAAGACGAAGAAGAAGGCAAGCTTTGCCGAAAGAGGCAGAAAGTGCAATTTAAATACTTAAAAGTTAACAGACGATAGGACGAACAGTTGGATGGTTAGGTCAAGAAGAATGTGATTGCACGTTACAGTTCAATATTTAAATTGTAGTATAAGGTTTTATTTATGTCGCTTTCCAAAAATCTCATAATGCTATAAAAACTTCATTTGAAAATGAATGCGAAATGGTAATGGTGATCGCCGTTCCGGCTTCATGGCCATCGGGTCACCCATAGTTGCTAGGCTCGTGTGCCAACGACAACCACACAGAATGTCCCCTCATGTTCCCTGTGAAATATTTTTCACAAGACTGAAAGGCTCAGCATGCACACGTATTAAATGCACAAGGCAACCGTCGGAAGTGCCAACATAAACAGTCCGACCCTATAAATGCAGTTCACGGTCAATGGAAGCAGAGTTATAACATATCAGTAGTCGCACACGCAGTTAAGCATAAGGTGTCGCCAGTTCTTTGGCAACAAGCCACACGCCGACGGAAGTTTTGGGTTTTCCTCCACTTCTTGACTTTGGTCTTGCGTTTTTCGTGCACAACAATGATCAGTCACCGTCTACGCCATACTTGTCTATTCTTTGTATTTAAAATGAAGTCCTGAAACCCATATGGGGAATTTGACAACGAAGATTAAGCAAGAAACCATTTGTCAAGGTTGGTAAGCATGCCCCTAAAACCGATAACGTTAAAATTGTTAGCTTGATACATTATTGTTATTATTATTATTAATTATTATTATTATAACGTTATTCCCCCTAAGGGGAATTTGTCAACGAAGATTTAGCAAGAAACCATTTGTCAAGGTTGGTAAGCATGCCCCTAAAACCGATAACGTTAAAGTTGTTAGCTTGATAAATTATTGTTATTATTATTATTAATTATTATTATTATAACGTTATTCCCCCTATGGGGAATTTGTCAACGAAGATTTAGCAAGAAACCATTTGTCAAGGTTGGTAAACATGCCCCTAAAACCGATAACGTTAAAATTGTTAGCTTGATACATTATTGTTATTATTATTATTAATTATTATTATTATAACGTTATTCCCTATGGGGAATTTGTCAACGAAGATTTAGCAAGAAACCATTTGTCAAGGTTGGTAAGCATGCCCCTAAAACCGATAACGTTAAAGTTGTTAGCTTGATTAATTATTGTTATTATTATTGTTTATTATTATTATTATAACGTTATTCCTTATTTTAATACTTTAGATAACCGACTGTTTATAACATTAAACCTGGACTAATTGTTTGACAAATATTCTTTTTTTTTCTTTCGTTTGTCCCAGTGACGCAACTGTGTTGTGGGCGTATACATCAGAGCTGTGATATTTGCGGGCCGACACATCTGACGTCGATGAGCATTTGTTGACGGGATAGTTTCTTGTGACACGACGTAGCCTTATTTGTGCTGTATTTTATTTGTCCCATTTTCTACAGGTTAGTTAGTTAGTTAGTTAGTTAGTTAGTTAGTTAGTTAGTTAGTTGGGTTATCATCATTGCACTCCGGACATGTCCATAGGTGCTCAGATCCTCCCCTCAGTATGAATCCCAACGTCCGATGGCTAATAGTACCAGTTCTATGTTGATTAACAAATCTTCTGACATGTCCGGTGTGCGTCTCGTTTTTTGCTGTGCCGATCTTAATTCCCAGGTCTGCCATTCTGGCGAGTGATGTGGATTCACTGCCACCAAAGTCCTCTATCCTTCCCATTTCTCTGAGGGCATTGATAATATCAGCATGATCCATAGGCCGACCGTCGGTAGTGATAGCGGATCCAGCCAGCCTGTCAGCTCTTTCATTTCCATCGACGCCTGCGTGTCCCGGAACATTTTCTACAGGTGTTGCCACTAGAGAATTAGTCACGGGCTGCGTCCTGCGAAGGTCAGCAGGGAGCAGCCCGCTGGTCCGGGACATGGATTACCGTACAGATAGGTACATTTTTCGTCCCTGTTCACGTTTTCCGGCCCATCTACACACTTCCTCAGTTTGGTGTAGGTCTGAGGCGTGTCATGTTGTATTGTTTTCTTCGAAAGGAGTCTTTCGTGGGACCTAGGCTCAGGCTGTGGGTAGGGGGTTTAGGTTAGGGCTAGTTCTAGATGTTCTGAGGTCGTTAAAAGCTATGTCGTCATGTAGTATAGAACACGCGACATAGGCGCTCCTTTAATTGAAGGCAAGACAACGTGACACTCCTCTCACATAGAACAGTCTGAGGAAGCATAAATAAAAGGCCAGCCAGTGTGTAGATTGAAAGGGAAACGTGAACATGACCAATTTTTCTTCTGCACGTTAGACACTTTTAACGTTGTTTCATCTGGGTACTTAGCACCAAAATATAGGAAAAGCATGCATCAAGCAAGGCTTCACTTAAATGGTCCCGGCACTGGCCAGTGTAGCCAACAGTAACCGAAAAAGGAACCTTTCTATCAAATAGTAGTACTTTTGACGGTTGGGCATTTACGACTTTGCTGGTGTGACACGGGACATGTTTTGACTGATATGTCAGCCTGATCAGCTGATTGACAGTGGCAGTCGTTGTCCACTTCAAAGCGGCAACGACGACGTGGATGGTCGACAAAAGATTACCGAGCAAGGACTGTACCGCAAGATACCGCCCGCAGGAGATGTTGCTCGTCCAAGCTGCGAGTATATCTCTTGCAGTTCAGTAGTTCTTTAACTTGACAGACCTTTTAACCGAGGGTTGTCATTCAGTTGTATGTTCGGCTACCAGGTTTTTACTCCTACTCCAAATTAGTTTTCACAGACGCTTTCACTCATGCAGTGGGGATGGGGACTCATCAGAACTATTTTTTGGCCAACACTATGCCATCAATGCCAAACATGGACACTTACATCCTCCAATAAACATAAAACTGTGACAACAGAGATAAAATGCCTTAGAAGAGCTGCAGGAGTTTCAAGGAAAGACAGAATACGAAATCATGAAATCAGACGAATGCTAGGAATAAAGCCAGTCTTACAGGTCATCAAAGAACAACAAATGAAGTGGTTTGGACACCTATCAAGAATGCCCTGGTACTATCTGCCACAGCGAGGCACACTAAAACGTTACAACGGGTATAGAGCGAGTGGAAGACCTCGAAAATATGAAGTGATGGCATTAAGAACAGCCTTACAGAAATGAACATCAGTCTTAATAGTGCTCTTGATAGAGCCCATCAACGAACATTACATCTCCCCCCGACACTTCGATGAGGTACAAAGTGGAAGAGAAGAAGAAGTGGGGATGGGCTGATGAGACCCAAAAGATTTCTGGGCACTGCATCTCTAGGGCTCACCAACTTTAAGATCCCCTGACAGCTCAGTTAATGCTTTTTTGCGCCCCTATCCGCGGCGCACGACGGGGACGTGGGGCAGAAATTTTGGATGAGGATCCGAAAAGCCAGCACAGAGCCAGCTGGCGCCCGAGCTGTGGTATAACTTCTTAAACGCATCTCAACGGCCTTAACGTTTTCCTGCAAACCAACCCTGGTTACTCCTTATTGACCAACCCCTCCCTCCCTCTTTAGACACTCAGTGTACGCTGTTGTGTATGTGGGCGTCTACTCCGCCCATTTCCTAGTTATACTGACCCCGTTTTTCGCTCCCCGTCAGCACGTTGGTGATATATATTCTAGTACCTGTCCTTGACATCCTCTTGAACGAAGTTTTTCGCCAGGGACACAGATGAGTACCATTTATTTTGTACATTAGAGTCCTATGTAGTCACTTCATAGTAAGAGCATATTTGAGTATGTGTACTGTGTTGTTTTTTATATGTTGATGAAGGCTAATCGCCGCAACGTCCTTTGTTTGTTTATTTTGATCGATTTTGTAAAGCTGACATAAACTGTTTGTTCTTTCTTACCAACTTTTTCTCTTCCCTTTAATATCCCACCCCTTTAAAAACGTAACTTTTTGCTGACGCCTGTGATCCAAATCACTGCAACACCTTGGATTTGTTGCGCAAATTAGCGCGTCACACTGGATAAACGATGGTTATGACATTAAACCTCCCAGTATGGGTTCCGAAGTCCTATTTGGAGATTAAAAAAAAAAGAGAATAGACCCACTGTCACTATCAAGCATGTCGTAAAAGTCAACTAATTAGGTGTATTTTCTTAGAAATCGGAGTACATCTGCCTGAGAGGCCATGAAGCAACAATATGCTTACAAATAAGCCAGATCTGTAAAAAGGATGCGCATGCGAAACTCAGGTTTTGGACATTAAACCTGAAATCATAGTTGCATAAATAATTGTTTATGACATTAAAACTAAGATTATAGTACGATAAATAATTGTTTATGAAATTAAAACTAGGATTATAGTGAGACAAAAGATTGTTTATGACATCACAACTAGGATTATAGATATGTAAATATTTATTTATGACATTAAAAGTATAATTATTGTAAGATAAAAGCTTGTTTATGACATTAAAATTAGGATTATTGTAAGATAAATAATTGTTTATGAAATTAAAACTAGAATTATAGTAAGACAAAAGATCGTTTAGGACATCAATACTAGGATTATTGTGACGTGACGCGTGGTTTAAATGTTTATGTTGTTGAGTAGGGATCTTCCTTTCAACACATTCTCTCCACTAGATTAACGGAACTAAAGTCTGAGCTATGTTGCTCTCAGACAAAGTCCTGGATATCCAAGAAAACAGCCATATTGGCTCGTTAAGTACATTAACATTAGCTGAACTTGGTACCCACAAGAGAAGGCAAGGAATTTTAGATGTCTATCATACTTAATGAATTATTAGACAGGGCAAGTGATTCCTCCGTCATCTACCTTCTCCCGGTGTTATTATAAATAATTAAAGAATTATTATATATTAATTGAGCCCCCACCAAATGTAATTCTATCTATGTTTAGTTAAACAGGTAAGACTGAATACACTTGGAATTTAACAAACGATGTAGTATAAAACTTGACATACAGCTTTATTTTCTAACAATCAGTTAATTGACATACCCAGTTTGTTGTGTTTACACAAACAGTGACTAGCTAAAGTTATGATAGTAATGGGTTGTTTCAGCGCGAGAACAGCACCTGGGATTAGAGTGGTGTGATGAAGGTGATAAAGTATGAACAATTTATGAACATAACTTTCATAGAACCTCTGACAGCCGTGAGCACTGTCAAGCTCTTCCTCCTCTTCCAGCTTCTTCCCTGCTTGTTTCTCCTCCTCGCCCCCACCTCGTTCTCCACCTCGTTCCCAGCTGGCCGAGTCTAACACAAGGTAGGCTACTTCATGGACTGATCGTCACATGGGCGCTGTAATCATGGAAACAAAACACATACGTGTAGTATCTTGACTTACACTAAGAATACATGTATCAATTAATACAACATATAATAATAAGATATAGCCCATCACTCCTCCTCATATTCCACATCCTCTCCAGTCTAGTCTGAAGGTCTTTTGTCTTACATGGGCGTCACATATCCTGCCTTCCCTCAAATGCTATGTCATGATAGTTGACTTTCTAAGTCTGTTGTCCGTCTTCACTCAGACTTCGAGTTGGCTGACATAGATAT
>CAJHNH020000810.1:175000-177315 GCA_905116865.2 Candidula unifasciata | reverse complement strand
ACGTAGTGTTAGTAATTTTAAACAAAGCGGGCAGTGGCTTTGTCTGGGAGAAGGACTGGTAACATTTAAATCAATTTGGTTTAAAGTAATATTAGGGTAAAGGGCAGAGTAAATATAATCCTCTCTCTTTAGAACCAGAAGAACTTATTACAAGTACTAACTTCTGGAATCACTGAGATCG
Source organism: Candidula unifasciata (assembly GCA_905116865.2). NCBI lineage: Eukaryota > Metazoa > Mollusca > Gastropoda > Stylommatophora > Geomitridae > Candidula > Candidula unifasciata. Next base: position 177,134 of record CAJHNH020000810.1, on the reverse strand, counting down.
TTTCGTGACAATTATAGATATGTAAATATTTGTTTATGACATTAAAAGTAGGATTATTGTAAGATAAGAGATTGTTTATGGCATTAAAATTAGGATTATAGTGAGGTAGATAATTGTTTATTACATTAAAACCAGGATTTTAGTATGATGCTTGATTGTTTATCACATAAAACCTGAAGCTATAGCTAGATAAATTATTGTCTATCACATTAGGCCTATAATTATAGTTGAATAAACGATTGCTTTTTGACAAAAATAAACCTATAATTATAAATGTCTAAATGGTCGTTTATGACATTAAAACCATAATTTTAGTTGTCTAAATGGTCGTTGATGACATTAAAACCATATTTATTGTTGTCTAAATGGTCGTTTATGACATCAAACCTATAATTATAGTTGTCTATCTGGTCGTTTATGACATCAAATCTACAATATAGTTGTCTTAATGGTCGTTTATGACATCAAAACTATAATTATATTTGTGTAAATGGTAGTTTATGACATCAAACCTACAATTATAGTTGTCTATCTGGTCGTTTATGACATCAAAACCATAATTATAGTTGACTAAATGATCGTTTATGACATCAAACCTATAATATAGTTGTCTAAATGGTCGTTTATGACATCAAAACCATAATTATAGTTTTTTAAATGGTCGTTTATGACATCAAACTCATAATTATAGTTTTGTAAATGGTCGTTTATGACATCAAACCCATTTTTTTTTTTAAACGTATCCAGAAACCTTACTTACTTACTTAGTCGCTCCTCTTCTACCTTGGGGTGTAGAGGTTTGCCAGAGAGATCGCCAGACGTCTCTATCAGCAGTTTCCTTTCTGGCTTTGTTCCATTCCAATCAGGGACTGTCGGATGTTGTCTTCCCAGCGCACCCTGGGTCGTCCCGGAGGTCTGGTTTCCTGGTTCTTAGCCTCCCATGCTTGCCATGGTGGCCGATTTTCTCCCATTCTGCACACATGTCCAAACCATCGTAACTGTGACTGATCCACTCGGTTAGTAAGGGCTGGGTATCAAGATCTTGACGTATTGTCTGATTGCGGACTTTGTCCCTTCTTGTCACTTGGACCACCTTTCTCAGGTATCTCATTTCCGAGGCCTGCAGCTGGCTTCTGTGAGCTGTTGTCATTGCCCATGACTCACACCCATAGGTTCAGGACTGGTACATAGGTAGAGCGGTAAACAGCCATTTTCGTCCTCTTGCCAATTTCTCTTTGCTAAGAAACCCTCGGTTTATGGCCTGGAAGAGTCTCCCAGCAGCTGCTTTTCGTGTAGCCAGCTCAGTCTTAACCTCCATTTTGGTCTAATACAACTCCAGTTTTGAACTGGTTAACCTGCTCCAACGCATACTGACCCATCATGATCTGGGTGTTTCTTCTCCTCTCTTGAGATCACCATGGTTTTAGTTTTTGGAGACACTGATGGTCATCCCTTTCTTTTCAAGCTCTTCCTTCCAGACAAGTAAGTTGTACTGAAGGTGTGCCTCTGATTTAGCTATCAGGGCCACATCGTCTGCAAAAGCCAGCTCTGATATACAGATTGGTCTCATCTTCCAGTACCCTACAGAGTACTTCTTTGTCTTCTCCTTACAGGTCTTGATGACATCATCCATCATAAGAATGAAGAGGTAAGGTGAGAGAATATCACCTTGTCTAACACCGCATGAGTTGTAAACCCTTTGGCTCGGTACTATGGATATCGCAACCCTTCGGCATTGATTACATTATAGGCACCGTTAATCTGGGAGAAATGTGGCTTTTCTGCCTACCCCGGGAGTGAACCCGGACCACAAGGAGTTCGTCACCCGGCCGCCGCAAAAGTCAGATTTAACCAACTTCGCTAGAGAGCCGGGCACATCAAACCCATAATTATAGTGTCTAAATGGTCGTTTATGACATCAAAACCATAATTATAGTTGTCTAAATGTTTACTTACGATACTAAAACCTATAATCATAGCCGGATAAAGGACCTCTTCACTTTCCGGGAAATTAACCCATTTTAAGTTAGGTATACTAGAAGCCCTGACAATTTATGCAGTTACTTTCAAGACAGCTTCATTACTAGTTACTTTCAAGACAGCTTCATTACTAGTTACTTTCAAGACAGCTCCA
>CAJHNH020000810.1:162500-170000 GCA_905116865.2 Candidula unifasciata | reverse complement strand
GACATATTTCTTCTAGTTGTGTTCTTCATGTACTTGTTGTGGTTGCCGTCGTTGCTGTTGTTGTTCTTGTTGTAGTTGTTATTAATTTTTTTTCTTTAATCATAATTAAGTAAAGGGTGAAGATAGTGATAAGGATGAAATGCTTGCTACGATGATGATGATAATGGTGATGACGGTGATGTCTTTGATAACGATAGTGATAATTGTACTGATATCCTTGATAATGAAGATGTTGATGGTGATGGTAGTAGTGATTACTGTGATATATTTTATGACCATGGTGATGATTGTGCCGATGACCTTTATGGTGATGATGATGATGATGTTGATGATGGTAGTAGTGGTGATGATTGTCGTATATTTGATGACAATGGTGATGACTGAGCTGATAACAATAATGATGTTCATGGTGATGCTAATGATAACGAAGCTGATAATGATGGTGATGATGATGATGATGATAACGAAGCTGATAATGATAATGACTATGATGAAGCAGACAAGGACGCCGCATGTAAGGACGAGAACGGCGACCAAGATCATGTAACATCCCCTCAAAATATTCCAAAAACCTATTACCACCCTGACAACTTCAAATCTCACAGCCTGACAATTATCCTTCTACCCAACAGAGATTCCAGAAATTATAATTCCAATACCCATCTCTAAAAACCCATAGCAGATCACTTCAAGACAGAGCATTCCCTCTCCCGCGAGTGGACAGCCGGCTCTGCCAGGGCTATCTCCGTTTCTGGAAATCATTTAGACACAACAATCCACCATAGAAGCAATCCTCATAAAAGCCTTCACTGGGGGGGCCCCCCACAGCTGTCAAACACAGCGTAAGCTACAAGTCTGGAGCACACAGAAACCCGTCAATCGCCGTGTTCATTCCGCACAGTGAACACCTCACACCAAGAATCGCATCAGCTTTTGGCAGCCACCAAGGACCCAGAACAATAGACGCATTTGCAATGTAAAAATTCTTGTCAAAATCTTCGCGCCTGGCGTCCAACTGGGGCTTTCGGGTCGCTAACCCCATTTTAACCCGCAGAAATGAAATTAAATGAGATGGCCTCTTTTAAATGAATCCACCCCCTCCCCCTTCTCCGAAGATGCCTGGTTTGTGATCTCATAGTGCAGCTTTGGAGGATGGTGTTCGGCTTGTTGAGGTGTTGAGTGAAGGGGTGAGGAGGAGGAGGAGGAGGTAAGGTGGCAGCTGTGGAGGAGCAAATGGGAAAACTAAGTAGTACATAAACCAGGGAACGATCTGATTATTCCTGCTGTCCAGACACAAGTGCGACCTGTTAAATGTCTGAAGAATTTTGAATTCGCTACATGCTTTTTTCTAAAACAGACTCATAATCCTCCTATTTCTCTCCACCTTCCACCATCCCCCCTCCTCCTCATCATCATCATCATCATCAACAACATTATCTGCAGCAGCATTACCATCATCAATATATAAAAAAATCAGTATTATCCCAAATGTTATAGTTGTCATCATCTTTTCATTATCATCTTTTTCCGTGTAGGTTCCGGGATCCAATTGTGGGGGAGGGGGTATAGCCACTGCCTCCCTATCAAGCATGTCGTAAAAGGTAACTAATTACAGATTTTATTCTTGAAGTCGGTAAGCATCAGCCAGAGAGACGAGGAATTAATATTTTCCTTACAAAAAAGGCAGATGTGCAAAACATAGTTCGCATGCGCAACTCAAGTTATAGACCAAGATTATAGTCCAAAAATTGACGAGCAACCAGAACTTTCCATCGGAGTTTACAGCCATATAACGCATCCTCATCATCAGGTACAGTACCAACATCTCCATTTTTATCGTAAACATCAATATCGACATCATAATTATCATTGTTAACATCATCGCCACCAATGTCTTATTTCATATCATCACCACTAATGTTTTATTTCATATCAACACCACCAATGTCTTATTTCATATCAACACTACCAATGTCTTATTTCATATCATCACCACCAATGTCTTATTTCATATCATCGCCACCAATTTCTTATTTCATATCATCACCACCAACGTCTTATTTCATATCATAACCAACAATGTCTTATTTCATATCAACACCACCAATGTCTTATTTCATATCAGCACCACCAATGTCTTATTTCAAATCAACACCACCAATGTCTTATTTCATATCAGCACCACCAATGTCTTATTTCATATCAACACCACCAATTTCTTATTTCATATCATCACCACCAATGTCTTATTTCATATCAGCACCACCAATGTCTTATTTCATATCAGCACCACCAATGTCTTATTTTACATCAACACCACCAATGTCTTATTTCATATCAACACCACCACCACAAGCATTTTACGTCATCATCATTTTCATTGTAATGATGGAGGTGACAGGTTCAATTCCCTTCACAGTAACTATAGCTTTCGATTTTTATTGTTGTCTATTGTGTTCTTATATTTTTCTACCTCTTTCTATGAGTGCCGATCAATACTCTATCTGTTACTTGATTAATTCATTGTAAATAAGACAACTTGACCATGTCTGGGTCGTTTTTTGAGTAAATGATGCTAAACGAGTGGTTTTTTTTTTTAAATTGACCAGTCGGTTAAAAAGTAACAGTTAAGGACTCTTTTCCCCATGAAGCGCATTGGGCATATAGGGCTAGACCTATATTTTATAGACCAGACTGCACTTGGTGGGTGATATGGGTAATATCGTGCCGACCGCCTTTGCTTCCCAGGACTTGTACTTGGACCCACTCAAGACTGGGGAGACCTGGGAGCAGAACTCGTTATTGACAAAAGCCCGGTTCCGTCTATATCCGAACCCACGACCTTCTGATCCGCAGGCGAGCGTCTAGCCGCTACACCGCGGCGACTTCCGACCAAACGGTGCCCTTTCTGAAATGTGGTCAATGTCTCCTTGGCTGGTCTTGCCTGCTTTGACATTTCCCCTCTGCCAATTTACATTTGGGACAATCTGATAACCTAAAAATCCGCCCGCCTCCATTGGGATTCCTCTTCTTCTTCTTTGCGTTCACCAGCTGTAAACTCTGGTGAAAAGTTCTGGTTGTTCGTCCACTTCTGACTGCAGTCCTGTTCCAGAACCTGAGTGTTGCGTGTGCATCCGTTTTACAGATCTGACACATTTTGTGTGCACAATGTGTGTTCCTTGCCTCTCAGGCAGATGCATTTGGACTTCGAAGGAAGCTCCCGTTTAGTCGACTCTTACGACATGCTTTTGGGTAGGCAGTGGGTGATAGGGAATCGAACAATTTCTATTATACGCTTGCAAAACAAATCTCTTGATTTAAAATGCTGCGAGATGATCACTGTGGGTTGGAGAATACAAGACAGTGGTAATGTATCTTTTTTTTATTCCATCCGCTGACCTAGAGCTGCGTTATTGGCTGGGAGTTTTAAGGTTCAAATCCATAATATTTTCAGACTTGATTTTGGTTCGCATGTCGACCTAACCTTAAGTGATTACCTTGTAATGTCGCGGGAAGTAAAGGCGGGCGATGTGATGTTGATGACATCACCCATAGAGTTCCTTATTATATAAGTAAAGTAACAAGTAAAGATTCTTTTTCAAGCCTTAGGCGCGTCAGGCATATGGAATGATCACCCATATTTTCACAGACCAATCGGCACTAGGTGGGTAATGGTGCCAACTTTACGCCGGCCGTCTTTACTTCCCCAAGACATACATTCTAGTACCCATTTTGGGCTGGGTGGACATGCGATGCCCTATTTAAAAAAAAAAAAAGTAAAGTTCCCTTTTCACTCCTTTCGGCGCATCGGGCATATGGGCAGAGCATCCCATATTTTTACAGATCATCAGCACTCTGTGGGTAATGTGGTCAGCATTACGCCGGCTGTCTTTACTTTCCCAGGACAGCCCATCCTGGTACCCATTTTAGGCTGGGTCGACCTGCGACGTCCCATGCGATGCCCTATACCACGATAAAAATCCACGCAGCCAGCAGTGGGTTTCGATCGCGGTACGTTGCCTTACTATATATCCCATGCGAATTAGTAGTGAAAAGAGTCATTAGCTAGCTACTGTCGACAAATAATCTGGGATCATCAGAACTGGCAAACACCTCAAACCATCTCAAAGTGGAGATAAGCGGAAATCTCAGGTCACCAACTGAATGTTCGTTATTTGACTCTCATTGCGAACTCCCATTGCGAACCGACATGTTTGTGACGAGAAAGTGTTTACAGGAAAATTTTTCCCAATGAAGTTAACAGAAATCCAATTAATCCGTTCGCCCGCTTCAGAAACATAGTTTGTTTCTTTAAAACATGTTATGTGTAGATGTGCTGCCAATATATATATATATATATATATATATATATATATATATATATATATATATCATGTAGCAGGTCCTTTGCAGAACGTCGCTCTCATCACAGTCTGCCTGTAAGAAACTCTGTCTCTTGCCAGTTCTCCCGCCTCATGCACTTTCACACTCAAGGCGTCACTTATATCCTGTGCCCATCTTCGTGTCGGTCGGCCTCTGCCCCTTCTTCCTGGTACCATGCCTTCTGCTAAATTGTTTTCCAATCCGTCGTGGCGCTTGATATGACCAAAATATTTCAGCTTTCGAGAAAGGATGCTGTTTATTAGCCAATCTTTCTTGATGTTCAGATATTTTAAGATGTCAATATTTCTCATCTTCTTTGTCCAAGATATTCTGAGAATCTTTCTATAGCATTTCAGCTCAAAAGCCCCTATTCTCTTTCTTAAGGACAGTGATAGACCACGACTCACATCCGTATGTAGCCACAGGAAAGATGCATGCTCTCAAAATTCTAATTTTTATCTATTTGCTGGTGCTTAACCATAGACTTTTAAGGCTGTTCAATCTTTGCATTGCCATGGCCATCCTCTTTTTAATTTCTGTCGAACAGTCTCCATTGTTGTTTATTATATAGAGCCTAGATATTCAAAGTTTGTGACATTTTCAATTTCTTCATCATTTATTGTTATTTTTGGGTGACAGCCAGTTTTATCTGTGGACATTATTTTCGTTTTCTTTAAATTCAAGAACAGATTATATATATATATATATATATATATATATATATATATATATATATATATATATATATATATATATATATATATAATTTATGGTATCACTTTACCTTTGTGGTTGATAGTTGCCGGCACATGTACAGGAGGGGGAGACTACTCGTTCGAAGGATAGTACCATTCATAGGATCATCGGGCATCTGTGTAGGTATTTCGACCCCCCCCCCCACCCCCCCCCCCCCCCGCCTTCTCTTGTTTGTATCCTGTAACGTGTTATCATTGCTGGCTCTGTAGCAGGTGTTTTCACAAGATCCCGATCAAGAGGCATTGCTTTTTTTTTTTTTTTACTTTGCTTGACAATTTTCCGAAAATGGGACATCTCATTGTTTTTTAAAATGTTCACTGCTCTGCTGGTCGCAGTTTTGATGTCTCAATGAAAATGTGCACTTCACTCCACTTCATTTACATTTTTGCTTTAAACTTAGAATGTATACTTCCTCTTCATCCTATGTCGGCTCTGAGGCTAAGTTGATGCGAACGCTCCGTAATGCCGGGATGCCGGGTTCGATCCCAGCTGCGGCCCATGCGCCTTGCGTTGGTTTCGACAGTGGTATCAAGAAAGCCTACCGTCCAAAGGCAATGGCAAACTACTGGACGTAAATGTGCCTAGAAAAACCACACAACAGCCAGGGGCTGTTGGGTTTGGTTCTGCAACGTCCTGTAAAGGATACGCAACTAACCTTCATCCTCTTAAACGAACTTAAATCCCAGCTCCACCCAGCCTTGAATGGATACCAGGTGCGGTCCTGGGAAGTAATCGTGGCCGGCGGGATGTTGACCATAATACCCACTAAGTACCGATTGGTTTATGAAATACAGGTCTAGCCCTATATGCCCAGTACTCCTAAAGGCGTGGAAGAGGGTCCTTACCTTAAATTTTGCTTTCTTCTCTTCTCCTGAGTTCTCCCCCCCCGCATAACTTTCATCTGTTCACGGAATATACATGAAACCCCCTAGCAGTAGAGCTGAAACTCTCTCTCTCTCTCTCTCTCTCTCTCTCTCTCTCTCTCTCTCTCTGTGTGTGTGTGTGTGTCTCTCTCTCTCTCTCTCTCTGTCTCTCTCTCTGTCTCTCTCTCTGTCTCTCTCTCTCTGTCTCTCTCTGTCTCTCTCTCTCTCCCTCCCTCTCTCTCTCTGTCTCTCTCTGTCTCTCTCTGTCTCTCTCTCTCCCTCTCTCTCTCTCTCTGTCTCTCTCTGTCTCTCTCTCTCTCTGTCTCTCTCTCTCTCTCTCTCTCTCTCTCTCTCTCTCTCTCTCTCTCTCTCTCTCTCTCTCTCTCTCTCTCTCTCTTTCTCTACCAGCAGGTGACATCTGCACAAACTTCATAGCTGAGGCAACTGCCCTCCTTTCTGCAGTCCAACATCTCATCACTCAAGAACACAGAGGGTGTTATACTTAGCGACTCATTGTCTGTTCTCTAAGCACTATCCAGCAAAAAACAAGACAAACTAATTGCAGATCTAACGACCAACACTGGCTTTCTCTCCAAGGAAGCAGAACTGGTCTTGCAGTGGATACCAGCCCACTGTGGTATTCAAAGAAATTAGAGAGCAGATGAGCTAGCAAAAGCTGGGAGTAATCTTCCACAACCTCATCCACCACACAGCTACAAGGAAACCAAAACAGCGCTAAAGTAGTCTTTCGAGTGGGAGTGGAGAAGGCAGAATGGAGATTACAGGTCAGAGAGTGACAGCATAAACAAAGTCAATAGGAAAGAACAAACATAAATTTTTAGACTTCGGACAGGACACTGTGGTCTTTGAGCACACCTGCACAGGATAGGCATAAAAGAATCTGCTGCCTGTGATTGTGGAGCAGAAAGACAGACCCCTGGGCACATACTGCAGTACTGCCCTTACATCTCTCAGCAAAGACTGTGGCTCTGGCCCAAGGGAGCCACATTGCAAGAGAAACTATGGAGGACTGGTGGCGACCTTAAACGCACAATCCTATTTGTGACCCAGACGGGACTCATTGTTTAGCATGATTGATGTCGAACGCAGAAGAAGAATAAGAAGAAGAAGAGGAAGAAGAAGAAGAAGAAGAAGAAGAAGAAGAAGAAGAAGAAGAAGAAGAAGAAGAAGAAGAAGAAGAAGAAGAAGAAGAAGAAGAAGAAGAAGAAAGAGGAAGAAGAAGAACAAGAACAAAAATAAGAAAAAGAAAAAAAAAAGAATCTGTTCACGTTGCAACTCAACCAGCTCCTCTGTGTTAAGTTATTGTCTGTTGTCCTCTACCAGCTCTACCAGAGCCACCACGTTGACCTCCAAACCCAAACTCTTGCCAATGGTCACAATCATGTTTACTAGAGTTCTACGTGTCTTCTCGAAATCTCTATCAGACATTGCTCCACGCCTTGCAGTGGAGGAGATGGAAGTGATGCCATGTGTGTGT
>CAJHNH020000810.1:132500-157500 GCA_905116865.2 Candidula unifasciata | reverse complement strand
CAGATTGCTTGAGATTGCTTGTGAGCCTCTGATGACGGACCCCTTTGCTTGGTAAAACGACTGGACAGTCTGTCCTCCAAGCTTGCACGATAAGTCGTTCTAACTGACGAGAAATGTAACCGCGGCTGCGCTTTGGGAAAGTGAAAGACAACAAAAACCCGCACTGTTATAACTATCCGATTCAGAATCCTACAAAGATACTCATGCCGGATTAAAGAGAGATCTTTCCTACACGAGCACATGAGAGGGATGGATACATTTTTCAAAAGATGGGAGAAGAGCCTGGCTATTTGTTGGAGAAGCGAGTCTGTCCTATTGAGAGAATCTTTTGAGAAAGTCATTTGTCGTAATTGTCTCTGTAAATATGGCAGATATGACTGGAATCCGACAACGGCCATTACCTCCGTGAATCTCGCAAATTCAAGGGAGAACTCCGTCTTGTGTTCATAAATTCCGGCCCTTGTTTTGTTTGTGAATAGAGTGAGGGCCCGTTTCCCCAGTACTTCACTTCCGCTTTGAGTCGCTAAATAAGGCAAACATGGGAGGTAACACGTGCATGAATGGCGGAGAGCACTCTTAAATGTCTTCAATTCATTCTTGTCAATGAGAGGAAAAAGGACATTAGAAAGGCATTGACAAACAGCTTTGTCTCTGATGTAGGGACACATCAGACAGGCTCAGACGCGTGAATTCCCCAGTCAAGACACGGTGCTGGTAAATTGTAGAATGAATTCTCGGGCATCAAAAATAGAACCGCCGCAGACATAATAATAAAACAAATAACACTTTAAAAACTGAATTCACATTTAGAATTCAAATCTTGGGCAACTATTTTCAGGTCTTAATAACGTTCACGTCTCAATGGTGAGGAGATACGCGTGTTAGAGGACTTCAATCTTCTGTCTCTCTGATTTTTAGCAGGCGTCTTTCACACGGTAAAATATCTTTCTTACCCCAGCTCCCTTATCAACCCCCCTGCTTCCCCCCTCCCCTGCCTCCCTACCCTTGTTAGCTATTCTTTTTTTTTCCTAGTGTTTCCGATAGCATTAGCTGAGGATATGTATAGGTGTGTTGACAGTATGGGTGCTCAGGGAAAGATGCATGCAGAGAAGGGAAAGAAAAGGGTGGAGTAGGAGGATGAGGAAGAAGAAGAGGAAGAAGAGGAGAAGGAAGAAGAAGAAGAAGAAGAAGAAAAAGAAGAAGAAGAAGACGACGACGAAGCAGAAGAAGAAGAAGAAGAAGAAGAACAAAAAGAAGAAGAAGAAAAACAACAACAACAACACTAACAAAAACAACGACAACAAGACTTGGTCGGATCTGGTTGAAAATCCAGGATACATGAGCAGATAAAAGACCAAAAGGAAAAAAAAAACGATTATCAACTATCACATATGTTTTTTACCCGCAATTCCCACTCACTCACCCCCTCCCCTTTTTTCATCTTTCTCCCCCCCCCCCCCTCCTCCTTTCCTCGCTTTCTCTCCCCCCCCCCCCCCCCCCCGCTTCCTTTCCTCTCTTTCTTCCCCCCCCCCTCTTCCTTTCCTCTCTTCCCCCCCTCCTCTTCCTTCCCCCCTCCGCCGCCCGCCCTAGCACACCCACATAAATAATAAAGTAAAACACGGATCGCTCGCCGCTCTAAAATAACAGATCACTCATAAAATTACTACGGTAACCCTTCTATACATCGGAATATGGCCGCAGTCAAAGCTCCCATACTATACCCAGGAGCACTCACGTTGCACAAACACATCTTTTCACATCACTATTATGCCTGCAACAAAGACAAGAATAACAAATCTAACAATAGAACAATGCACCCCCAAGCAGGCAGTATGTTGTACACAAGCTATAGAAAAACCACCCAACAAAGACTTGTTAAATTATTCAATGGTTTTTATGTCTCTAGCTTTTGTCCTTTGCCACCGTTTTTCAACAAACGGTCTAATGAATTATCCAGCGTATCGATGCTACATTACAATCAGAACATGGCGTCCGGGGAACTAGACTGTACCGAATACCCCTTGTGTTAGCTCAGGCTTGAATTATTGGTGGACAAATTCGATTTCTGAAATCGATTTTCAGTTGGGACTATTCAAAGTTTTAAAATGGGGACTGTGAGAATAATAGACGAATTTGACTGTTGTGTGTGTTCTTTTTAAAGATCTTTTCACCTTGTCAAGCTTCATGATATATTACTGAAACGATTATGTGTGGACAATCACGTTCATAGTTCCTTGTTATTTTTGTCAAAGCGAACCTGAAAGGATGACGTGTGTTCCAGTAGTCGAAATACATTTTTTTCTTCTGAATTTGACTTGACTGCTAGGGTAGTTTGAAAATGACCATTACTGTCAACTATTTGACCTGGGGGGTCTTACTTTCAACGAAGCACATGCATGGGCGCCGAAACACAGAAAAAAAAAGTAAAGTCGGGATAGGTGAACCAGCGTGATTGCAACACGGTTATAAACCATAATTGCTCTGCTACCAGTATGGATAGCTGAAAAGAAACTGTCCGCCTGTGTCATCGTCCGTACGTTACTCCGTAGCTACAGCGACGTTCCTCCTTTCACCCCAGAGTGGTACCCATTTCCTAAAGGCTGGGTAAACCCCGGGAACCGCCTGGTTTCGAACACCGACCATGGCCGCAGCGAGTCGCAGCTGGATTTGAAAGCGAGCCTCCTATCGACTGCGCTAACGCGGCTCACGATACACAGAAAACTATGCGTATGTGTGCAGTGGCGTAGCGCCCTTTGTCTCTCTGTGTCTCTCTCTATGCGACTCTCCATGTCTCTCTTTGTGTAGCTTTATGTCTCTCTCTCTCTCTCTTTCCGTGTCTCACTCTGTCTCTCTCTCTATCTATATGTGTGTATCGCCTGTCTCTCTCCGTGTCTCTCTGTGTCTATGTGACTCTATATGCCTCTCTATCTTTCTCCCTCTGTGACTTTTTGTACCTTTCTCTGTATCTTTCTGTCTCTATCTCTGTCACTCCCTGTGTCTCCCTGTCTCTGTCTCTCTCTCTCTCTCTCTCTCTCTCTCTCTGTTTATGACTTTCTGTCTATCTCTGTATCGCTGTCTCTATCTTTCTTTGACTCAGCGTCTCTGTTTGACTCTATGTGTGTGTATGTCTCTCTCTCTCTCTCTGTCTCTATGTGTCTCTGTGTCTATCTGTCTATCTCTGTGTGTGCCTCTCTCTCTCGAGGTTTCTGTCTCTCTATATGTCTCTGCCGAAATTCAGCACTTCCTGGATGAAGATACGCGAAAAAATGTTTAGGCTTCCTACATCCAAACACATGTCGACTATTGATCCATGGTGTGGGATGGTTGTGCTAAATCTAATGTTAAAAGACTAAGTTCCCTTCAAAATCGTGCTTTACGCATGGTGTCAGATAGAAAATATACCGACAAAAATAATCTCTATAGCCATCTAAAACTTCTGCCACTAAGTAAATATTTAATTTTTAACAGAGCTAAATTTATGCATAAAATTGTATCTCAAAATACTCCAAACTACCTTTTCTAGTTGAATAAATCTAATCCTACTAAAAGCAAGGGGTTAAATTTATAACATTTACCTAAACCTAGAATATACTTATTTAAAGCATGTTTAGCATATTCTGCTGTTCATTTATGGAACCAGCTACCACTTGATCTGAAAAATACAAAATGTTCCTATTCATTTAACCGCAGACTTTTTCATTTCCTGCTTGCAAGTGATTATATGTCACCTTAAATGTAATTATTAATCCATTTTGCATTATCAATTTATAATTTGAAAAGGTGTAACGATATGTATGTATGTGTGGCATATAAATGTGTGGTGTGTATGTGCAGACGTGTTTGTGTATGTATGAGTGTGTGTATCGGTAATTGTATAAGTTGTTGCGTAAATGTGTGTATGTGCGCCTGTATGTCTACATGTGCGTGTGACTGTGTGTGTGTGTCTGTGGGATTGTGTGTGATTATGTCTCTGTGTAAGCGTGTCTGTGTGTGTATCCGTGTGTTTGTTTGTGTGTGCGTGCGCTTTGTTATGTTTGTGTGTGTGTCTATGTGTGTGCGAGTGTCTGCATGCGTGTCGTGTGTGTCTTTGTCTGTATGTTTCTGTGTGTATATGTCTGTGAGCGATTATCTGTGTTTGTGTGTATGGTTGCAAGTATGTCTACGTGTGCATGACTGCCTGTGCGTTTGCGTGTGCGTCTCTGTGTATGTGTCTCCTTGTGTATGTTTGTGTGAATCTTTGTGTCTGCGTGTGTTAGTATTGGGTGTCTATGGGTGTGTATGTGTGTTTGTGTGTATGTGTCTGTTTGTGCGTGTGTGTGCGTGTATGACTGTGTGTATGTGTCTACATGTGTATCTGTGTGTGTGTGTTTGCATGTGCCTGTTAATGTGTTTGTGTGTCTGTGTGTTCTATGTGTATGTGGCTGTGTATGTGTCTTTGTTGTGTTTGTGTGTGTGGGTGTGTGTTGGTATGTGCCTGTGTGTATATGTGTGTTGGCGTGAATGACTGTGTATACATGCGTCTCTGTGTGGAAGGACATTTGTATTGTGTGTTTGTGGGTGTGTATCTATGTATGTGTCTGTGTGTGTTTGTTTGTGTGTATGTGTGTGTTTGCACGTGTAGGACTGTGTGTATGTGTCTGTATGTGTATCTGTGTCTACATGTGTCTGTGCTTGTATGTGTGTTCTACGTGCGTGTAGCTGTGTGTTTGCCTGCGTGTGAGTTTGTATGTGTGTGTCTTTGTTGGGGTTGTGTGTGTTTCTTTGTTGTGGTTGTGTGTGTGTCTTTGCTGTGGTTGTGTGTGTGTCTTAGTATGCGCCTGTGAGTATGTGTGTGTGCGCGAATGCCTGTGTATATGCGCGTCTCTGTGTGTATATATCTGTGTATGTCTGTGTGTGTGTCTGTGTGTATATGTCTGTGTGTGTTTGTCTGTGTGTATCTCTGTGTGTAGTGTCTCTGGATGTGTCTACATATGTGTATCTGCGTGCGTGCCTGTGTATATGTATGTCTGCGTATGTGTTTGCGTTTGTGTGTCTGTGGGTGTGTGTCTGCGTGTATCTGTGCGTGTACCTGTGTGTATGAATGCCTGGGTATGCTTCTGCGTGTGTGTGTCTGTGGTTGTGTGTATGTGTCTGCGTGAGCATCAGGGCGCGTGTGTGTGTCTGCGATTGTGTGTGTGTTTGTGCATCTCCGAGTGCATCTGTATGTATTTGTGTCTGCGTGTGTTTGTGCATATGTGTGTGTCTGTGTGTGTGTGTGTGTGTGTGTGTGTGTGTGCCGGTTTGCGTGTGTGTGTGTCGTATGTGTGTGTCTGTGTGTGTGTATCCGCGTGTGTGATAGGGTATGTGCGAGTATGTCCGTTTGTATGTGTGTGTCTGCATTTGTTTCTATGGGTGTGTCTGTGTGTTTATATATGTATGTTTGTATGTGTTTAGAATATGCGTGTCTGTATGAAGGGTGTGTGTGTGTTTGCATGCATTTTACCACCCATGCGTTGTGCTTCTTTTTTTCTTCCCCCCCCCTCTTTTTTATATTCATAATACGCACATTATCATATGAATATAACATGCTTATTGATAAAATACAGATGCAGTGTGAAAGACGGGTGTTTAAAAGGGCCGAATGTAAGACGGGCCTGCGTGCCCAATCTATGGCCCTTTGAAAATAAAGTTCGTGTCTATCTCTGTCAATCTATGCGTTTCTTTGTGTGTGTGTGTGTGTGTGTATGTGTATGTGTCTGTCTCTGTGTGACTCTCTGTGTCTCTCTATGTGTCTCTCTGTGTGTCTCTCTGTGTCTCTCTATGTGTCTCTCTGTGTGTCCCTCTGTGTCTCTCTG
Organism: Candidula unifasciata; assembly: GCA_905116865.2. NCBI lineage: Eukaryota > Metazoa > Mollusca > Gastropoda > Stylommatophora > Geomitridae > Candidula > Candidula unifasciata. The sequence goes on along the minus strand of CAJHNH020000810.1, from coordinate 151,666 downwards.
TGTTTCTCTCTGTGTCTCTCTATGTGACTCCCTGTGTCTCTCTCAATGTGTCTCTCTATGTGTCTCTCTATGTGTCTCTCTATGTATCTCTCTATGTTTCTCTCTGTGTCTCTCTATGTGTCTCTCTATGTCTCTCTGTGTCTTTCTATGTCTCTCTGTGTCTCTTTTTGTCTCTCTGTGTCTCTCTATGTCTCTGTGTGTCTCTCTATGTCTCTCTATGTCTCTCTGTGTCTCTCTATGTCTCTCTGTCTCTCTATGTCTCTCTGTGTCTCCGTGTGTCTCTCTATGTCTCTCTGTGTCTCTCTATGTCTCTATGTGTCTCTCTGTGTGTCTCTCTATGTCTCTCTGTGTATCTCTTTGTCTCTTTGTGTCTCTCTATGAATCTCTGTGTCTCTCTATGTCTCTCTGTGTCTCTCTGTGTGTCTCTCTATGCGTCTCTCTGTGTCTCTCTATGTGTCTCTCTATGTCTCTGTGTGTCTTTCTATGTCTCTCTGTGTCTCTTTTTGTCTCTCTATGTCTCTCTATGTCTCTCTGTGTCTCTCTATGTCTCTCTGTCTCTCTGTGCCTCTTTATGTCCCTGTCTCTCTATGTCTCTCTGTGTCTGTCTGTGTCGCTCTATGTCTCTCTATGTCTCTCTGTGTGTCTCTCTATGTCTCTCTGTGTCTCTCTATGTCTCTTTATGTCTCTCTGTGTCTCTTTGTGTCTCTCTGTCGCTCTGTGTCTCATACTGTGGAATGAAAGACAGAGGAAGACAGCATTAAAAGGTTCTTGACAACATTGTGTCATGACAGGGAGGGATGTCAGCAGCAGGAACTGATGCATGTTGTCAGAGATCGCAGGTTGTCTACGCCAGCTAGCAAGGTCCTTGATGATGACGATGATGATGACGATGATGATGATGGTGTTGATGATGATAACGATGAGAAGCTCTGTCTTGTGCTGTTTCACGTGATACAAAAACGTTATTTGCACATCCTTTTAGAGGACATTGCAGAAGCATTTATTTATTTGTTTATTTATTTATTTATTTATTTATTTATTTATTTATTTATTTATTTATTTATTTATTTATTTATTTATTTATTTATTTATTTATTTATTTATTTATTTATTTATTTATCTATTTATTCATTTATTTTACTTTTGCTGCTTGTGATGTAACAAGACACGTGTTAGTTCAGTAGCTTGTCACTACTTTGTACAGTCGGCTGTCGATACACTGTCGAAATCCACACAATACAGTCTACTACCCAATCACGACCGGCTCCAGCTGACAGGCCGTGCTGCTGACGTCACACTGTGTTAACGAAACGGTTCTCAAACTGGATGCCGAGGCACCCCGGGATGACATGAGCTTATGCCAGGGGTGCCGCGGCAATAATCAAGAAAAGTCGGCTAACAATTGTGAAAATATTAAAGAGGGCATGTAGATACTAATAAGTTACAATTTAGGTTTATTTCTTGTTTGAGAACCGTTAGCCTGACCTGGTGACGTCAGCAGCATGGCCCGTCAGCTGGAGCCAATCATGGCAAAATAGCATATAGATTGGAACGAACTCAGCACCTGGGAATTACGAAACGCGTTAGCAAAGCATTCAGCCATTTTTGTAAGTGTGAATATTAAAGTTCCACACATATTTCTGTAAGTTTTATCCACCAACACACTTTCATTGCCCCGAGAATACCCGTCATGCAACAACCTGTTCTTTCTCACTTCCTGCGGTCTATTTTTAATCATCTTAACGACTTAGGAGGGGGCTGCGTGGTCTCGAGGCATGGTGTCCGCTTCGAGTGCTAGAGGTTCAGGGTTCAATCCCGGGTAAGGGCTTTTCACGTGGAGTTGAACTTCTAGTAATTCCACCTGGTCTCTGGGTAGTGAGATCGGACGCCCGTGTGTATTGTTGCGCACATAAAAACATTCATTATAGTTGGAAATCTAAAAGAGTAGCCTAACGGCGCTACCCGGGCAAAATTTGAGGTTTACAAAAAAAATCTACCTAAAGTATTTCAGGATCCTCATCGGTGCTACAGAGCTTGTGTACTGTGTTGCGCTTGTTCGAACTCAGACTTGAGTTAGAAGAAGAACGGAGCACTTATCGGTTACTAACCGTGTGCCATGATGTTGATCCGTTGTTCAAACTTTAAACTTTAAACGACTCGGCAGAACTCGCCAGCACTGATGCTACCAACCGCTCTTGTGTGTCATTGCGACACGCTTACATCTCTATTGCTGGGTTTAGTCTTTAAATTTGAGAGCCGCGATACCCCAGTGGCTACACTATGGCTTGTCGGCCTGAAGATCTTAGGTTCAAATCTGCTTCAAGAGATGCATAAAAAAAAATAAGTTTGACTCTCAGATGGATTCACTCTCAAACTGGTACCTGGCAATGTTCTGGGAAGTAAATTGGTTTAGTTACATCCCTTGCTTGTCACAGCTTTTTCTGGATAGTATTCATTTCTGGTGTTCCCACGTGTGTCATTGTTTCAACAGGCCAGATAGATGTATGTATTTATAGGAGATACGTCAGCTAAGCGAAGTTTGTGCATTTATGTTAAAATCTGTGGCATTGTATCATGTAATGTGCTTGTCGAGAAAGGCTTTATAATCGCAACGCTCATTTGTCGCTTATGTTTATAATAATGTGAAGATAACAAGTTCTATTTTTCGTCTGGTTCAGAATCTATCCTGTGAAGTAAAGGAGGTCGTCAGAATTGACACCTATCACCGATCAAGCGTGGATTCGTTGATAAAGATTTAGGCCGAGCACCATGTTCTGATAGGCGCTGTAGCGTAGTGGATTGACGCTAAATTGACTTCTTAAAAAATTTGGACTTGAACCTGCATAGAGGCGACAATGGCTCCAAGGTCAACCTAGCCTGATATAGGATCAGGTAATGTACTGGGAGGTAAAGGCAGCCGGCATGAAGTTTACTACATCTTCCATCGAGTCTTCAAAACAAAATGTGCCTAACTGCGTCAATGGTTATAAAAAAAGCCTGTGATCTCAAGACTGTTAAATTTTTTTTTTCTTTTCTAAACTGTGATTCTGCTATACCATTTCCGTGACAGGAGCTATTAACTTGTTACTGTACATTATCATTTATCATCATCATCATGTACCGCGTCGAAATGAAGGAATTCCAATGAAATTTGACCTAAAAAAAGCTTAACGAAACAGGAAAGCAGAAAAATGTGCACACAACAACGCAAAACAACGTTTCGTCCGGTGGCCTTTCTCGAACAAATAATGAACTACACAACGGTAACAAAGAGGAGAGTATTAAAATCGTCGATATCGCAGACTGTCGTGTTTGGTCATCTCACATGATCATCAAAATCTTGCCAGTTATCAAGTTCTGGAGACTATTTCTTCTGATAACATGTCCATACGCAAAAACCACAGATTGTCTGCATACAATTGTTCTTATACTTTTACTCCCCGTGTGTGTTCCGGGGCCCTATTATAGGGTGGAAAAAAAAAGAACAGACCCACTGCCTACCCAAAAGCATGTCGTAAGAGTCGACTTATTAGGAGCTTCCTGCAAAAAAGGAGTGCATCTGCCCGAGAGGCAAGGAACCAGCAGTCTGCATACAAATGAGTCAGATCTGTAAATCGGATGCACACGTAACATTCAGGTTCTTTAACAGGACTGCAGTCCAAAAGTTGATGAACAACCAGAACTTTCCGCCAGAGTTAACAGCTGGGGAACACGAAGAAGAAAAGGAAGAATACTTTTACGACTTTCATCTGTTGACTAAGGACTTCTTAGTGTTTGTCTATCACTCCATGCTATCTGCTTTGCATTCTTCTCTTCTCAGTGCTCACAGATTGTAAACCTCTGGGCGGAAGATTATGTTATACTAATCTAGATTTAGTCGGCTCTGTGGCTAAGTCGATGCGAACGCTTCGTAATGCCGGGATGCCGGGTTCGATCCCAGCTGCGGGTCATAGGCCTTACGTTGGTTTCGACAGTGGCATCAGAATAAAAACATTTTAAACAACATTTTCAAGGGAAGTAATAAGACAAATATATTCAAAGGGATATAACTCTAAAGCAAAAGTTTATTTTTACTGACTGTTACAGTGAATAAAGAAATGCACAATAACTTGGGCCGCAAATATGACTGTTAAATTAAACATTGTAGTCATAATGGCAAATAACATTTTACCCGTGTAATGGTCACGGTTTGGGAGGAGTCAACACTTTATTTATAATAAACGCACAAAATACAGAAAGGGTTTGTGATCTATAGTATAGATACGCCAATGAACACACATTGGATGATGTATTGTTACTTACAATTACAGTCGTCCCTATATGGGGTGAAATTTTTCATTATTTGAGGTCCCATCCTGGCTTTAGTCGGGAGCCCTGAATATAGCCGGGCCTAAAATATGTCCTAACGGCTGAAAGGGTTTTTTTGGAACCTCTCCACGGGTGATCCTCATCCGCGTGGTGGCACTTGGTGTCACCAGGTGTTCATCGCCCTGTGTTGTTTTGCTTGTTGTCTCCTAGATTGTTATCTGCAATCCTGTAGATTTTTTTGCCTGGCATCTTGTAGATTGTTCTCTCTCATCTTGTACATTCTGTTATCTGTCACACTGTCGAAAATGTTGCCTGTTATAATGTAGATTATTATGTCTTTTATTTTCTAGACAAATTGTCTGTCATCTCTCTCCTTGTTGTGTCTTGTCTTCTTTTTCTTCACGTTCACCGGCTGTGAATGAAGGATGAAATTGTTGGTTGTTTGTCTACTTCTGGACTCTAGTCCTGTTCCAGAAATTGAGTGTTGCGTGCACATCAGTTTTACAGGTCCAACTCATTAGCACGCAGACTGTAGGATCCTCGTCTCCCAGGCAGACGTACTCCAATTTCAAAGGAGATTCCCAATTAGTCGACTCTTACGATATGCTTTTGGGCAGGCATTGGGTCTATTCTGCCCCCCCCCCCCCCACACCCACACACCCACAATGGATTCCCAGAACCCACACGGTGAGTTGTGTCTTGTTTTATTTCGTATCTTTTTGTAGATTTGTTTATGTCATCTTGTAGATCATTTTCTTGTTTACTTCCGTTTTACAGTTCTGGCTCCTTTTGTTTGCACATTTCTGGCTCCTTGCCTCTCGGGCAGGTGAACACCCCGACCTCGAAGTAAGGCCCCAGTTAATCGACTCTTACGACATGCTCTAAGCAGATTCAAAACCACAACCTTCAGATCCGCAGGCCAGAATCTAGCCACTACATCGCTGCGGCTACATCATGACGTGTCTAGTATAGTGCCATCGTCTCTGTCGTATACCTTTTGGTACAAGTGGTTACACAAACTTTTCTTGAAAACATCGTATTTCACGTTCATGTGTTTCCTTAGGCGCTTGTTTCTGAATTAGGTTCAAATCATGCTTTTATTTTTTCTCCAACTTTCACTGGCAACTGTTACAGCTAAAATAACACTACAAGCTTGGGTTTAAAATCAAACCCATTGGCCCGGCATTATTGATATTGCCAACAAGGAGTCAGTGAGTCGTCACCAGATCGCCGCGCAGTTACGTCTAACTAATTGAGCTAGGGAGTCGGAAATTGAAATAATATAAATTACAATTATTTTTCTTAGCGTTCACCGTCTGTAAATTCTAGCTGAATGTACTAGTTGTTCGTCCACTTCTGACTTTAGTCTTGTTCCAGAATTTGAGTTTTGCTCGCACAGCCGGTTTGCAGATGTGTCGTTGTTGTTATTGTTGTTGTTATTGTTGTTGTTGATATTGTTGTTGTTGTAAGCAGGCAGTTCTTTCATTGTCTCTCCGACACATGCGCTCCGACCTTGATATATTTAGTGATCTTAGTTATCTATATTACGTTCGGGCTTTAAAAATCTTCGGTTGCCTTGTCAATGCAATATCGGAGGCAACATTTGAAGGCATGCTTAGAAGAGGTATCATCATCATCCAGCAAGTCCTTTACAGAACGTCGCTCTCTTCACGGCACGCCTGGGAGTATCCATCATCCTAGCCAGCTCTCCGGCCCCATGTGCTTTCAACGCTAATGCATCCTCAATGTCTTGTATCCAACTTTGCGGTGGTCGACCCCTGCCTCGCCTTCCACAAACTAAACTTTCCATAACCGTCTTTTGCAAGCCACATTGATGCTACAAGAGGTATACAACTTTAAAAAGAAAAAAGGGTAAGGAATTACAGGGAACAGAAAAAAAAGGGTAGGGAAATACAGGGAACAGAAAAAATGGTAGGGAATTACAGGGAACAGAAAAAAAGGGTAGGGAATTACAGGGAACAAAAAAAACGGGTAGGGAATTACAGGGAACAGAAAAAAGGGTAGGGAATTACAGGGAACAGAAAAAAGGGTAGGGAATTACAGGGAACAGAAAAAAGGTAGGAAAAAACATATAGTTTATGTCAGCATGACACAATCAGCTTCAGTGAACATGGGAAGTAAAAGCGGTCGGTATGATGTTGACGACATCAGCCGCCAATCACCGACCGGTCTATAAAATATATCTGGAGGATCATGATTTCGAGTGCTGACCGACGCTGACTGTTTTCAAAAATGACCTCGACTCCCAAGTCGAGCCAGCCTCGAATGGGTGTACCAGGTACAAGTTCTGGGAAGTAAAGGCGGTCGGCGTGTTGCTGACCACATCACCCACCGAGTGCCAATTGGTCTATAAAAAGATAGGTCTAGCCCTATATGCCTAAAGGGGTGGAAAAGGGTCCTTAACCCCCCCCCCCCGCCCTCCCTTTTTTTTAAAACCAGATGAGTGGACCTGGAAGCCAGATCTATATGGTACAGCATTTTTAATTCTCCTTCTACGCTGACCGAGTAGATAGAGCGCTGAACTTTATTGCGGAAGATTCATTTTGAAAGCCAATACCCCACCCTCAGCAGAGAATGGAGGTGACCCCCCCCCTCCCCCCCCCCCACCCTAGCCGATCAACAAGAAAAAAAATCCTAACCTGCACAGTTCGTGGCGACATCACTAGCCAGTGGGTCTTAAATAATCAGTTCGCCACTCCCTCTTATCCTATACCGCCCAAAGAGTTGCAAATACAAGAATCGGAGAAAATTTTATAAACGATTACATTTGGATTTTTTTTTTTTTTTACAATACACAAACTATAATCAACTTCTCTACAAATGAAAATGACCAAACGTGAAATAAATGTCCAAACACTACCAATAAATGGCCATTTGTGTCTCTTTGTGTAATTTCTTCACAATTTCCATTGTCTGTTGTAGTACGGACGCAATATACTGAACGGGCCTGGAAAAAAGTAGGAGAGAATACTTAACAGGTGGCGACAAGAAGTGACTAAACAACAGCTAGAGAAGTGACGTTACAGTTAACTTCTATTAACACTCGTTCTCGTTTGTAGTGTCCAAATCTTGCAATGAAAACCTCCCCTCATTTCGCTTTAAAACCAGCCATTCACTCACTCTTTTCTCCTCCACGCACGTCTAATGGGCGGGGCACCGTCTGCCGTCAGCGCCGCTCTCACGCCCCGCTGCTTTCTCATTGGTCGCAATGCGCGCAACAATAGTTTCTATAGGCTAATCCAACCGTGAGTGACAGAAACGGCTGACGGCTTTGAAATGTAAAGAAAAACATGAATAGCTGGGAATTTTCAGCGCAACCCTTTTTCAAGAGACTGCCAGAGAGAAGGTGATTATACTCACAGATCTGTTAGTCGATAGAATGCCATCTCTTACGAAAGTAAATTCGCAGCTCTCAACTGACGCCCGCCCAGTCCGACGGATACTATTAAAGAAGTGAGATAACAGCACAAAAGTGTGCGCCGATTGCGATTGAAACCAGCAGTTGACGACAAGGTGCTATTCGTGCGACAGTCGTTAAGTTATCATCAAAACCAGCTCCGGTGTATGACTGCATCTATACTGTGTTATCATTTGTGAGTTATTTTAAACAGAAGCGGAAAAATTGATAATCGGAAGAAACATTTTTGCAGTTGTTCTTAATCATTCAGGAAGTGCTACAATTTGTCATTTGATTCATGTTATATTTGAAACAATTTGTGTCTCACTGTGGTTAAACTGAAAGCGTTAATCAAGCGACGGCTGTGAATACAGAAAAACGGATTGGCTAACACTGGTGTAAGCTGTTGAATATTTTAATTATACAACCTGATTGCAGGATATAATTAATTCGATATCGGTGAAATTTGGATGAAAAGGCTAATCGCTACAGGATAATCTGGCCTGTAGGTAGAGCTGCTACTCTGTCACGGTGGTTAGACAACTGTTCGGTCCCCCAGGTGAGATCGCCAAGCCACAAGAATGCGAAGTTAACGCCAACAACCGCTGCAGCAACCAGGATTATAAACAAGGTAAATAAACGTATACTTCTTGTATATGTGTGTGTTCGTTGATGTGTCTGCGGCTTAGAGTCGTGAACGCAGTTTAACGATATTGGCATACCGGGGTTCATGGCTGTTACGGTTTATTGGCTAGTTTTGCACAAGGTAGTTTGCCATTGCTTTCTTTCTGGGCAGTGACTGTACTAGTCGGTGACCATAGCCATTATCTCTATTGATAAGATCATCTGCCTATCACCGCATATTGCATAACAATAACCAACAATAATCTGTCGGCTGCCCTCACACTCCATCCACCAGCCTCTTCCCTGGCTTCACGTAAGCCTGATTGGGGTGTGGGGCAGGGGAGGGGGGCTAAACGGGTATTTTACCTGGCCCAAAGGTGTCCCGTAGACTAACGGAGGAATGGAGGCGTGTTAAAGATGATAAAATACAGAAAATAGAAATCGTTTGGCCTACTTAAAACGTCACGGGAGTTTAGAGAGAACAATAATGGACGGGTATATGCATGGGAAGAGAGGAAGAGGAAGGCTAAAGAGAAGATGGGTGCAGGATGTGGCGGATGATCTCTAGATGGGTGTACCAGACGCTGGACATCGTTTTTGTGATTTGTGATCAAAACATTTTGCGGAGGGTTTGTTATGAGAACAAGGTTCTGCAAAGGATATGCTACTGACTGACTTACATAATGGGGTGTCTAGTCAGTGAAACAATCTGTTACATGAGGTCCTTTTCTGGATGGTTCCGATTACAAAGGCGTATGTTGGACTGAAGGATTGTAAAGAAGAAATTCCAGTGTTATTTTTATTTTTATCGGCTGTTCGTCGTTTTGCCAGGCAATTTTATATTCAGTATCAGTCTACCACTGCCTTCTAAATTGGCCAGCTATCGATACATTTATTGGAATCAACACAAAGGGGTCTGCTGGCAAATCTCCTGCATCTGGAATCAAGCTCAAGTTGCAGGTTCTATATTATTTATCTTTTCCGTAAGTAAGGTTGGGCTTCGGGTTGGTTACCTCACCCTGGAAACGCGATAACCACGAAAACCAACCAATGACGGAAAAGTCAAAGACAGAAAGAAAGACATATCTTTCTAATTGAGTATAATTGCTTTGACTGCACTGCATATTTCCCAGTAGGCATTACACTATAATTTTTCAGAATGCAAACACATTACTTATAGTAAAATAAGTATATAAACTGGTTGTTTAGTCCCTGTAATTATCAATCTTAACTCTTTCAGTTCCAAGGGGTTTAGCTACAGAGGCTTAAGAAGTGTTAATGCAGTCTTGAAATTTCGCTAGTGCAATATTTTAGAACAGACAAGGTTTTAAACTGCACAGTAGCAAATTTGAAAAAAAAAAAAAAAGGCATACAATCGGCCCATTTTCAAATGCAACTGGGTCGCCCACAGACTCACCGGTAGACGACTTAGTCGCCGACGGGGACAGTTTTTGCGTCTGTCTCCTTTGATCCCATCAACATGCAGGTTTCTTTTTCAAGTCTATTTGATGGCGAGCAATGCTAAGTCATTTTAATGGCGCACTCTGAGACCAATGGAAAACATATTTATTGAAATAATGAAGGGGAAAAAATTGTTTGGTGGTCGCCACAACATGAAGGAACTGTATGAAAGGGTCGCCACAACATGAAGAAACTGTATGAAAAGGTCGCCACAACATGAAGGAACTGTATGAAAGGGTCGCCACAACATGAAGGAACTGTATGAAAGGGTCGCCACAACATGAAGGAACTGTATGAAAGGGTCGCCACAACATGAAGGAACTGTATGAAAGGGTCGCCACAACATGAAGGAACTGTATGAAAGGGTCGCCACAACATGAAGGAACTGTATGAAAGGGTCGTCACAACATGAAGGAACTGTATGAAAGGGTCGCCACAACATGAAGGAACTGTATGAAAGGGTCGTCACAACATGAAGGAACTGTATGAAAGGGTCGCAGGAAAGCTGAGAGCTACTAATGTAGATGCTAAATGTGTCCGAAGCAAACTGATTATACACACGTCGTTGTCTTCATCTCATCCGTCCATCCTAATTTCTCGTTCATACATTCTTGCACATGTCATTTACTCTAATCTCGTGTCTTCAGTCAACAGTCGATCATAAATGGTCTGCGAGGGATCCCTGTCTGGTTTTGGAAATTATTTAAGATAACTATGTAACCAGTTATCTGGTACATTTGATGTTAAGGTTTATATAATATGAATGAGAGACAGAGCGTGTTGGGGATCCATTGTAGTCAACCTTCCTTGTGCAACTGACTAAATAATTGACACTGCAGAAAATCTCCATTGTAGGGACGGCAACTGACTGAATGATTGACACTTCAGAAAATCTCCATTGTAGGGACGGCAACTGATTGAATGACTGACACTGCAGTCAATCCCCCTTTTGGAGAGGACAACTGATTGAATGATTGACACTGCAGCCAATCTCTATTGTGAAGAGGATTCAAATTGTTTTCAAAATGTCATATTATTTGATAGTCCACATAACCACTGACTAGATAGTTATGGTCCTTTTGTAACTGGGGACAAACCTATACGGGAACTTTGCTATGAAGATGACACAGTCCTCTGTTTGAACAGTCTAAAGGGACTTGTGTCTATCCAAAAGTTCACTGAAGATCAAAACCTTCCTTTAAAGAAGAAAAAAAAAATAGGGGTGGGGGGAAGAGGGGGGGGGGGGAGATTATATCCATTTAAAAAAGAAACTTCTTGTCACCCAAAAATAACAATAAACTGATGACGAAATAGAAAATATCACAAAATGGGAATATCCTGGCTCCGTGATAAACAGCCATAGAGACCGCCCAGCAGAAGTCAAAAAGAGGGTGGCCCTAGCAATGAAAGATTAGGCTGCATTATTATATACAGTCGTCCCCGTGGGGGATGCAATGTTTCGTTATTTGAAGCCCCATGCTGTCTTGTGTAGGGGGACCCTGAACACAGCCAGGCCATCAATATAGCCTAACGGCTGAAAGTGGTTTCTGGTTCCTCTCCCCGGGTGACCCCCATCCGCATGGTGGCACTATGTGTCACACGGTGTTTGTCGCTTGGATGATGTCCTGGTGGGGTACAACAAGAGAGAGAGAGAGAGAGAGAGAGAGAGAGAGAGAGAGAGAGAGAGAGAGAGAGAGATAGAGAGAGAGGCTGCATTAGAAGTCCGCGGTAAAGCACCAGCAAGGATCTAAAAGTCAACATTTTGAGAGCATGCATCTTCCCCGTAGCAACATATAGATGTGAGTCTTGGACTATCTCGCAGTCATGAAGGAATAAAAATGAGATCATTTGATCTGACACGTTATAGAAGCAAGAAAAGAAATACTGACAACCCAAAAGATCTGAACCTCAAGAAGATTGGCTAGTAAACACCTATTTGTCTCGGAAACTGAAACATGTTGGTCATATCAATCGCCACGGTAGATTTACCACTATCAAGTGCCTTGCCAGCTGGCGTTTCGCTTATACATCTCCACAATTCTCGGTCTTTGGTATTCTGTCTAAATTCAGTTGATGATATTCCTCCATGCTACAGTCTTAAGCCATTAATCATCATTTCTCTTGGTCTGCCTCTGCCTCTTCTACCAGTGACCTTTCCAGTCGTCACGATAATTTCCAGTGCTCCTTTTCTCATCGCACGACCAAAGAAATGTGTTCGTCTCCTTTTTATCGTTGTAGATAATGTTCTACTTTCATTAGCCATTTCCAGGCAATCATTGCGATTCTGGCAGTCTAAGGTCAAAAGCAGATTAAAGATCAAATAATAGCTGTCGGCAATGTGTCAGGAAAGAGGGGCAGGGGCCGACCAGCACGAAGCTGGGCACAGAATATAAGTGACTTCTGGAGTAGGAAAGCACACGACGCGGGAAAGCTGACAAAAGACCAAGATTCTTTTAGAAACGCTGTGAAAAGAATGACGTTATGCAAAAAGCCTGTTACATGGTAACGACAAAACCTCTTTCAGAAATTTATTCAAAACGAAACAAAGCAATAAATTTATAAAGCCGCTGAAAATGTTCTGAAAAGACAATCTCAGCTATTGTTAACCTGTCCCCGAAACTCCAGCAACCCGCTCCTGCTGGCTCCCGCTTGCCCGCCCAATCGTGCGCAGTTCAAATGCAATCAAGTTATTTGTTTTCAAATAACCCTCAGAGAAACGCCATCTTCGGAAATCCCCGCTGAGCCAGGACATGGAAATCACCGTTTTTATAAAACGATTTAGGAGGAAATCACATGAAACTTCACATTTTTTTTTACCCTAGGCTTTCACAAGCTGTTAACTCCGGCGGAAAAGTTTCGGTTGTTCGTCCACTTTTGAACTGTAGTCTTGTTTCAGAACTTAATTTTGTATGCATATAATTTTTTACAGATCTGGCTTACTTGGATGCAGACTGTTTGTTCTTCGCATTTCAGGCAGATACGCTGTGACTTTGGACAAGTAGGGCCTTTAAATTTAGCCGGTTTCTTCAGTGAAGCTATGTTGTCATCTGGAGGCGACAGGTTCAAATCCCGGTGTAGATATTATAGAAAGCACTACAGCAGCTGGTGACCTGCGGTACAGTACTGGCTAAACGTGAAAAGTCGTGGGTTCGAAACTCATTAGGACGAATTTTTTTCAGTATTGACCCTGACTCCCTGGTCGACTGTCGCTAAAACTGATACCCGGTAATGCCTTGGCAAGTAAAGTCTTAGCATCATATACCTGAAACATTTTGGCGGGCAATAAGTGCTTCACTTTAATCAGCAGGTATTGCTAGTGAGCAGAAAAAGAAACAGTATTACAGGAAGACTGTCAGTCGGAAGACATAAATAACGGTGTTAATAGTCTCACCTTTGAAGGGTAACATAGGCGACCAGATTGTCTATGGGCTCGCCGGTGGACGACTCCCTTGTCGATCAGAACATCTTTTGGGTCTGTCTAGTTTGATTGCATCAATACGACAGGAGTCATTTTCATGGATCTTGGTGGCGTGCAAGGCTTGGAAATTGTATATGGCACACACAGTCTAGTCCCCCCCCCCCCCCCCCATCTTTCATGAAGCCCTCATATGGACCCCGAAAGAGAAAAGAAAAACGGGAAAGACCAAGACAGACCCTGCGTAGAACTATCATCAGGGAGAGCTCAACTAAGGGCTTTTTGAATATTCAAGACTTTAAAACAGGGGGCAACCTACCGCCAGACACGGAGAGCTATGAACTCTGCCCTATGCGCCCCCTTAGGCTCAAGAGGAAAGACTAAAATAACCTAGTCATAATTATAACCTAAAGCTCCAACACGCTTTAGGGGACGCTGGCTGAACGTAAAATTTTCCCCCAACAAAAGACGCATCTACCAGGCATTTGAGGGAACAAAAATGAGACAGTTTTAGTAAAAGCTTGGGCCTCGCGCTGTATGAGAATTGCGAAAAATCCATTCTAAACCTACCAAGACAACCATACTTATTAAGCAGTTATAACTGGTAAATTGGAAAGTTATTCATATTTTATGATCTCCCAGTGATGTTTTAAATATCCTCGCGGCTCTCGGTGGGAACACAAGTTTTCCAGTGGCTAGGCTAGACTTCTTCTTCTTCTTCTTCTTTTTCTTTTCCTTTTTTTTTTTTTTTCTTTTTCTTTTTTTTTTCTCTTTCTTCTTCTTCGTCTTCTTCTTCGTGTCCTTCTTCTCTTCTTCTTCTTCTTCTTCTTCTTCTTCTTCTTCTTCTTCTTCTTCTTCTTCTTCTTCTTCTTCTTCCTCTTCTTCTTCTTCTTCTTCTTCTTCTTCTTCTTCTTCTTCTTCTTCTTCTTCTTCCTCCTCCTCCTCTCCTCCTCCTACTTCTTCTTCTTCTTCTTGCTGCTGCTACTACTTCTTTTTTTTTCTCTTTTTTTTTTCTTTTTTTTTAAGGTACATCTATGTGTACCTGCCAAAAAAATTTAATAATATTAATAAATCAGCTACTATTTTTGCTGCTACTACTTTTACTACTACTACTACTACTACTACTACTACTACTACTACTACTACTACTACTACTACTACTACTACTACTACTACTACTACTACTACTACTACTACTACTTGCCCTTCTCCTCTTTCGTTAGCCATTTAAAGGAGGGTTGGTGTGATAAGTGTGGTTTACAACTAGGCTGTGATATCAGCGTCTTTCGGCCAAACACCCGATTTTCACTGTTATCGTTTACGACATTTCATCAGAGCGGCTGTGGGTCTCTTCTCTCTTCCCTCCACTAAAATGGGGTCCATGAATACACATGGAGGTATAGATTAGACAGACCGCATTGTCTAATGTCACACTCGAGCAAACACTATCTCATTTGTCAATTTATTCTCTCCCCTTTATAAGAATATGTGATGCTATTCAGTCAGGTTGTCGTCCTTGAGTGTATTTTTAGTAAACCATTGCTTCCTTTTTAGTCCCGGATGTTCAACGCGTGGACCGATTTCATTGTTTATCCAACGTAGCTTGTTCGACGTAGTAGAGAATAATTCTCGTTTGAGTTTTTACCTTTACAAAACGTTTCTTGACTGTATGTCACTCATTTTGTTGCACACCATTTCATTTGCAATTGCGTTTCTTTTATAATATTGGGTATTCTGAAAATACTTGTAAATCCATACGTCCTTTTTAGGATGAAATTTGTTGTTTTTTGAAGCCCCACCCTGGCTTTTGCCAGGGGCCGCAATGTAGGCAGGCCATAAATATGGCCAATTGTCTGAACGCGGTTTCTGGGACCTCTCCACGTTGATCCTCATCCATATGGTGGCACTTTGTGTCATCGGGTGTTTATCGCTTGTGTGATGTCCTGGTGGGGTAGAAAGTCAATCAATCAAAATACTTGTGGCAAAGACCGCTTTAACAAGAATAGTAGAAGTCTTTTCAACATTGTCTAACCAACCGAAGATAAATGAGATGTACATGGGCTTAAAGAACTGACTGACAATAAAGAACGTTGCATTTTATACAAAAAAAAATCTGCCTTTACACGATTAGAAAAAAAAAAAAGGATTGTTACATAGTAAACTTAAATTTAATGTTTACTGTCAGACAAAGAATTGACATCACAGCACTCGGTGCATTTCTATAAGCGACATGTCTCCATCTTCAGCAGCAAGCAAAGTGTTTGAATTTCAATGGCACCAATAGCATACTGAGTGTTTATCTGTCTCGTCTTTGCCTTCAGGGTTAATCGTCGACCCGATCTCCTTCCTGGTCACCCTTCACAACACCTTTCTCCTCACACTGTGATGATCTATCTGTGCCTCCGCAGTGTTCACTCGCCAACAAAGAGCCCTTACAACATCTAGCCTGTCATACACTAATTCACCACCACCACGTTGTGCATAACCAGCCAGTCTATCTGCTTGTTTATTTTCTAATAACCCGGCATACCTCGGGCAAATTTCAAAAGTACGCTAAGTATCTGGGACCTCTAAAGCGATGCTTGCCACTCTGCACGGAGCATACCACCTGTTTCAACATGCTCTGTGAGTCGGTTACAGTTATGACATTTGCGTACAGTTTATTCTCGAACCAAACAAAGGCTACAGTGGCTGCCTCCCCCTCCATTCTCAAATTAGATGCTGTGGTGTCATATGCCAGGCTTTGTGGCATTGAGCGATGTCCATTCACATTTTCTAAGGCTCAAGGGGGCTTACCTTCACCACATACATTGTACTAACGCATTTGGGCTTGCGAGGCAAAGAGCGTGAACGATCACTTAAACAACTGGGTGAGGCTGCTGAAAGGGCTTTCAGCTGGTTGTGGACGCAACGGAACATCGTGGGGGGATAAACCTCGGTAGACTGGTCCGAGTCTCTAGTAGAAAAGAACTTTTCACCCCTTAAAAAAAAAAACCAGAGTGTCCGATTAAAGTCTGCTAGTATCTCACTGTCAATTGCCAGCCCACACTTGTCCGAAGAACCAACCGTAAGCTTATCACTCTAGTCGTGAAGGTAGTCAGCTAATTAAATATAAAACAAAACTTCACAATACCTGTTGCGAAGCCACCATTTCGTCCGTATGTCCAATTAGGCGCAGCAGGGGAAGTCCGAGGCCTGGTGTAATGCATCAGATCGCCGCACCCTCCGAGACTGTATAGGAGGTTAATAGGCCGAAACAATTGTCAACGAGGGACCCTTTTATTAATGATCGGTAAACTCCCGCTGTGCATGGACTCCTGCGGAGGGAATAGACCAGCTGCCCCTAACAAGCTTTCGTAGGAAACGAACAATCGAGGTATGATAATTGTTTTATCATACTTATATTGCTACGGATTCAGGGCTTATTTGTATGCAGACTGTTGGTTCCTTGCCCCTCATACAGAGGCACTCCTTCACAATAAACAAGCCTACTTAGTCGCTTTTTACGACAATGTGATTGCTATTAGGACAGTGGGTCTGTCACCCGCCCCTTCCTACACAGGGAATCGGAACTCAGGGGAAAGTATCACAATATCTTAACCGTCTTTTCGTTTTCTTTTTGCATTTCAGTGATTCTGAAACTAGCAGAGGCTTGAGAAAGGCAGAGAGAATCTGGTCATTAAAACATTAATGAAATTGGTCTGTTCCGTGTAACTCACAGGGCTGACGAAAAAAACAAGTAAGCATATTTATTTATTTATATTCTCCTCCTCCTCCTCTTTCTTCTTCTTCTTCTTCTTCTTCTTCTTCTTCTTCTTCTTCTTCTTCTTCTTCTTCTTCTTCTTCTTCTTCTTCTTCTTCTTCTTCTTCTTCTTCTTCTTTTTCTTTTTCTTTTTCTTTTTCTTTTTCTTTTTCTTTTTCTTTTTCTTCTTCTTCTTCTTCTTCTTCTTCTTCTTCTTCTTCTTCTTCTTCTTCTTCTTCTTCTTCTTCTTCTTCTTCTTCTTCTTCTTCTTCTTCTTCTTCTTCTTCTTCTTCTTCTTCTTCTTCTTCTTCTTTCTTCTTCTTCTTCTTTTCGTCTTCTTCTTCTTTTTCGTCTTCTTCTTCTTCTTCTTCTTCTTCTTCTTCTTCTTCTTCTTCTCTTCTTCTTCTTTCTTCTTCTTCTTCTTCTTCTTCTTCTTCTTCTTCTTCTTCTTCTTCTTCTTCTTCTTCTTCTTCTTCTTCTTCTTCTTCTTCTTCTTCTTCTTCTTCTTTTTCTTCTTCTTCTGTCTCTGATATGTGTTGCATCCGTAATCAGAATAGTTAATTTTGTTCTTTCTGTTATATTGTTTGTTCTGTTGGCACCTCTCCATCTTTGCCATACGATAGTGTTACATTCTGCTATAGTTCAATGTTGTTGGCACCTTTCTGTCTCTCCAGACGATAGTGTTGGCATGTGCCATAGTTTCTTGTTGTTGGCACCTCTCCGTCTTTTCAGATGATAGTATTTAATTGTGCCACAGTTTATTGTTGTTGGAACCTTTCTGTCTCTCCAGACGATAGTGACGATAGCGGGCTGAGATAAAGGAGAGAAGAAAAGAGGAAAATAATCAACAACTTATTTCTGATATACTTTATTATTAATCTGCCGGGTATACGCCTAAAATACCACACATAAAACACCCCACATAGACTAAACAGTCAACAGCAACAACAAAGTAAAATAGAAAACACCACATTACACACATCTAGAACATCCACAAAACCGTGCACATTTAAACCGGTAGATTCCCACTAAGCAATAAATCAAGGTTCACTCGTTGCCGAAAAAAATAAAATCAGAAATTGATGGCACAATAGCATCATAGACCCGCCGGTAAGTTGAACTCAGCAGACCTGACTCTATTGACAACAGCAACCGTCACCAGATAGAAATCTATGCCTTCCTTTAATCTATTCTAGCCTTTTATCTTATCCAACAAAAAACAACAACAAACGCTTATTGTCAGCATGTTTAGATCCGACAGTACGACAGATTAAATCACTTGCGTCAGAGAGAGAGAGAGAGGAAGAAAGGACGCTTTGAATTGTGATGTGTCATTGATTTTTATATGTGAGTTTGTGCGAGGTGGGTGTTATCTCCCACTGTTGTTGTATGGATGTATGTTGTTTCTCTGCGTTGAATTAAAGGTTAATTAAGAGTTGATTATCACCTTTATTGGGCTCTCTCGCTGTTTTCATTGTTGTTGTTTTTTACATGCTTTAAAATGTGTATGGGATTTTACTTACCTTGTTTGTATTATAATTCTGACATTTCGCTTATTGTATTTCTCAATTAGAGTTTCAAATTAAAATAGTTTGCAGTTTTCACAATCATGGCTGGCCACATTCTGCCACTGGTGTGTTACCAAATAATACGGGGCCAGGGTTTCAATCTCTTCCACAGTGCGATTCTCATATCGCAGTCTGAAAATAAAGGGAACGTTTTCTTCCTTTTTATTTACATATATTTGTTTTTACAATAAACTGAAGGCCCTAGTACTCAAGGTTTATAAAGTTGTGAAACGCATTCATTAATCTGTAAGTCACACACCCGTGGGAAGTGGTTCTTAACGGCTTTTAAAAAATTAATCCAGGTTTTCTTCTGCAGCTACTTCTTCTTCTGTTTCTCTATCTTCTTCCTTTTCATTTTCTTCTTCTTCTTCTTCTTCTTCTTCTTCTTCTTCTTCTTCTTCTTCTTCTTCTTCTTCTTCTTCTTCTTCTTCTTCTTCTTCTTCTTCTTCTTCTTCTTCTTCTTCTTCTTCTTCTTCTTCTTCTTCTTCTTCTTCTTCTTCTTCTTCTTCTTCTTCTTCTTCTTCTTCTTCTTCTTCTTCTTCTTCTTCTTCTTCTTCTTCTTCTTCTTCTTCTTCTTCTTCTTCTTCTTCTTCTTCTTCTTCTTCTTCTTCTTCTTCTTCTTCTTCTTCT
>CAJHNH020000810.1:77500-127500 GCA_905116865.2 Candidula unifasciata | reverse complement strand
CGGACTGTTTTTATTGGTACTTCTGGCGTCTACCTTATGCATTCACTGCGTGTGTATGCTATTTGATTTGCAAATACTGCAGTCTGTGTCAGTTCTTCCACAACAGGAGACAGTGATGGGCACTCAGTGTGTTGGTTGTCTTTGGCAAGGGAACGGAGCAACTGTGGAGAAACCCGTTCGTTGTGAAATTGGATCTGCGATTGCCTGATTATCTGTAGATAAAATACAAATAAAGGACAGTTATAATATATACATATATTAACAGATGGTTATCCTTTTATGAATACAGATTATATAAACAGTTACCCCCCGTGTGGGTTCCGCGGCCCTATTGTGGGGAAAACAAGAATAGACCCACTGCCTCCCCAAAAGCATGTCGTAAGAGTCGACTACCTGGGGAGCTTCCTTTGAAGTCGGAGTGCATCTGCCGGAGAGGCAAGGAACCAGCAGTCTACATTCAATTGAATCAGATCTGTAAAACTGATGCACACGCAAAACTCAGGTTCTGGAGCAGGACTGCAGTCCATAAGTGGACGAATAATCAGAACTTTACGCCAGAGTGTACAGCTGGTGAACGCGAAGAAGAAGAAGAAGATAAACAGTTATATATAAACTGAAAGTGGATGTGAGAAAAGTATGTCATATGAGAATGTTAGATACAAAAAAGAGTTGGTGACAATTTATGTTTAATCTTAAATTAAAAATCGACATCACAGCACTCGGGACACTCCCATAAGTGCTCAGTCCCCATCAAGTAATCTTTTTTTTTCTTTGCACACTTTAATTTATTTCAAAAATATGATATAATAATTTGTAATTCAGGACATAATAATAGTTTTAAAAATAATAACATTGTTTGCGCACTTGAACAAGGCTTATGCCTCTTTAAAGCCCCAGTCGGCTTGAAAATGTTATGGGGGTTTAAACCCCCCCCCCCCCCAGTAATTTATGTGTGGCGTTGTTCCTGCATGATATGGCCTTACTGTTCTTTGTTTATCTAACTGAAAATTATTGTAGAGTACAAAACTTATTACATTTAGCTGATGCATATTCGCCATATCTGGACCTTGAGATAAAGTTTCCGTCGCCCAGCTTATGAGTTATGTGCGTAGTGCAAAATTGTGGTTCCATTTGGAGTTTTCTGTTCTGTTGTTGATTGCAGTAACATGGTGAGAGCCTTTTACAAACAGAAAGGAACTTTCGAGGGTCTAATGCTGGTTTTCATGACCGAACGTTTGCGCCAACATTTAGCTGCAACTCTGGTGTAGGACTGTTAGTGTTGGACATCTGACAACTGTCTTATGCATTCTTACTTTGCGTGTGCAAGCTTCAAGATTTTGCTGGGTCTGACAAGTTTTTTACTAGTGTTTGAATGGGAGCAAAATCAGCATCGCAGTTAAGGTAAATATTTTACACATCACTGGTATTGTCTATTTTCTTATAGGGATTTCCACTGTGGAAATAGAAAGGAGGATTGAGGCTTACGAATGCAAATACCATAGACGCATTCTACGAATTAGTTATTTAGAACACAAAACTAATAAATATGTCAGAGACAGAATAAACAAATTTGCAGGACATCATCCTATTTGTGACGCAGACGGGACTCAATGTTTAACATGACTAATGTCGAACGGAGAAGAAGAAGTAGCAACATCAAAGTAAATAGGACAAACCTCAAGCAAGTTGATATGTTTAAGTACTTGGGTACCCTGATAACATTAGATGGAAGATGTATTCATCATCATCATCATCATCACATAAACTACTTCTGCCGTTGAGCGTCGTGGGAATGAATTATTTTGCGATCCAGTGCACGTTGGCTGCCACTGGCTATTGTCATGCCGTGAAGGCGTAGAGTGTCTTTAATGTTGTCGATCCATTTTTTTCCACGGCCGTCCTCTTGCACTTGTAGCTGATCTTCTGAGATGTAGTGCTTGTGATGGCATTTGATCTTGCTGCATTCTAACAAGATGGCCAAACCACTTAATCTGCTGTTTCTCGATTAATCTAGTACAAGGTGGAAGATTAATTAGAGTGGTAAAAGGTGGAACAGCTCAAGTAAAGGCAGCATTTTTCAAAATAAATATTGTATGCATCTTTCTTTGTCAAATGAGACGAGAAAGCGAATTCTTAAAAGCTATAATAAAACCTTATATTGACAAATGGATGTAAATCATGGACAAGTAGTAAATTAGTGAAAACATTTTTTAAGCTGCATAGATATGGTTTGATTTTATAGACGAATGATGGAATACCTTGGACAGATAAAAAGAGTAATGAAGAAGTCTTGAAAGAAACTGACTCACGAAGAGAACTGATTGCCAACATCTCCATTCTTTGGTCATATGATGAGAAGGAGAAAACTGGAGTACATCGTGGCAGTAGGAAAGTTGGAGGGGAAGAGAGGCAGAGGAAGACTGAGAGAACAAATGCTGGACAGTTCAACATTATGGCATAAAAGATTATCTGTTTCAGACTTGATTAAAAGTACACGAGACAGAAGATTGGTGATTTTTTTTTATTTTTTTTTATTTAGAAACTATGGGTTAAACCCTTCAGTTCGATACTACGGATATCGCAAACCTGGGAGAAATGTGGCTTTTATGCCTACCCCCGAGCGTGAACCCGGACCACAAGATTGTGGATACACATGACTACCAACGCCACACGGCATGGACTCTATAAGAAGAAGAAACGTTTTGCCTTCTTGGACATCCGAGCCAGGTTGATATTACAGATTAACGCCAGCTCACAAATTCCCCAGCCAGTTGCTTGTGAAGATTCGTCATCTAAAGAGGCTAGTGTTAGCGCTGGCTATTATGCCGATTTGGTACACGTGACGTCTGACGTCACGGACGGGCGAATCTGCTTTATATGCGAATGTTTCCTTAAGATGCGGGTCTGATCAGCAATCCAGGTGGCTGGGATGTTTTTTAATATTTCCCACCTTCGTTGGTTTTACAAATTCTATAAAATCTTGTGTTAATTTAGTAGTGAGAATGAAGGAGTAAATGAGTTAAGGAAGAAGAAAGAAGAAAGAGAGTAAGCGCAAAATTATCATCATCATCATCATCAGGTGCCGTGTCGACTGGCGTGGGGAGATCATGCCTCTCCACAATCTACGATCTGAATTCGTTATGTTTTGAGGCATGGTTTTCTAGGAGGTAATACAGCGGTGGTTTCCCCGTTTTCTTCCGCCGGTGTTTATATGGTTTGCCTCCAACAGCCTTTGTCTAAAGAGACCTAGCCTGCAAGGCAACACGAAATAATAAGTAACAATATCCGACGGGCAGTGATACGGACTGACACTCAACACCCGAAAACACAAAGTGAAATCATTCGGATGAGGATTAACCCAAGTCCAAGTCCAAGTCCTTTTAAGGAAAAAAAAAGAAAAGCTCGACCACGTTCAGACTGCTGCTAGCTAGCCTAGGCTGCTAACAGTCTCCGCCTATATTTGTGGTCTGGGTTATTTGCGTCACTTTCGTGACTGAATACTGGTGTTTGTGCCATTTCTAGCTTAATGCTTCCCTCTGTATCAAACCGCTCGTCCTGTTGTCACTGGTGCATGTCTTCCTTCTTCATTCTTGGTGTTTCCTGTTTGTTCTGTCTCCCTTTGATCTGGCTAGGCGTATCTCGAAGGAGAGCGAGCTTCCAAACACAACGACCTTTCGGCCACCATTTATTGTTTTAAAATTTTTAGTATTTTAATTTTGCCAAAAAGTACTGAAAACAGTTTTTAAATTAAATAGTTCCGAAATGTGAAAATTTTCCGCGTGTGACCATAGTGGCCTTATAGTTGTCTTCCTGTAATATGAACGGGTTAGTCATGTAATGGATATGTGTGTGAGAGTTTGTGTGGAGTCTTAAGCTGGTCCAGTCGTCATTTGTAATTATGTGATCGGGTTGTGTTGATAGCTAAGCTACGGTGTACGTAAATACCATATAACCGGACCGTCCAGCTCACGCTTTGAGATCCAAATGATCGGCGATGAGAATTGTTGTGGCATGTTGGGCAACGAACTCAAGTGCTCTCTGTGGGAATGGGTTGGGGGGTTAAACTCATAGTGCATCCGAAAGATTTAGGGAAGGGTGGGGGGAAGGGGAGCGGGACGCCATTCAGTCAATTCTCGTCGTTGCCGTCTTGCTGGATTCTAGCGTGGCTTTTTGCCGGGACTATGTGTATCACGTTACCAACCTTTGCTATCATCCCAGTGATGGGGTGGTATTAGAGGTTATGCGTTCTAGTCCTGTCATTATCGAGTCACTTGTATTCCCTATTTGCTCTCAGTCATATTTTTGTTATGAGTCCTGTCGGTCATGTGCATGTTGTATGTATGCTGTGAAGTGGGATGGTTTTGTTTATGAATCCCCGGAGTATATGGACGCACCCAACTAGGTGTATGCGTACATGCACTCGAGTACTCATACATGCAGACAACACTACATATTTGTACTTCCTTTCATACTTATCGGTATATGCATACCTAATTGACATTACGTACACACGCAAACTCTTTCATATGCGTTTACCAATGCCTGTACTTACATTCATAAAAAAACGAGTACATCCACACGTAGTGATATTCACTCTTCCATGTCTTATGTGTGTTGTGTCGCTTTGTCTGTAATTTCGTCTGGTCGTGTCACTTTTAAGCTATGTCCCGTTACTGGTATGTGACCTGTCCGGTACTGACGTATCATGTTTTGGTGGATGGTGTGCGATGACGTTCTTGCTGCTTACACCCTTCATTCCATTTGTTCTCAATAATGAACAGACATACAGCAACACAGTTTATGGTTTCTTTGATTGCACTGTCATTCATACACTTACAAATATATGAATATACACGCTCTCATATATATATATATATATATACACACATGCACACTCATACCCACATATACATGCATACAGTAACATTTAAATCCATGTACTCATTCATCTGTACCTTTCGCACAACTATATTCCCACTGTTCCGTCCACTCGTGATTCCGTACCATCCGCCTACATACACTGTGTCTTATGTATCCATCCTATACACAAATGCACTCATACTACACGCACTCATCCTTGTATATGTGTCCATGTTCACATCTATGCACTCATCATACTTACACTATCTTTCTGACTCTAGTATGTCCGGGGTTACCATCTCATCAGTTCCTTCTGTTATACTGAGTAAATCCCTAATCTTTTAGTTTTGATTTGTTTTAATAAGGTATTGTTTAACCAGTTTTTGGATGTCTTTATTGCTATCTACATTTAAACATTTGTTTGTGGTAATTTGTTGTTTGCGTTTTAGAAAAAACTCCTCAATGGGTTTCCTTTCCAATTTATATTTAGTGCAGTTTATTATATAATGCTCTAGAGTATTATCTTGAAAGCAGTCCAGACATAGTGGAGATGTAAATTTCTCTGGGTGCCACCCTAATCTAGCTCTCCATAGTAGTTTGTTGGCTGGAATTTTCAGCTTGTCCCGTACCTGTGTGTTAAGACTGGGCTCTTTAAGGTTATTGTAGGCATCTCTGCCATTATTGCTCCCTTGCCATTGCAGTTTCCACATTTTAATTATATGTCGTTTGATTATGCTGGTCCTTTCTGTTTTTCCGAGTCCTACATCTATTAAAACATCACATTTTGCTCCCTTTTTGGCTGCTATGTCAGCTTTTTCATTGCCTATTACACCTCTGTGTACTGGTACCCGTGCAATCGTGACTTGGCATCCTTTATTCTTGAGCTGAGTTGTTAGATTTAGGATTGTCTCTTTAATATCTGGTCTACTGTTAGTTTTATGTGTTTTCAACGCCTGCACCGAGGATAATGAATCTGTCAGTATGGTAAATTTAGTTGGAGGTTTATTAATTACCATTTCTAGTGCCTTCATTATGCCGACTAGTTCTGCTGTGCATACTGCTACATGATCTGTTATTTTATATTCTCTTTGTATATTCCGCTGTGGGATTATTACTCCTGCTCCTACTTCTCCTGCTTCATTCTTAGATCCGTCAGTGTATGCAACCAGATTGTCTGATCGGATCTGGTCTATGTACTCTTCTGTTATTGCTTTGGCTTTAAATGTTTCAGTATTCTTATTAATAATTTTAATCAGACTCATGTCTGTCCTTGGCAGCTCTAGTCTCCATGGAGGGATTTGAGGGATAAACCTAACGCTTGCCTCTAGAGTCCTAGCTAAGTCCTCATCATCGTTAATTTCTAGTGCAGCGTCCCAGGCTGCTGGTCTCTGTATGTCTCTGACCGGTCTGTCACCTAGGTGGGTAATGTTATGATGAAAAGCGTCTGAAGCTGGGTGTCTGGCATCGTTGGCCGCTTTCATCCAATAGCTATAAGTTAGTTGTTTCCTTCTGAGGTTAAGCGGTGTGATGCCTAGTGCTACCTCCATGGCCTCTCTCGATGTCCCTTTGCCAGCGCCCATGATGGAAGTCAGGGCTTGGCACTGAATCCTATCAAGTTTACATTTGCTGTTCTCTGATGCTGATTCGTATACTATGCTTCCGTATTCCATTTTGCCCCTAACGAAAGCTTTATAAAATTGTAGGGACATGTCCCTTAAAAACCCCTAACAACCGTTAGGCTGGGTTTTATTAGGGCTTCAGGCAACAGTCAGAGTGTGCCTTTGAAACAATAAAAATTGCGTCGGAAATTGGGACGCAGTACCGTAATTATATGATGCAGTGATACACATGGATTCACGGCTAATAGCTATTAACACACCGTACTTTGACTAGGACAGAAAGATGTAACTCCTTTCTTCTTCTAGCTATTTAAGCTGTCTATTTTATGAAAATACTAATACATATCTTATCTGTTTCTCTCACACAGGTTTGCCCAGCTAAGATTGGATAAAGTTTTCATAAAACAACAATAACACAATGAACTCACATCCAATCGTCGTAGACGACACTATAAGATCCAGGGAAAACGTCATGACGCCACAGTCTTTATCGGAGTCGTCACCTTCTTCTAACAGAATGACATCTCCTTATTCAGATAATGGGAGGAGCTTAAGCCCTTCACCACCCAATGACAGCCCGTCTAACAACATGGACCATGTCAAACGACCAATGAACGCCTTCATGGTTTGGTCACGTGGCCAAAGAAGAAAAATGGCTCAAGAAAACCCTAAAATGCACAATTCTGAAATTAGTAAAAGACTGGGAGCTGAATGGAAGCTGCTAACGGAGGAAGAGAAGCGGCCTTTTATAGATGAAGCTAAGAGGCTTCGGGCGCTGCACATGAAAGAGCATCCTGACTACAAATACAGGCCAAGACGCAAACCCAAGTCTTTGATGAAGAAAGACAAGTACTCCTTCCCACTACACCCCATGCTACCGGGGATGAACGGATCCGCTCTGGGCTCTATGGCACACTCATTTGCTTCGTTGGCGGCATCTCATCACCAGTCAGAGCTACTCGCAGCATCGACATCCTCTTCATTCGACAAAGCTCGATCACACTTCCTTCCACCAACATCCACATACGGACTCTACCCTCATTTCGAGGCAGCAGCCGCTGCAGCAGCCGTGGCCAACGCTAAATTAGACTCCGCCACATCTTTATCCTCCCTCTCGGCTCTGCGGCACTCAGAGAGCTTGGCTCACTCCTTCTACTCGCCGTACCTCACCGGGCACCATCACCCGTCGCTCTCAGCGCTCCCGCCTACTGCTCACGCTCACGCAGCTGCGGCCGCAGCCGGACTGGGTCAGTATTTGGTCCCTTATATGTCCCCCACATACATGTCATCAGCTTCTGACGTTCACAGACCTCTGGCCTACGTCTTGGTAAAACCAGAAGACCACTTCAGGCACCCTACCGTTTTGTGATGTGAAAACAGTAGCGTTAGACAATTAACAATTTCCTCAACAAAATGCTAACATTGTTTACTTTAAAATTGTGTTTACATGTTTACCAGTAGTAACACGTTTACTTTTAAGTGTCTTTCCTCATCATATGTTTGAGGTTTTGAACAACGGATCAACATCATGACACAAAGGTAGTAACACATAAGTGCTCTGTTCTTCTTTTAACTCAAGTCTGAGTCCGAAGAAGCTCAGCACAGTGCACAGGCTCTGTTGCACCGGTAAGGATCCTGAAACATTTTGGGTAGATTTTTCAACGCAAAATTTTGCCCGGGCAGCGCCGTTAGGCTACTCTTTTCGATTTCCAGCTGCCTAGGTTTTTTTTTTACGCTGGCAACAATGCACACGGGCGTCCGAACTCACTACCCAGAGACCAGGGGAAATTACTGGAAGTCCAACCCCACGTGTTTTGCGACCTTATCCGCTTCACAGATCTCGCTTATTTTATCGCAAACTACTGGTTCTTAGCCTCTCAGGCGGATGCACTCTGTCGTGGAAGGAAACACGACTAACTAATTGACTGCTACGACATTGTTGTCGTAATTCTATCTAAGCTGTCAAGTTAGATCCCAGCTGCGGGCAGTATGGCAGTGAGACTGTCATGGCATCGACAGTCGACCCGTTCGGCGAGCAATGGCAAACAACTGAACGTAAAATTACCTAGTAAATTAACACACAGACACGTGCGCATGCACATGCACGCATGCTGGTGTTTGCTCTGCGAAGTCATGCAAAGGGTACGCAACTAACTTTTTCTGTAATAAACTCCTTGTGTTGAGTTCCTGTAGCTTGCTGAAGTACATTGTGTTGAGTGCCGGTAGTTTGCTGAAGTACATTGTGTTGAGTGCCGGTAGTTTGCTGAAGTACATTGTGTTGAGTACCGGTAGCTTGCTGAAGTACATTGTGTTGAGTGCCGGTAGTTTGCTGAAGTACATTGTGTTGAGTGCAGGTAGCTTGCTGATGTACATTGTGTTGAGTACCAGTAGCTTGCTAAAGTACATTGTGTTGAGTGCCGGTAGTTTGCTGAAGTACATTGTGTTGAGTACCAGTAGCTTGCTGAAGTACATTGTGTTGAGTACCAGTAGCTTGCTGAAGTACATTGTGTTGAGTACCAGTAGCTTGCTGAAGTACATTGTGTTGCGTGCAGGTAGCTTGCTGAAGTACATTGTGTTGCGTGCAGGTAGCTTGCTGAAGTAAGTACAGCTTGTGTTAGCTTGCTGAAGTACATTGTGTTGCGTGCAGGTAGCTTGCTGAAGTACATTGTGTTGCGTGCAGGTAGCTTGCTGAAGTACATTGTGTTGAGTGCAGGTAGCTTGCTGAAGTACATTATGTTGAGTGCAGTACTTTGTGTACATGCGTGCGTGCAGGTAGCTTGGTGAAGTACATTGTGTTGAGTGCAGGTAGCTTGCTGAAGTACATTGTGTTGCGAGCAGGTAGCTTGGTGGAGTACATTGTGTTGCGTGCAGGTAGCTTGCTGAAGTACATTGTGTTGCGTGCAGGTAGCTTGGTGAAGTACATTGTGTGGAGTGCAGGTAGCTTGCTGAAGTACATTGTGTTGAGTACCGGTAGCTTGCTGAAGTACATTGTGTTGAGTACCGGTAGCTTGCTGAAGTACATTGTGTTGAGTACCGGTAGCTTGCTGAAGTACATTGTGTTGAGTGCCAGTAGCTTGCTGAAGTACATTGTGTTGAGTGCCAGTAGCTTGCTGAAGTACATTGTGTTGAGTGCCAGTAGCTTGCTGAAGTACATTGTGTTGAGTACCAGTAGCTTGCTGAAGTACATTGTGTTGAGTACCAGTAGCTTGCTGAAGTACATTGTGTTGAGTACCAGTAGCTTGCTGAAGTACATTGTGTTGAGTGCCAGTAGCTTGCTGAAGTACATTGTGTTGCGTGCCGACACTGCCTTTTTCCAGAGCAGGGGTCTCCAACATGTTTTCACCCCCCCCCCCCTAATCCCTCCGGTCTTGAATATATTGCAGGATCCTCACGCCCCCTTGTGTATATGACAGGACCCCCACGCCACTTGCCATATGGCAAGACCCCCACGCCCTCTTGTGTATATGACAGGACCCCCACGCCACTTGCCATATGGCAAGACCCCCACGCCCTCTTGTGTATATGACAGGACCCCCACGCCACTTGCCATATGGCAAGACCCCCACGCCCTCTTGTGTATATGACAGGACTCCCACGCCACTTGGCATATGGCAAGACCCCCACGTCCCCTTGTGTATATGACAGGACCCCCACGCCACTTGGAATATGGCAAGACCCCCACGTCGCCTTGTGGATATGGAAAGACTAACAGCCCCCCCCCCCTTTTTTGAGTATGGCAAGACCCCTACGCCCACTCTGAGTATATGGCAAGACCCCTACGCCCACTCTGAGTATATGGCAAGACCCCTACGCCCACTCTGAGTATATGGCAAGACCCCTACGCCCACTCTGAGTATATGGCAAGACCCCTACGCCCACTCTGAGTATATGGCAAGACCCCTACGCCCACTCTGAGTATATGGCAAGACCCCTACGCCCACTCTGAGTATATGGCAAGACCCCCATGCCCCCATAGGAATATATATATGGTAAGATACCCAAGCCCACCAGGCACACCTCTTTTGGCATATGGTTAAACTCCTACACCGCCCATCCCCCCACTTCCTTTTTGAGTATATTTCAAGGCAACCCCCCCCCCCCCCCCCCCCCCCCCCCCCCCCCCCCCACCCCCTAACATAACAAAATATCACTAGAAAATGGAAACAGTTTCCGCAACTAGGAAAAACAGAAAGTATGGAGATACGTTTTGATCAGAATGTATTTTTTTTTTTCAATCTATAATTAAATGTGCGTGTTACCATATTAATTATATTTCTAACGGTAGATGTGAAAATGACTAATGCAAACAAAAATGTCCTTGTCGTTTTGTTTTATGAATAGTTTTAAATACAATATATTTATATTTAAATTAAAACAAAATGTTAGTCTAGCGGTTTATTACAAGTACAGATGCATTTACTTTTAAAATTACTTGCCCCCCCCCCCCCCCCATAATTAACCCCTAATCCCTGAACCTCCTTGCACCCCCTCTACCCCCAGCATGAGGCTGGTCACCACTGTTCTAGTGGGAAAAAGAAAACCGCCCTGATTACAACACTACCTACAGGCAAGCATGTGATAAAGCTGATATACTATGAAAATATGACCACACTGATTCTATTGTAATATTTCTCCAACTGTAATGTTACCTAGTTCCTTTTTTGTCATTGTAATATTAAACTTGAGAAATTGAGAAGTACCCACTGAGTCGTATTTCTTGAATTAATTTTCATTTCCTAATGTGTTTACTCCTAATCGGCTGATGCTGTGACATTTAAACTCCGCTTTTTCCTCCAGTATTTTCCTCTTGAATACCAACAGCGATAATGGTAATCCAGACAAGGACCCGAAGAAGTCGGGTCTGTCGGCCCAGAAGATGAAGAGCAAGAAGAAGAAGAAGAAGAAGAAGAAGAAGAAGAAGAAGAAGAAGAAGAAGAAGAAGAAGAAGAAGAAGAAGAAGAAGAGCAAGAAGAAAAAGAAGAAGACTAGGTAAGAAGACGATGAACAGAATAAGAAAATAAAAAAGAATAAGAAGAACACGACTAGAAGAAGCAGAAGATAAGAGGTAGAAGAAGAAAGGAAGAAGCTGAGGACGAGAGGAAGAAGAGAGTGGAATGAAGAATCACAGAGCAGCGTGAGAAGTAGACAAGAGGAGGAAGAAGAAGAAAATGGAAAAAAAAAAGAATATTAAAGGAAAAGACGAGATGAACTGAGAAGTAAGAGAAAAGAAGAAGAAGAGCAGAGAGCAGAAGAAGAATAACAGAGGGAATAACAAGAAGAGAAATAATAAGAAGAACAGGGGGAACAAGAAAAATAACAGGAGGAACAAAAGGAAAAACAGATAGAACAAGGAGAAAAACAGGGGGGAGGGAAACAAGAAGAAAAACAGGGGAACAAAAAGAAAAACGGGGAACAAGAAGAAAAACAGGGGAAGCAAGAAGAGAAACAGGGAGAGAACAAGAAGAAGAAGGGAGAGAACAAGAAGAACATAGACAAGAAGAAGAACGGAGAGAACAAGAAGAAGAACGGAGAGAACAAGAAGAAGAACGGAGAGAACAAGAAGAAGAACAGGGGAAAAAACAAGAAGAAGAGCAGGGGGAAAACAGGGAGAACAAGAGAAACGGGGAGAACAAGAAGAAAAGCAAAGGGAACCAGAATAAAAGAAAATCCTGAATAGGAATAGGAATTAGAAAGAAAAACCACAAGTCCGAAATGCAAGCGAGCTCGCCATTGCACCGCCTCTGTTCCCAGTAATTGACAAGATAGAGAACTAATCACACAAATTAAATTCAAAAGAAACTACACATGACAGGATGCCTTTCGGTCACAGTCTTAAGTTCGAATCCACAAAGCGGATTTGTATGTTTTAAAGGGCTTTCTGGTATACCTAACTTAGAAGGGGTATTAGAAAAATGTCATGAAAAGTAAAGCCGGCCTGCATGAAGTAAAGCAGATCACCCATCGAAGAACGAATGATCTAAGAATATACCAACAGTCTAGCCCTATTTGCCTTGTGCGCTTACAGAGAGAAACGGATCTGTTACTTTTACTTTCTAAAAACAAAAATGTATGCTAGCTCAGATAGCGGGAAGAATAAGATGAGTTAAAAAAAAAAGCAACTGAAAGTAAAGGATGTTTTTCAACGCCTTCAGGCGTATTTGGCATACAGGGCTAAACCTATCTTTTATAGACCAATCGCCACGTGGTGGGTGATGTGGTCAGCATCACACCGACTGCCTTTACTTCCCAGCACTGCACCAGGTACCCACTCAAGAGTGGGTTGACCTGGGAATCAAGGTTATTTTGGAAAAAAATAATTCGGGCGCCGTCAGGACCCGAACCGACGACCTGCCGATTCGCAGGCGAGGGTCTAGCCGCTGCACCACGGCGACTGAAAAGGTGAGCGCGTACATTGAAATCAAACAGGCAATAACAATTTTAAAAATAATTATGCATGTACGACCATTTCACATAGGTCGCCAAAGATCCTCGTCCAACATATTCACTAAAGATATGAAGTTGCAACGAAAATAATGTTTTAGGTAGGGATTGCCACAACACGAGCAACTGTATTAAAGGGTTGCGGCTTTAGGAAGGTTGAGAACCTCTGTTCTAGTAAGTTTCTTTATAAGTCTGAGCCACCGGTTAGCTTTTATCTGGGTGTTTTCAATGTAATGACCACAGGTTAGTCTTTAGACGAATTTTACTTCCAAATATGTGGGGTTGTCCTCTTTTGGAAGGTTGCTGCCTTCTAGCTACAGACCAACTTGTTCTAGTTTTGTGGAAAGAGAGTCGAGACGGTTTTGATCTGATTCATTGTGACTCCCTAAAAGTCTGTCCATTTCTTAATTGTATTAATAGCTTCCGGCATTCACGTTTTAATTGTTTCCATGTCTTCAACTTGGGTCTATATGGCCAAGTCACATTCAAGTAGGACCTTGTGAATGCTAGTTGAACTTCAAGGACTCAAAAGACGAGATCGAGAAAAGATGTAACAGAGCAAACCAGCTCAGAGAGTAAATGGCACCAGAAACGTGTGCCTGTAGATGCCAACAGAGCACTCTATGACGCAATATTTTGCCAACCTTTGTTTTCACTGAAAATCCAACAGTTACTGCAGAGACACGAAACTCCGACTCTACAAGAGTATTATTTTGTCAGTTCTTCTTTTTGGAGCAGAATGCTGGAGAATGACCAAAAATTATGCACACAAGCTATCCACTTCCACCACACACGTCTACGTAGAATTATCAAAATTTTCTGACCAGATACAATCTCAAACACTAAACTACTTCAAGCCACAAACCAGGAAAATATAGACAGTATGAGTTATGGGTTAGATTATCTTCACAGCACTCTGGACACATCTATAGGCGCTCAAATTCCCCTCTCAACATATTCATCAGCGTCGTGCGGTTAATAGTACCAGTCCTATGTTGGTTAACAAGACTTCGTGTGCCTCCAGTGTTCTTCTCATGCTTGGCTGTGCCGATCCTTTCTCTCAATTCACGTATTCTTAGAAGTGATGTGGACACGTTGCTTCCAAAATCCTCAGAGCTCTAGACAGTATGATAACCAAAAGAAGATGGAAATGGCTTGGCCACGTTATGAGAATGAATCCTGATATATCTGCCAAAAAAAGTCCTCACAGAGATACCAGAGGGACAGAGAAAAAAAGGGCGCCCACAAACAACATGGAGGAACGATGGAAAGTGACCTGAGTGCGGCATCTTTGACATGGAAAACTGCACTGAAGATTGCACAGGACAGGAAAGCATGGAAAGTCCTCTCTGAAACCTCATGTGCCACTAGGCATAAAGAGAAATATGATGATGATGATGTTATCAATGAAACAATACAATTGGAAGGAAAGTGGCTGGATTTCATTATAAAACAAGTCAAATGGTTAGGCAATATAACGCAGATGCGAAAGAAGAAAAAAAAAAACAGCATACCACAGCAAGCAATGATGTACAGACCAGGCGGGAAGCGTTGAAGAGGTCGACCATGCAAGCGATAGACAGAGGAAATAACAGAGTCCTTGTGAATCCCAATTTATGAAGCGCACATACTGGAACCTCTAGTAAATTATACTTCATCTTGTCAGGGTCTTTCCCCCAATTATTCAGAAGTAAAGAAGTTCAGGTAATAAAATCAAATAACATGAAATCAACGAAAAAATAAAGTCGTGAGTCGACTTCGTTGCACGGGGTTTATCCCACTTGTCCCGGTTCGTCTCCTCAGAACGGCTAGCCCTATGTCAACAAAGCACGGACTCTGTGGGTCCTGCGACAGGGATCTCAATAAAAATTGCACTCGGGAACTCAACTTGTTTGTCAAACTCACCCACTGCCTTCACTGCGCTAGACAAATAGCTTGACCACTTGGCGACAGAGACCCGTCAATAATAATAATAATAAAATAGTAATAATAATAATAATAATAACTATATTATTAATAAAAATTATTATTGTAACAGCTGCTATGGCCTAGAGGCTAGACGCCGGCGGATCGGAAGTCGTAGGTTGGGGTCCTTTTGTTCAAGAATGACCCTGGTTCCCAGGTCGAACCAGCCTTGAGTGGGTATCAGGTACAGAACTGGAAAGTAAAGGCGGCCTGTGTGATGCTGACCATATCACCCACCTAGTGCCGTTTAGTCTTTAAAATAAAATTCTAGCCCTATATACCCAATATGCTTGAAAGCGCGGAAAAGGGTCCTTTAATAAAACTATTATAACAATAATAGGATGTAAACAGAATATAAATAGCATACTAGCGAAGATAATGCCATCGAACTCACAACACAGCACACATAGAAGATAAGGAGAGCGTGAATGAAAGTGATTAGTGAATGAAAGGCTGAGTGGGTAGCTATGCAAATGTGTTGACTCTGATACATCACTTATCTTCAACGCCTCAATGACCTCATGGGGTCACGACTCTTTTAGACCAGACGGGCGATGGGAATAAACTACAGATCTATGTTTGTGTCTCCTGTACTTTCAATGAGTTCTAACACAGATGTTTTTCCATCTGATGATGTCAATCTGTCCAACAACTGCTCACTCGGACTCCCTCTGCTTCCTGTCTTTTCCTTCTTTCTCACCGTCACGAAGTACTCTAACTTTCTCCTTTTCTTGACATAGTTAGTAAGTCGACATATTGTCCTCAATTCACGTCGAACCACTCGGTCCATAAGTGCTTTGATTCCCTCTTCAGTAAATCCCGCAGCGTGTAGCGGCTGACGACACCGTTTCTATGTTGATTTATTCTTCTTCTTTGCCTACCCGCGTAGTATTCTTCTTTGGCCACACCCTGTTTAATATGATGTTCTTGCAGTCTGACCATGGTTGCAGATTCATAGTTCTCAGTTCGTTAACGAAACGTCTTAACTCCCTTAGAGCATTCAGTATATCAGCCTGGTCCATTGCTTGTCCGGCTTTTACTGTAGACTCACCTGCAAGTCTATCAGCTTGCTCGTTTCCTTGTACCCCCGCAGTTCCTGGCACGAAAATGAAACTACTAATCCTTGTCTGCCGTGAATTCTGTAGCCTTCAATAACCAAAGAATGTCGATTGGCTTAACTACCAGTTAGACTTTCGACCTGTTGGTCGGAACGGAACTCGGTTGAATGTCGGGAAGACCATTTAATACATCATCATCATCAAGTACCTTGCCAGCTGGCATAGGCGTTCGTGCGTCGTCACAGATCTCGGTCTTTGGTGCTTGGGATCAATTCTACTGGTGATATTCCTCCATGCCACTGTCTTAAGCCACCCATCCAAATTTCTATTTGTCCGCCTTTTCCTCTTCTACCTGTGATCTTTCTAGTAGTCACATCACTTTCCAGTGCTCCTTTTCTCATTACATGACCAAAAAACTTCATTTAATACATAGGTCTGAAAATATGGATGTTAGAATCCTTAGCCGCACATGTCTGGACGTTGCAAGTGGATGGGTGGCCGGCCGTTATGGGTACCCTAATTATAACTTCCTTGGAGGGAGAACTGAACATCTGAGCTGCCCTGTTGGTCTGCTACCAGCAATAGGACACTTTTAAAAAAAGTCAAAGAGGTTTGGTGTCCGCCTCGAGTGCTGGAGGCCCCAGGATTAAGCCCCGGTGAAGGGTGGGATTTTTTCACGTAGACTTATTTTCCCCTTGTATCTGGGTAGTAAGATGTGGGTAGTAAGATCAGACGCTCGTGTGTATTCTTACGCACGTAAAAACATCACTTAGCAGTTGGAAATCGAAAAGAAAATCCCAACGGCGCTGCCCAGACAAAATTTGGAGTTTAAAATCTACCCAAAGTATTTCATGATTCTCGTCGGTAAAACAGAGTTCGTGCACTGTTATGAGATTCTTCTGACTCAGGCTAGAGTTAGTAGTAGAGCGGGGCACTTATGGGTTACATCCGTGTGCCAGGATGTTGATCCGTTGTATCCCCAATAAACATAAATATTTTAAAGTCCTATCCCCAATGTGTCAAGCCTTCTAACCTATGGGTCTGCCAACCAGACAGAGCTCTTCTGGTTTAGGGGTGTCAGACTTTCAAGTAGCAGCGGAGCACTCGGAGAGGATAAACGGCACGTATGTATGCCGATATTTTTTAAAGGGACTTTAACTTTTTTTTACAAACATAAAAGATAATGTCAAGGAGCTTCTTAAAATCTTAATGAAGGATCTGTATGTGGCTGTGGTCTTCTTTTTCTTCTTTCTTCCTTCCTCATTCCCTATCCTCCTCCTCCTCCTCCTCCAGATTATCCTCCATGCCATGATGTCAAACTGTCCAGCATCTTTTCTCACGGTCTCTCTCTGCCTCTCCTTCCCTCTAACTTTCCTACCGTCACGATGTTCTCCATTACTCCCCTTCTCATCACATGACCAAAGATTTTAGATTCTCTTTCTGATGTTGGCAATCAGTTCTTTTCGCGAATCAGTTTCTTTCAAGACTTCTTCATTACTCATTTGATCTGTGCAGGGTATTCTCATCATTCGTTTATAAGATCACATCTCAGCAGCTTCCAAAAAAGTTTTCAGTATCGGTTATGATAATTGTATTATCCTTTCTGTCTTATTCTATATTTTAGAGGCATGCAATTAGCTTTTTATTTTGCACTTTGTCAAATGCCTTTTTGTAATCTATGAAAGATGAATAAATGCTTTACACAACAAACCCGACTGTAGCGCAAGTAGTCGTATTTTACGACACGCATGTTGAAAGACAGTGGGTAGCTTTGATCCCAAATCAGGGCCTTGAAACCCATACGAAGATGGACGTAACTGAGTTGCGGATGCAACTGTGTTGTGCTCATTTACAGCATAGCTGCAACATTTGTGCCCTTCGAAAAACACAACAGACTTCTTTTGACAACGCTCCTCGTGTTAGTCTTTTCTGGCTAAACTAAAATCTATATTGCCAGTTGTCAAGGCACTTGATGTTGATGATACATAATGAATTCCCTCGGAAATAAAAGTAACACCCGTTATATTTCAACACCCGCAGGTAATATTTTAAACGGATGAATTTAATTACACGATTCAGCGTTAAATGGCCGGTCATCAGTGTAATCTATACTTTTGTATATATACATATATCTCTGTATACTTACCTCTATACGGTTATGTCTGAGCTTTAATGAAAACAGTTTTAAAGTAATCAAAACAATGCTGCTGGTAAGTGGTTGCATTTAAAGCTGTTGTGTTTTTTAAATGGCTGATTTAAAATGGGGGTGATTCTGTTTCTATTGGCGCTAAACGTGATGCGGTTAAGTTGTGCTGAAATTGATAACATCTAATATGTTCAAAACAAATTGGAAGCATTTTAATGAAATCAAGAAGATTGAAACGGGCAGTATTTTGATTATAAATTTCTACTGATGACCCGCGCGTGGACCAAAGAGCAGCATATGTAACTACTTTTTTTTTCTTGGGGGGGGGGGTGAGTGGGGGAGGGGGGGGGGGGGTGTTAAGCTTAGTTTTTTCCAAATTAGTAAGGGTAAGGTGGGGGAAACGGGGGGGGGGGGGGGGGGGGGGGGGGGCGACCTATGGCACGAGGAGTTTTCAATAGGGCATCAAGACATTTTGAAAATTTGTTAATTATAAACAAAATATTCTTTCAAACTACATTTAAAACAAAAAGCTAAAGAGGTTTTAGCTTTCATGCGTTGTTTGTACACCTACCTTTAAAAATATATAATTAGTAGGATTACATGTGCATTTATTTATATAGGTTGAAAACACATTCCGATAAAAAGTATCTCTACTGACTGACTGACACTGAACCCCGCCAGGACACCACAAGGAGCGATTAACACCCGGTGGTACAAAGCGGCACCATTCAGATGAGAATACTCTAGGCGAAAGTCCCAGAAACTCTTTTCAACCCTCTGGGTATATATCAGGCCCCCAAAGACAGTTACAAAGTAACATAAAGTCCGGCTAGTATACGTAAAGAAAAGTAAAGATCTCTTTTTACGCCTTAGGCGCATCGGGCATATTGGGAGAGCACCCATATTTGTACAGACCAATCGGCACTAGGTGGGTAATGTGGTTAGCATTACGCCGGCCGTCTTTACTTCCCCTTGACAGCCATTCTGGTACCCATTTTAGGTTGGGTCGACCTGTGACCCCCCATACCATGATAAAAATCTACTCAGCCAGCAGTGGGTTTCGATCGCGGTACGATGGAATTACGAGTGGGACTCGCGTCGCCTAAGCCACGGACGCCGCTATTGCTTTACCAGCAAGCGTGGGACTTTAAAATTTATAATAATTAAAAAAAAAATGTGTGACACGTATTGAAACGCAAAAATAAGACAAATGCATCTCCGGACTTTTTTTTCTCAATTTTGTGGGTGTTGTACTTGAGCATTACTGGATGTAATTGCCTAGAGAAACCACACAATAGCCAGGGGCTGCTGGGGTTGGTTCTGCAACGTCCTGTAAGGATACGCAACTAACCTTTAATTTGAGCATTATATATTTTAAAATTATGCACAGACTTTGTCTGAGTAGTTCACCATCGTGCCCTTATGGGCTGTGTGGGCACACTACAGAACATGTCCTGCAAGAATGCCCCTTGTACAGTCAGTTTGGAAGGGAATACTGGCCCAGTGAATCAACACTGCACTTAGAGATGTATGGAACTAAAAAGGAACTCCTAAAACAATACAGTTTATCACAAGTTTTTAAAAGGGTAGGAAATTTTAGGGAAGATAAGAAAATGGGTAAGAAAAAACAATTAGTTTATGTCAGCTTTACAAAATCAATTACAATGAACAAACGAAGGACGTTGCGGCGATCAGCCTTCATCAGCACATAAAGAACAACACAGCACACATACACACACACACACACACACACACACACACACACACATATGCACCAACTATGAAGTGACTACATAGGGCTATAATGTACTAATTAAATGATACTCTTCAGTGTCACTGGCGAAAAAACTTCGTTAAAAACGATAAACAGACAAGAACTTGTCTGTCAGGTGCAAATCAGAAAGCTAACACAAGAAGAAGAAAAAGAATATCTTAACATTAAAACATGTCAGCCAGTTGCCATACAATTTTGGCAGTGTTATTTTTGAAACAAATGCATTGAACTCTTAAGTGTATTTCTTTTTTAGTGGTACAAACATAACAGTAATGTCTATGCCATAGAACAGATTGTACAGAGATAACTATATTGAGTTTGGTTTTACGATGTTATGGTGTAAAGGGAAGCAACAAAATCGGTGTGTTGTCTGTCGGTGTGTTGTCTGTCGGTGTGTTGTCTGTTGGTGTGTTGTCTGCCGGTGTGTTGTCTGTTGGTGTGTTGTCTGTCGGTGTGTTGTCTGTTGGTGTGTTGTCTGCCGGTGTGTTGTCTGTTGGTGTGTTGTCTGCCGGTGTGTTGTCTGCCGGTGTGTTGTCTGCCAGTGTGTTGTCTGCCAATGTGTTGTCTGTTGGTGTGTTGTCTGCCGGTATGTTGTCTGTTGGTGTGTTGTCAGCCAGTGTGTTGTCTGCCAGTGTGTTGTCTGCCGGTGTGTTGTCTGCCGGTGTGTTGTCTGCCGGTGTGTTGTCTGCCGGTGTGTTCTAAGCAATGTTGAGATAATACCTGTACGTTCGGAAAGGTACTTAAGTACAGAACACGACGGGTATAGAGCACAACAGGTACAGAATATATAGAGTTAATAAATATACCGACAGAATAATTTTCTAATTAACTAAACTATCTTTAGCGGATAAAATTCAAGTCAACCAGAGCTTCGGAGGAGCAGATGGATCACCACAGTCTGGTAAGACTGATGCAGCGGGGAGTGACGAGAGGTTCTGGCAGATGCTCGAGGCTCAGAGAAAAGGCAAGACGGACGTTTAATCAGAATGCTACCGGCACTATAAGTATCGAAATTCTTCGCTGGCTGCTGAAGATGGGGACGGAGCGCTTATGGGAATGCCCCGAGTGCTGTAATGTCGGTTCTTGAGTCAACTCAACGCAGTTCAATTTTTGATATTGGTCTTTTCCTGATCTTGAATTTTCCGTTTTGTAGATCTGGGTTACGTGTAATCAGACTGCTGGATTCTCGTCTCTCAGGCCCTCCGATTTCTAAGGAAACAACTCTAATTTGTCACCTTTTACGACATGCTTGTTGGGGAGGGGAGAGGTGTGTCTAGTCCCCCCCCCCCCCCCAGAAATGAGGCTCCATAACCCACACCATTAAGGCCTTGGGTTCGAATCACAGTGGATGTGGATTTTTTCTGTGAAAACTGACCTTGATTCTTCCATGTCAATCCAGCTTAAATAAATACGAGCCAGTGTGCTGGGAAGTAAAGGCGGCTGGCATGGTTTTGACCACATCACCTACCGAGGTTTCAATTATATATATATTTATATATATATATTGGGAACGGATTAATCATTCTCCCTTTATTTCTTATGAGACAATTTACTTGGTATACGTACTTTTGGTATGCGTACTGTTTGGTATACGTACTGTTTGGTATACGTACTGTTCGGTATACGTACTGTTTGGTGTACGTACTGTTCGGTTTACGTCAAACGTTAAGGGATCAGGAACTCATTAAGTACGTATACTGAGGCACCACTGTGTATGTATACGCAAGCGCGCGTGGGTGTTTGTGTGTGTGTGTGTGACTTGCAAAATGTGCCAAAAGCACCATTGGCGTAGAAAGGGAAGTCTTTTTTTTTAATTTCTTTTATTGAAAAGCTAATAAATGGGTGAATTGGCTGTTTTGTGCATCGGTAGATGATTTGTATGTGAACACAAAACACCAACAAAACCACAATAAGTACCACTCACCTGCTACAGCTAAGGCACACTGGTATGAATAGTACAGTGTTTTTAACTGCCTTAGATCCACACCTGCATAGAGAATCTATTCAGCTCCCCGAATGCGGGCTAATTATGTTAGTAGTCCTAGTTTTCACTTTAGCCACAAAACTGTTGTTGTTCCAGGAACTCTGTGATCTGTTTTCAGTCGGACATGTGAAACTTGAGTTTTGTCAATGAATGTACCACCTGTTATTCTCCTTTACATCTGCGGGTATCCCCCCTCCCCCCTCCTCTCTCTCTCTTCTCCTAGATAAAGCACTGGGTGGTAGGCCACGAAAAACAAAAACATCTTTTGATCATTTATTTTAATTTATTGCCTCTGACGGCGTTGACAACTCTGGTGTAGGTGGTAGGTCGGAAGTTGTAGAGCCGGGTGGTTGTGTGGTTAGGGCGCTGGAGCGACATGATATGCTGTAGGTTTAATCCTGCAGAAAGAAAGCTCTCTCTCTTCCATGTACTCGACGGAACTACATCGCGTATCAACATTGAGAAATTGAAGATCACATGGTTTCAGTGTCATGACAGAACGCAGCGGAGCCTGTTACCATCAATAGCGCTAGGACTAAGAAGGTCTGATGCGCTGGTGTCGCAACCATGGTACTAGCTGAAAATTGTACTTGTAAATGACTCACATAGTATGTTAACAAAGGTGGAGCCAGGCATTCTCTGTGCAGAGTGACAAGCATCTCTTCAGAGGTCTGGGTAGTTGGCGTCCTTTGGATATTTTCCCAAAGTGATGCCTGTATGTTGGGAAATGAGCACGCAGATAGACTAACCAGATCTGCACCACTTGATGGTGAATTGATGTATAACAAGCTAGATAATGTGAGGACCCTTTGGGAACGCGTAGACAGTGCGGATGCGCAGATAGATTATTGTGGTCTGAGGAGAATGACGCTGCGAGGAGTTACCAGGGAATGTGGCCGACGCTCAACACCCAGGGGAAGGATGAGACGGATATACAATAAGATGGCTACTGATGCCATCAGAATCGGAACGCTTCGTTTGCTGCTAAAGATAAGGACGTGACGTAACCAGGTTTACACATGCTTGTTCTGTCAGTATCTTCGAACAGCAGAAGTCAACAGGTATCTAAGTCTCTTTAAACAGCAGAAGTCAACAGGTATTTCTCTGTCTCTTCAAAGAGCAGAAGTCAACAGGTATCTCTCTAAGTCTCTTCAAACAGCAGAAGTCAACAGGTATTTCTCTGTCTCTTCAAATAGCAGAAGTCAACAGGTATCTCTCTAAGTCTCTTCAAACAGCAGAAGTCAACAGGTATCTCTCTGAGTCTCTTCAAACAGCAGAAGTCAACAGGTATTTCTCTGTCTCTTCAAATAGCAGAAGTCAACAGGTATCTCTCTAAGTCTCTTCAAACAGCAGAAGTCAACAGGTATCTCTCTAAGTCTCTTCGAACAGTAGAAGTCAACAGGTATCTAAGTCTCTTCAAACAGCAGAAGTTAACAGGTATCTCTCTAAGTCTCTTCAAACAGCAGAAGTCAACAGGTATCTCTCTAAGTCTCTTTAACAGTAGAAGTCAACAGGTATCTCTGTAAATCTCTTCGAACAGCAGAAGTTAACAGGTATCTCTGTTAATCTCTTCGAACAGCAGAAGTCAACAGGTATCTCTGCAAGTCTCTTCGAACAGCAGAAGTCGACTTCTTCTTCTTCAGCGATCTCTGGTCATGCGCATAATCCACTGTGGGTCATAAACTGGGATGTCTTTTCAAGGTCTCTTAGGTTTCCCCAAAGCTTAGTTGTCAGTTCTACTGGGTGTTGCCATATGTCGCTCCGCAGTTCCGCCAGGAAAGGACAGTCTTGCAGGACATGTTCTGGAGTCTGTTCAGC
Organism: Candidula unifasciata; assembly: GCA_905116865.2. NCBI lineage: Eukaryota > Metazoa > Mollusca > Gastropoda > Stylommatophora > Geomitridae > Candidula > Candidula unifasciata. The sequence continues at coordinate 103,835 of CAJHNH020000810.1, read as the reverse complement.
ACGAAGGCACTGGCAGCGAGCTGTTTGGCTCATACCTTATTTATGTGAGTGTTTATTGAGTCTGCAGTGTCCAGTGCGTAAGCGAAAAACCGTGACTTGGTCTGTTCTGTTCAAGTGTTTCAGAAAATCTTTTCCGTAGTTATAACCAGTGTTGGTTTTCCAATCTGTTTCTGATTTTCTCTTAATGAGAGTTTTGACTTCTGGAAAAGAAAGTGACTGGTATGGCTGTGGTTTGTTACTGTCTTCCTTGGCTAAAGCATCTGCGCGTTCATTGCCTTTGATGCCACAGTGAGACGGAATTCACTGCAAGTGAATTTCTGCCTTCTTTGACAACATAGCAAGTTCCTGTGTTCTGCCTTGTAGTTAGAGCAAGTTTGTCCGGTGGGGGCTGCTAGAGACACAGTAGTGGCACCTGGGTGTTTTATGTACACACCTGCCCCAACATTCGTAGTTGCCTCTTTTGCTGATCCATCCGTGTAGATTCTCGTCCAGCTGTCATGTTGTTGAGGTGTTCCATTGTGAGTGCTTTCTTCATTAAAGCGGACTCAGCATCTTTGTTTCCCAGGTTCTGGATGGATGTTGACACACTGAGTGTCAATAATTCGGAGTCCCAGAGATCGAAAGATCGCTCTTCAGGTGTACATTGTTGGTTAAGTAGTGAAGAGAATGACTTTCCAAATTCCTTCGTTAGATGGTTTAAGCTTGTGCGCTTTATTCTGTTTTTTGTCCTGGCTGCCAATTTTTCGTGTAATGGGTGGTTTAGCATTCTCTTCATTTTTTCAGCATGTAGAATTGATTTTTTTCTTCTTCTTTCTTCTAAGGGGATGAAGTTGGCTGCTTTTTCCATTTCTACAATAGGTGTAGATTTTATGGCTCCCAGAATTGTACGCAGACTTCTATTTTGGGTTTTGTCTAGTATCTGTTTATTGGAATGGGCTGCTGTTATCCATGACAATGATGCGTATTCGAGAGTTGGTCTGACTGTGCCGGTGTATACCTGCTTCAAGATACAACTATCTGCTCCCCAAGTGGTGCCTGCCAATTTCTTCATCACATCTTGTTTTCTCATAGCTTTTTTGTTAGTTTCTAGTATGTGATGTTTGAACAGCAGAAGTCAACAGGTATCTCTCTAAGTCTCTTCAAACAGCAGAAGTCAACAGGTATCTTTGGAAGTCTCTTCGAACAGCAGAAGTCAACAGGTATCCTTCACAATGTTTGCGTATCTGTTAGTGAGTATTCATACCACTGTCTCTTCTGCAAGATGACGTAGAAGAAGATGACTATGCCTTTAAAGACATCGTATGTTCTAGCAAAATGACCACAACCAGTGGCATCTATTGAACATTGGGCAATTATCCTCCTTCCCTAGGCAGTTTGACCGTCACAATGGACTATAGATTACTTTATAACGGTTCTCTGCTGCCCTAATGTAACGTTTTTTTTAGGAGTGGGTACCGGGTGCAGTCCCGGGAAGTAAAGGAGGCACCCGTGATGCTGACCAAATCACACATTAGGGTGCCGATTGGTCTTTGAAAAATACAGGTCTAGCCCTATATGCCCTATACGCACAAAGGCGTGGAAAAGGGTCCTTTACTCACTTACTTTTTTTTTTTTTTTTTTTTGTTTTAAATCGTCTGTAACCAGTGTTTTTAATGTTCATAAACAGTATTACTGTCCGTGTCATTATCTGCCAACTAATGTTTTGTTTTCTTTCTGAAGGCTGTGTTTCCCCACGTGGTTTCTGGGACGCTCAATTTCGAGGTAAAGGAAGAAGAGGGTTAGGTTTAGGTTGGTCTCCCCAAACAAAATAGGTCACGTTTCATTTACAAGTTTGTTGAGCTGGTCGACTTTCCTGGTGATTACGGGTGTGTTCCGCTTTGTTGCGTGCTTTCTGTGTTGTCTTGCATTTACGTTTTTATTTCGTAAAAGAGAATGCATGCGACACAGGTTGCAGCACTCTCGGGTGGGGAGACGGGGGGGGGGGGGGGGTAGACGCAGTTTATCCATGTTTTTGGAGTGTTAATAGAGGTGGCCTTGTGCCAAGGTCACGTGTCTCAGGAAGTACCAATCGGAAGTGAGCTTGTGTGTAAATGGGCGGGATTTGGGAAGCTAAACATTACTTTTACCAAGAAAAGACCTGCTGTCTGCCATGAGAAGCACTATGTAAAAGGCCACCAATTAGAGTGTGCTGAAATCTCATCATAGTAGACATGTGAAAGTCACTCGTTCCCCTGCCAGCGTACCGACCTCGTGAAATTTTGATTGAAGCGGGGTTTTCGGGATTTCTACCAGTTTGCTTTTCATCCTTTAGATATCAATCAAACGTACTACACAATACAGGAGAGGGAAAGGTGAAGAAAACAGAGGAATATGGGGATGGGTTTATTCTTCTTCTTCTTCTGCGTTCATCCGAAGATGTAATTGTGTTGTGTCCGTTTACAGAATTGCTGCGATATTTGCACCTTTCGGCCAACACATCCGACTTCTGCGGGCATTTGTTGACCGGGTTAGCCTTCCCGTTTAGGACATGGCAGTCTCATTGTTGTGTGGTCATCTTTATTTTCCAAGTCACAGGTGGTGCTCCAATCAGGCTGGTCCAGAAAAGCTACATAATGCTGATCAGCCCTCAAGAGAAGGCAGGGGCAGAACATGAGCATTCCCCGCCATCCAAGGAGGCATCCACAAATGCAGAGCTAATACATGGTGCTCTGGTACTGGGCTCACCCAAGGAATCGTCAAGTCCTGTTCATGACTGTTTAAGCTCACTTCCATATATTGAACATCTCATACATCATGGGCTATCTCTTTTGTAGCCAACAGTATGCAGCCTGCAGACCTAGGATTTAATTGACCTACACCACAAAATTAGTACTTTGCTTCTTTTGCATGTTAGACTTTTACTGCAGTGGACCTCCTCATCCACTATAGTTTTACGTGGTTTTCGAGCTCTGCATCTCTAGGGACTATCAGCTTCCTCATCCACTATAGTTTTTCGTGGTTTACAAGCTCTGCATCTCTAGGGACTATCAGCTCAGAGATCCCAGAGTTTTATTCTTCTTATACCTTCAGATGTCAATGTGGATATATTTGAAGAAATCAGCAGTCAATTTGAGGTTGTTGAAATCTCCACACAGTTTATCCTCAAAAGTTGCGGGTGTTAGCCAGAATAATTTTCTCTGTTCTGCAGACAGATGTTGGACACTCTTGCAGCAAGTGTTTAGCCGTCATTTTACTCTTTCCACAGTTACAATCGTCATTGTCTCCTATCTTTAGTTTATTGAACAAGTGGTGTTTCAGCCTATTATGTCCTGTGCGAAGTCTGAAGATCACTACTTGCTCTCTTAGGCCAAGTTGGTAGTATGCATCATCCTTCTTGTAGCCCTTTATGTTCAGAATCCCATTTGATTCTATATGTGCTTCTTATAAACCTCTTGGCCTCATCATATGTTATTGGGGATGGGTTTGAAAGAACGCATGCCAAGCCACCATGTTTAACCAGAAACACATATGTCTGGATGTTCCGGAATCTTCAGTTTACTAAGGTAGTCACACAGCAGAAACTGCAGGTAGGAACTGACACCCTACGGGGTATAGGTTTGCCAGAGAGATCGGCAAACTTAATATATGCCCCCACCCCGTTTTCAGTCCTCTCTCAGTCAAGAAATGTCAGAGGTTGTCTTACCAGGTAACCCTGGGTCGCCCTGGGGGGTCTGTTCCCTGGTTCTTGACCTGCCATACCTGCAGTGGTGGGTGATTCTCTCCTACTCTGCAGATTCTATCCAAATCATCGTAACTGGACTCATCCACTCAAATTTGTATTGCCGGGGTTTCAAGATCATGACGTACTGTCTGGATGCGAACTTTGTTTCTTCTTGTCACTTGGGCTACCTTTGCGAGGTAGTTCATTTCTGGGACCCTAAGCTGTGAGATGTTGTCATTGCCCTTGTCTCACGTACAATTGTCAATAAGTCTCTTGACAATTAAAGGTACTTACGTTTACCAGACTAGGTCGACCACAAAGCTCTTCAGATCGGAAAAATATATGGGGATTCAAACCAAGTCATTGTCTCTACAGGCAGGCGCACTAACTACAGTGCCACCAAGGGTTCTCAAGTTCACTGTCATGGGTTAGAAAGAAGAAGAAGATAAATATTATCATCCTCAAAGATCTGAACATCAAGGGAAATTTGCTGGTAAACAGCATCTTGTCTCGGAAAGTGAAATAATTTGGCCATATTGATTCTTACAGTGGAAGAAGGAAAAAAAAAACACTAGCGCATGTTATGTTATGTTCTGTTATGTTATTATAATCGACGTCACTGCACATTGGGATTCCCATACATGCTCATCCTCCAATGCAGCAGCCACTCCAAGGCATCTCTATTGATTATTTTCGTGATAAGTTGGTTATAGTGTTTCCTATCTCGACCCTAAAAACGGCATAAACGTGCCTTATCAAGCTTTACTCCCATGCTATGCAATCGTATTAGTATCAGAGATTCAAGATTGCAACCACCCCGCCCCCCCCCCACACACACACACACACAACCCCACACCTAGTCCGCACAGGGTTGATTATATCAGAACAGAGGGTACTGTGAAAGAGAGGCAGGGGCTGGCCAGCCCAAAGATAAGCACATAATTTAGGAGACTCTTTGGGTATGAATGTGAACGAGACAGGAAAGCTGGCAAGAGACCGAGTTTCTTTTAGGCAGACCGTGATGATATCAACATTTTGTAAAAGATCCGCTACATGGTGATGATGATCATGGGTAAGCAATGCACTTAATACTGCTGAAGATGATGCTGATGCGGTTCAAGAACGCATCTAAACCATTAGCTATCTCTCCGCCTATCGCATACCTATTCCCCTTTAATGTTTCTCACTCTGTTAAATCCATTACCATATGCAAAAATATGAGATATATTTTGAAAACAATCTCACAAATGGAAATCCGAGGACATCTCTAGCTAATACCAAGCATAAAGTCCCTACACGGAGCCTAGTGTTGCCCCATTATCCCCATCCCCAGTGCTCTTTGTGGGAAGCTCTTGGAGCAAAGAAGCTCTCTTTCTCCCTTCGTTTGCACCTAAATCACAGCCATTGTATCCAGCGCCCATTGACGATCCCAAACTCCCTATTACACGAGTGCGGGTGCAAATGCTTCAGTGATCTTGTATTTACAACAGGGGATCTTTGACCATTGAAATGACGTGTTCTTTTTCTTTTGTGACATTCTTGCCGGCTCAAACACTTCACAGATTCCATTGACTTAAACAGCGCACCCAGTGGCGGCTTCAAAATACGAATTCCGACATTTAAAATCACTCGTTTTATTCTTTCTGAAAACTAATTTATCCTATTCCGTGTTCAAACGATCCATTGTAAATCCATTGTTCATTGAGCGCATTCAGCCATCTTAGCTAGTGAATGCAGTAACATGGGATCACAATGTGTTCTTTGTTTTGCATTCTCATAAAGAGCGTCGGTGTGTGCGGCAGTCCGGTTCTTATCAGTGGGGAGAAAAAAAAAGATAAAACTTGCTAACTCTTCGGCTGGACGAGCTGGGTGATTTTAGAGCCAGGAAAAATCGGTGTTATTCAAATGATCTACGATAAGGCATAGTTAAGACTTTATGGGAGCAGGCGTACAATTTGGAGCAGCAATTTGATTATCACAATCTGGTGAGAATGATACACCGATCAGTGATGAGTGGGATTTTTTGGCCGATACCTGACGCTTAGAGGATGGACATTTACAATCAGTTACTAGCACCATTGGTATTGGAATTCGGCGCTGGCTGCTGAGGATAGGGACAAAGCGCTTAACTGGAATTCTCTGAGTGCTGTGATGTCCTTTCCTGAATCCACGGCCAGCTACAGCAGTAAGGCCGAACAGGTGTACGGAAATTTCCGTTTTGCTAGGCCGGCCCACAGCCGGTTTGTGCTCACCGTTGTTATCGAGTTCATTTATACATAAATTACAGTACAGTTTAATTAACTTACAAAATATTTTTTTGAATATTTTATTAATATGTAGAAAATTAAGTGTCAGAAAATAGAATAATAATAATAATAATAATAATAATAATAATAATAATAATAATAATAATAATAATAATGAAATATTCAATAAACTTCATTGCAAGTTAATTACGGTGTAGTTTAATTTGTGGATAAATTTCCTTGGTAATAATTGGTGAGCACAATCATCGATAAGTGCTGATTGGTGTATTTAAAATAGGTTTAGTTCTCTATGCCCATTATGCCCAAAGGCGTGGAAAACGGGTCCTTTTTACCACTAGCAACGATACGTAGGCCACTTTCTGGGCCTATATCGGCTGGATTTGAGCCGCGGGCCGCCGGTTGAAAACCCCGACTCTAAACCATAGTCATCCCCTGGCGCCATGTCTCCCAAAAGTCCGAAGACCGCTGTTCCATGTGACTGACACACGAAACATGTTTATGTACCAGGCGTGTACTTCAATGACCGGGTTGAAGCGTGGAAAATGAACTTCGGCAGAACGAAACAAGATGAGTTTTACAGACAACAGTACCGGCTATCCTTCGTATATCCCTGCACGTTAATCCACACAGCTCAGTAATTCTGTAATAAGCTTATCACAGTAAACACGACAAGCTGACAGAAATCAATCCTTGCGTTCATACGGGTTGTTCAACGGAAGGAACAAAAGGGAACAATTAACAAAAATACGATTTGATAATGAAACGTTATGCAACAGCAGCTGGCTGTGGGGCAATTAATTTGTTTCTTTGAATGGGTGCATTTCAAAAGTGAAGCAATGAAGAGAGAGGGAAAAAATAAAACAAAGTGGTGGGGGGGTATCGAGGTTTCTATTTGGTATTGTGTGTGTGTTTGTCAGTAGTGCCGACACAAAGAAAACATGGGGGCGGGGCGGTGGCTTTAACTTCGCTGGAGAGGGATAGGCCAAGGGGTGTTTTTATCGTGTTCTTATTATTTTTCTATATAGAACATCAAAGAATCCCATTTGGGTTCTGGGGCCTCATTGTGAGAGAAAAAAAAAGGATAGATCGTCCGCTTCCCCAACAAGCATGTCGTAAGAGTCGACAAACTGTGAGGCTTCCTTGAAGTCGGAGTGCATCAGCTTGCGAAGCAACCCATGCGTGCTCAGTCCTCGATGCAGCAGCAATCCAATAGTAGCTCACTGAATGTTCTCATAAAAACCTAGGTACAATACCTTCTAAATGAAACTCGAAGACAGCGTAGACGCGCTTTACGAGGCTCCACTGCCAGGTCACGAAAATTAGTTGGCGTCAGAGACACTTCAACATCCACCAATTAAATCCTTAGCGCGTTGGTTTTATCAGCTGTTTCTTCCAGCGTCTGCCAGTTAGCCTGCTCGATAATTGCCCCTTTTACACCGACATATGCATGTGTGCAGATCTAGGTGTAGACGTAACAGAAAAGAACCGTTTTCAAGTTCCAAATGTAATAGGCATATAGTGTTGCACCTAAATTATATAGATCAATCTGTACTCTGTGGGTGGTGTGGTTAACATTGCGCCAGCCTGCAATGTTTCCTGGGACTTCACCTTCTACCCACTTAAGGTCATGTGTGGCAGTGGAAAATAAGGAATTTGGGTCAGGTCAACAATTTTTTGGAAAAGTTCGTTTTTACCTACCTGATTATGTCTTCTATCAGATTCAGTATTTGTTCGTTTTTACCCACCTTAGTATGTCTTTTGTCACATTCTGTATTTGTTCCTTTTTATCCACCTTATTATGTCTTCTGTCACATTCAGTATCTGTTCCTTTTTACCAACCTGATTATGTCTGCTGTCACATTCAGTATCTGTTCGTTTTTACCGACGTTATTATGTCTCTACTAACAACATTAAACGAGGCAGGGTTACGAATACCAGCATTAGAGAGAAAGTCGGATTAAGACCACGTCTGGATTATATACACAAAGAACGAAATGGTTCGGCCACCTAGTAAAATGCAGCCAGACCAGACAGCGTATGAGACTTTTTACAGTAGAACATCTGGGAGGAAGGTCAAGAGGAAGACCAAGAAAGAAATGGATAAATGGTGTAGATGAAGCCTGCCAAAAGTTGAACGAATCCATCACCGAAGCCACCCGAAAAGAGCAAGACAAATACAGAAAACCTCGACACAGGGTTACAACCCAATAACAGTGAGACGACAAAACCACGACACTGGGTTACAACCCGGTAACAGTGAGACGACAAAACCACGACACTGGGTTACAACTCGGTAACAGTGAGACGACAAAACCACGACACTGGGTTACAACCCGGTAACAGTGAGACGAAAAAACCACGACACTGGGTTACAACTCGGTAACAGTGAGACAACAAAACCACGACACTGGGTTACAGCTCGGTAACAGTGAGACGACAAAACCACGACACTGGGTTACAACTCGGTAACAGTGAGACAACAAAACCACGACACTGGGTTACAACTCGGTAACAGTGAGACGACAAAACCACGACACTGGGTTACAGCTCGGTAACAGTGAGACAACAAAAGAAGAAGAGGAAGTACGTCTCTTGTTAAATTCAGTATTTGTTCGTTTTTGCCCACCTTAGTATGTCTTCTGTCGGATTCAGTATTTGTTTTGTATAAACGCTGTCATTTTAATGCAATATTTTTTTTCCCACTTAGCTAACCTTAGTTCTAAAATAATGTATTCATTGTAAATGGTTACGAAATTTCTACGACTTTTTAACGTTGGATCGACCTCTAGTTAGAGTCGTATTTTGACAAACAAAACAAAATAGTCCGGCTCCGTTAGGATTCGAACCTGCCACCCTCGGATCCGCATGCGAGCGTCTTGCCGCTACACAACAGCAATATCCGGATCTACATGACGGAGGTGAAAAGCAAAGACTAACTGTTGCGATTGTATTATGCATATTCCTTGTGTCTGCTATGAATTGACTCCGATCCAGGGCTGTCAAAATTTTTGAAGAAAAGTAGCCAGTAGTAGTGGGCGTCGTTTTCATTTTGAATTAAAAAACCGTTAGAGCTTTTATCAGAATTTAAAATTCTTTTTTATTATGTAAATCAAAGGGTTACAAATTTGGCACGTAGGCCCGACTTGCATTCGGCCATTCCAAACACGCATTTTTCAGACCACGATTATCAATAAAGCATGTATGTTTATATAACAATGTAAGCAATAATTGTCAAGTAAAAATAAAAAAAAAACAATTATAAAACACACCAAAGCATGGATGGCAAATGCACACATTAAAATATATGTACACACACTTATAACATACACACATACGTTATACGTGCATATATGCATACATACAAAAAGATACTTTTATGGTTGAAGCTTTCATAGTAGATAGAGATAGGAGATCTCACACGTGTGGGTTACGGGGCCCCATTGTTGGGAAAAAAAAAGAATAGACCCACTCTCTCCCCAACAAACCTGTCGTAGGAGGCGACTAACTGGAAAAGAGGAGGGGGAGGAGTGTAATCCTTAGAAGTCACGAGTAGCTCTGCCCGAGAAGCAAGGCACCGAGAGTCTGCACACAAATAAGCCAAATCTGTTAAACAGGTCTGCACGCATTAATCAGGTTCTAGAGCAAGACTAACGTCCGAGGGTGAACGAACACACCGAACTTTCCCCCGGAGGTTACAGCCCGAGAAAGAAGCAGCTAGGAGATCTAAACCCAGAACATCAACAGCAGAACTCGACTTTTCTACAACCCTAACCACCCCTAAACATTGATGTTTCTCAACAAAGCCAGCAACAAAGGTGATACACCTCGACGCTTTTCTGCTCTTGTTAAAAAGTGAACACCAATAATGCAGCGAGGTTCAACAGAAGACAAAACGAGAGACAGATACGGATTTATCACGCCTTGGTTTCTCGATTGGTATCTCAACATTATCAGACAAATCTATGCAGCTCTTAGCCAGTAGCGTCTGGACAGAGACATGTAATGGAACTGAGTGCTGTTGCATGGATGTAAATCAAAGCTCTGGAAATATAAACCCTGTTAATCCTGGGTATCTGTTCAAATGGTTACGTAAGATAGGACAATCCAGGGTGAATGAATCTTTCTTCAGGTTACACCCAAATATAAAGACGTGGATGACTAAAACAACTTACCTAGGCTCAAGAGGTATGTTTTATGATGCGAAAGGCATACAGGCCTGTCGGAGCGATTGAGGATGATAGTAATCTGGCTTTCCTGTAAGGTCTGTTAATCAAATGCGGTTAAACTTTGAACTTTGTAGCATTTGGGCTTTCATGGACTTGACAATGGTTTCTGGTAAAACAAGAAATCCAAGATACCGCCGGTGGGGGGTGGGACGCTGAGGATGTCACAAAATGGCGCAGTGGGGCGGGTGGTATCTTCTCTTGTCTTATCTAACACTTGTCGTCGTTACTTAGTGCACCGACTTGAATTTTGTGTGTGGTTTGGGGCTTGTGTGGTAACCAGTAAAGTATTTAACTTCGTTTCATGGGAGTAGGTGTAGTGTAGCCGTTAGAAGCTCGCTTGCAAATCCGAAGCTCGTGGGTTCAGATCCGTGGGTTCATAAATAGCCTTGGCTCCCGTTCGTTCGTTCGTTCGTTCGCTTGTCCGTTCGTTCATTTGAAAAAAAAACACATACTCAAACACACACACACACACACAATCATGGACCACGTTCAATCAGCAAATGAGCATCGGTTATAACTGAGGTCGTTGTTCTGGGTTGAGTTCTTTATCCTTAGTATTTCTTTGTAGCCTTGGTCACTTTCAGCCTTAAATTGGTACCAGTGCTTGACCTAAATTTTGTATAGACCGATTGGCACTTGGTGGCTGATGTGGTCAGCATCACGCGGGCCGCCTTTACTTCCCAGGACTGCACCTGGTACCCACTCAAGACTGGGTCGACCTAGGAGCCAAAGCCATTCTTGAAAATCTTAGGCGAGACTCTAGCCCTTACACCACAGCGACCCCCTCACCCAACAGGGCTGTAATCTAAGCGCTTAAACTTGTTCACCACCCCCCCCCCCTAACCGCCCCCCCCCCCACAGTCAATTTTTTTAAAAGAAAATATGTATGACTGTCTTGTCGACCCGATAACATGGTATAGATTTAAAAAAAAATAATAAGTGTTATACACTTAAAGATGTTGTCTCCGGCCTGGAGGGGGAGGGGGGGGGGAGGGGCGGCTGGATCGCCGCAAGTAGTTTCAAGGGGGTGTCAAGTAATTTTTGGGAGTGATTTAATTTGTACTTATAATAATCCGTTATACTTACATTTTGGTTCAGTTAAACTAGTAAACAAAATATTGTATGCAACTGACTATTAAATAAAATAAGGCCACTTTTGTATTCATGAGGAGTTTGTACATCTTAAAAATCTATTATAATATATTAATTTAATTTTGAAGTAAAACACATTCTGACCAAAACATTGCTCCATACTTTATGTTTCTCTTGTTGCAGAATCTTCTATCCCCTTCTTTTCAGTCATTTTTTGTTATGTCGGGGTGGGGGGTCTTGCCATCAACTAAAGGGGGCGTTGAAGGGAGGGGGAGGGGGCTTGCCATATACTCCTTAGGGCTGATGGGATTGGGGTGGTCTTGTCATATACAAGTGGGTGTGGGGGGAGGGGTAGGGAAGGGGGCTTGCCACAACCTGAATGGGGCCTGGGGGTCTTGTCATATACTCAAGTGGGTGTGGGGGGGGGGTGGGGGTAGGGAAGGGGGCTTGCCATAACCTGAATGGGGCCTGGGGGTCTTGTCTTGAGTATATACTCAAGTGAGTGTGAGGTGGGTGCGGGGGGCTTGCCATAACCTGAATGGGGCCTGGGGGTCTTGTCATATACTCAAGTGAGTGTGAGGTGGGAGAGGAGGGGGGGGGGGCTTGCTATATACTGAATGGGGCCTGGGGGTCTTGTCATATACTCAAGGGGGTGTAGGGGTCTTGACATATAAAAAAAAGTATTAGAGACCATTGATTTAACGCTTTTTCAAAATTTGTATAATAGGTAATTGGCATTCAACACAAATGCTAATATTTAATATTATTATTAAATATTATTATTATTATTATTATTATTATTATAAAATACACAGACTTCTTAAGAGGGCACACTGGACAATTTCTAAGCGGCTAAAGGCACCCACTACTCTCTCTCCCCTCCCTTTTTTTAAAGGAAAAATGTAAGTGTCTATGCGACCGCATAACCATGTATATATACACACATGGGGCCGCGTTAGCGCAGTCGATAAGAAGCTCGCTTTCAAAACCAGTTACGACTCGCTGCAGCCCACGGTCGGTGTTTGAAAGATAGCATTATACATTTAACTCTGACGGATCTAGACTTTCTCTAAAAATGGCCTTAGATTCGAGGTCGACCCGGCCTTAAACGGATACGAGGTAAAGTCCGGGGAAGTAAAGGTTGCTGGTGTGATGTTAACCTCATATTCCACCGAGTGTCAATCGATCTATAAAATACTGGTCTATAAAATTATTAATGTTTTTTATTAAAAAATTAGAGATTTACTCGAGGGTACCATCTACTCTCTAAAAATGAGAGATCTATTTGATGGTGTATTCTACTCTCTAACTATAAGAGATCTACTTAATGGTGTCTCTTTAAGCATAAACAATACATTTGATGATGTCTTCTACTCTGTACCAACAGACGAAGAACCAAAAGGGAGCGAGAGAAATTCCTTAGGGACCCGTATCAGTTCGCCCGAGGTCTATTCGAGCAACCGAAGTCTGGGACTCTGGTTGTCAGTCAGGGAGAGCTTGAGTCACATCTACGCAAGATGTACTCTGACAAAAAGAGGAGAGAGCCTCTCTATGACAATCCAGAGATCCTTAGCGGCCTCAAGCAGCCTGAGTTGCCGAAGGTGCCATTTAAAATGATACCTCCCCTTTGGTCTGAGGTTGAGGAAGTTGTGAAAAGGGCCAGCGGCAAATCTGCCCCAGGTCCGAATGGTGTTCCGTACGTTCTTTACAAGCGTTGCCCGAAAATCCTAAAAATGCTTCACGTCTTGCTGAAACAAGCGTGGATCCGCAAACACATATGTCCAGAGTGGCAAAAGGCGAATGGGGTCTACATTCCCAAAGAGCAGGACTCGGAGAGTCTTTCCCAATTCAGGCCCATCTCGCTGTTGAATGTCGAGGGTAAGATGTTCTTCTCGGTCATGGCTCGCCGGCTCACACAGTATCTGATGTCTAACAAGTACATAGATACGAGTGTTCAAAAGGGTGGTATTCCGGGCGTTCCTGAGTGCATTGAACACGCGAACATGATTTGGGAGGCTATTCAGAGAGCCAAGCATGAGAGAACTCAATTGCGCGTGATTTGGTTGGACTTAGCCAACGCCTACGGGGCAGTTCCCCATAGGCTACTGTGGCGAGCCCTTCGCATGTTCCACGTACCGGCACAGATCAATGATATGATCAAGCGATATTTCTCTAAGTTCGCTTTGCGCTTCTCTACCTCGACGTTTACCACGAGGTGGACTGAGCTACAAATTGGGATAGCTATGGGCTGTAGGATCTCACCAATACTGTTTGTCATGGCCATGCAGATCATGTTAGACGGGGCGGCAAGCTACGGACAGGGCCTTCAAATTGGGGATCACTGGATGCCGCCACTACGTGACTTTATGGATGACACGACTATTATAACGGGCAGCGAGGAGTCTGCCCGCACGATCCTGGAAAGATTGGAGCGGTGGTCCAATGGAGCGGTATGCAGTTCAAACCGCAGAAGTCGAGGAGTCTGTCAATCCTTAAGGGCAGGGTGTCGGCAATCAGTTTTACGGTGGCAAGGAACAAGATCCCCACGGTTCTGGAGGAACCGGTGAAGAGCTTTGGTCGCGTTTACGATTCGAAGTTATCTGATAGAGTGGAGGTCCGGCGAATACACGAGTCACTGGCTACAGGCCTGCTCGCGATCGTGCGTGCAGGCTATTCGGGAAATTCAAGGTATGGTGTCTCCAATTCATGTTGATTTCGAAGCTCCTATGGCCATTGTTAGTCTACGAGGTGACGATGACTGCAGTGGAAACAATGGAGAGGAAAATCAACACAGCCTTGAGAAAGTGGATTGGTGCACCGCCTTATCTGACCGACGTGGCTCTGTATTGTAAGCAGGCAAAGTTAGTACTCCCGTTCAAATCAATAACCGAAGAGTTCAAAGTTGGCAAAGTAAGACTCGCCATGCTCTTGCGCGAGTCTTCAGACCCAAATGTCATCGCTGTCCAGCCCGCTCTCAAGACTGGTCAGAAATTGAGGGTCCCCGATGCGATTGAATCTGCGCAGAACGCACTAAAATTGAAGGAGATAATGGTATACACTCGAACCGACCGTCGAGGCCTAGGGCACGGGAAGGTCAATTGGTGGTCCAAGGCCACTGCCAAAGAACGCCGAGACATGGTAATACAACAGAGAGGGACAACGAAAACGAGGTTCGGGTCCAGAAAGCAGCCCAGCAGTCGCAGCAGGGCCATTGGGTCAGCCTGGAGAGCGCATTGCCAAGAGTACTCACATGGAGTGAGATCTTGCGAATGACCCCGCTGCGACTGAGCTTTATCGTTCGTTCGGCGTACGATGTATTACCGTCCGGTGTTAACATAGTTAAATGGTCTGCGACTAACGATACGACTTGCCCGCTGTGTAAAGCGAAGCAGACGCTAGAACACGTCCTGTCCGCGTGCAGGAAAGCCCTAGGCCAAGGCCGATATACCTGGAGATACAACAAGGTGCTAAAAGAGTTAGCAGCGGTTGTTGACCAGGCTAGAATGAGGGCTAACGCTAGAGCCAGTTCTACCAACGTCCCCATTCGTTTCCTCAGGGCTGGGCAAAAAAGGTAAGGTCAACCGAGACGCATTCGCTCCATCTGTGCTAGACTCTGCGAGGGACTGGTTACTGGGGGTTGATCTGCCGGGCCATGAAAGGTACCCTGAGTTAATCCAGAAGACCGGCCTGCGACCTGACATAGTTCTCCACTCGGCGGAGAAACGGCAGCTCATCCTGATTGAGCTGACCGTCCCGTATGAGTCGCGTTTGGTCGAAAGTCACACGTATAAGCTCGAGAAATACGGTGATTTAGCAGCCGGTCTGAGGAGAAACGAGGCGTACACAGTACGTGTCTTTGCCGTCGAAGTGGGAGCGAGAGGTCTCGTCTCCACTTCACTGTACAATGTCGTTAAAGAACTAGGATTGCGCGGTAATGAACGGAAACGAACACTCAAACGGCTGGGCGAGGTAGCCGAGAGGGCCTCGAGCTGGCTTTGGACGCAACGAAACAACGTAGGGGACGGGCCTCGGTGAGCTGGTCCGGGTTTCTAGTGGAAAAGGGTTTCTCACCCCTTGATAGTTCATCGTGTCCGAATTGTCTGCCAGTGATCCTCTGCCACCTGCTAACAAAGTCCAACATGTGTCCGGTATACCAATCGTAAGCTTGTCGCTCGGTCGTCCAGGTATGCTGACTGCTCTAATTAGGCTACCGCGGCGGCTTCTTATCTCGCAGTACCTTATGCAAATCACCAAGTCGTCTTGTCCCTATCCGAAATAAAACACCATCCGGTAATTTCGTGCAGCAGGGTACCAGCCCTGAGCTTCATGAACTCAGGTGGGCCCACCTCTGAAAATGTCTAGGAAATCGTGGGCTGAAACGTTCGTCGACGAGGATAACTTCTACTGATGACTGGTAGATCCCTGCTGTACTTGCTTACTGTGAGTTTATTCCTACTCTATAATTAGGATGATCTACACGATAGCCCTCTCTGCTGTCAAAGTTAAGATATAGTGTTCATGATGTCCTCACTTCTTTAGGAAGAAGAGGAAGAAGAAATAGTAGTAGTAGTAGTAGTAGTAGTAGTAGTAGTAGTAGTAGTAGTAGTAGTAGTAGTAGTAGTAGTAGTAGTAGTAGTAGTAGTAGTAGTAGTAGTAGTAGTAGTAGTAGTAGTAGTGGTGGTGGTGGTAGTAGTAGTAGTGGTAGTAGTAGTAGTAGTTGTAGTGGTGGTGGTGGTAGTGGTGGTGGTAGTAGTAGTAGTAGTAGTTGTAGTGGTGGTGGTGGTGGTAGTAGTAGTAGTAGTAGTAGTAGTGGTGGTGGTAGTGGTAGTAGTAGTAGTAGTTGTTGTAGTAATGGTGGTGGTAATGGTGGTAGCAGTAGTAGTGGTAGTAGTATTGCTAGTAGTAGTGGTAGTAGTGGTAGTAGTAGTGGTATTGGTAGTGGTAGTAGTAGTGGTAGTGGTAGTAGTAGTAGTAGTGGTGGTAGTGGTAGTAGTAGTGGTAGTGGTAGTAGTAGTGGTACTAGAGGTAGCAGTGATAGTGGTGGTGGTGATAGTAGTGGTGTTAATGGTAGCAGTGGCAGTAGTGGTGGTAGTGGTGGGGGTGGTAGTAGTGTAAGAAGAAAAAGATGATGATAATGATGATAATGATGACTATAAATAAATAGGAGGAGGAGACCGAGGAGAAGGAGAACAACAGCAACACTAACCATAATAAAGAGAGAGAAAAGGGGGTAAGGGGTGAGAATAATATCCTCCTTTCAATTATATCGATAAAGACAGAAACAAAAATCCTGAAGAACCACTATTCTTCAATATTCTTCTTCTTTTGCCTTTTTATCCCCCAATGGAGCATAGATCCTCAACCAACTCACGCCAAGTCGTTCTATCCTTCGCCATTACATGGAGCTCTCCCCATGTCCTCCCAATCTTTCTAACTTCATTCTCCAGCTCTCTTCTCCATGTGTTTTTTGGCCTTCCTTTATTCCTATGCCCCTGTGGGTTCCAATGCAAAGACATTCTAGTTATGCTGTTCTCCTGTTTTCTCAGTGTGTGCCCTATCCAACGCCAGCGTCTTTTCCCCACCTCCTTCAATATGTATCATGAAAAACCGAGACTGAGCACCTAGCTGTTTTCTCAGGGCATACAAAACATCGTATCTGTTAATTACTAACACTCCAAATTACATTTGATTCCCTTTCTTCCTCAACTGTAGTGTCGATAACTACAAAACAATCACAAGTGCTGGCTCATCGATTGAACACAGCAAAAGGAAAACTGAAAATAAAAGCTCCAGCACAAGTAGCCAATGTATTACTACGCCTTGTTTTTTCTCTCGCCCCCACGTGCAGTGCTTTTGTTGTCTTTCACAATGTTGTCGCTACATTACTCTGAGACGAACACTCGGTGAGAGTATCAAAGAAACAGTTTTTCCGTTAAAATCAGATATTAACAATATTGTCTCGTAGATATTCTTTTATAACTGGTTTACAAAAAAAAAAAAATCTTTTTAAAAAACAAATGATGCATGAAATATGCTTCATTCAATCAACTGTCAATTATCCCAGAGAACATAGCGCAGATAATTTCTTGTAATTTAATGAGAAAGAGTTTGAAGAATAGTCTTTATTTTTCTTCCACGAACAATGTGTGACACCTGTCTCCCTTGACGTCTCATTGTCTTAGAAGTTTTCTTCAGTTGCTTTTGATTCGCGTTCGTTATATGTTTTTAAGAAACCTTTTCAAACTTTACAAAAGTAAGAGCACGGTAATTTCCGCTACACATATGTTGGACAGGGAGAGAGAAAGAAACGAAACAAAGCAAAATGGCAGAGATTTGTTCGTAATTAAGTGTTGTATTGTTAAGGGGTGCAAATATGCAGAAATGTGCTGGTTACATAAAAATTCACACAAAAAGTGCAATCCTTAAATACTATTTTTCAAACAAACCCAATTAAACTATTCAATCGGTAAAATTTGTAGAAGCTATGAGTTAGCATTTAGGACAGTCTCTCTTAAAATGTTTTGTCCCACTACCCGCTTTTCATTGAAAAAAAATCCTCCATTGCCCCACCTCCTCTCCACCTAGAAATATAATATCGTCGGTTAGTTTGACGTTAGTCTCTTCAAACAGAGTAGGTCACTTTTCATTTACAAGTTTGTTGGGCTGGTCGACTTTCCTGAAGATTAAGGGCGTGTCCCGTTCTGTTGTTTGGTTTCTGTGATGTCTTGAATTTACGTTTACATTCCGAGAAAGAGAATGCCTGTGGCATAGGTTGCAGCACTCCCTAGGGAGGTTGTGTTAGACCCAGTTTCTTCACTTTTTTTGGGGTGGGGGTGGGGTGGGGTGGTTAAAGGCGATGACGTGCTGAATATACAACACATGATATCAACGGCATTGCGGAACACCCCCGTAACCTGGATGCAAAGGTAAATGTGAAGGTCACACGGCTCAGGAACTACCAATCAGAAGTGAACTAGTGTGTGTATGGGCGAAGTCTGGGCAGACTAAGATTACTTTTACCAATATCGTAAAGGTAAAGTAAAGGTAAAGTCGGGAGATGTGAACCAGCGTAATTGCACACGGTTATAAACCATAAGTGCTCTGCCACCAGTACGGACAGTTTTACTTTACTTTACCTTTACCTTTATAGACGATCATCATTTGCCATCCTACACGATCAGTAAAATTGTGGATCTAGTGTTGATTTAAGGCATGTGGCCAAACCACAGAAGAATTTATCTTTTTTCTTTCACCCTGCCCTCTTTCTTTAAATTTTGCTAGTCGTCACCGTGTTCTTTAGACTATTTCTTATCCTGAAATTTACCTGCTGCAATGAAACAAACAAACAAACAAACAAACACAACAATGAT
This sequence comes from Candidula unifasciata, assembly GCA_905116865.2. Taxonomy (NCBI): domain Eukaryota; kingdom Metazoa; phylum Mollusca; class Gastropoda; order Stylommatophora; family Geomitridae; genus Candidula; species Candidula unifasciata. Next base: position 85,180 of record CAJHNH020000810.1, on the reverse strand, counting down.
ATAATGGCAGTTTTGATTTGTATCGTCTTTTCTTCCCTGCCTCACAACCCACTCGGGTCTGTAATATTGTTGTTGTCCTAATCACTTTTTTTTTAAAGAGTGTCTTTGGCGTTTGAAAGCTCTGACAAATGTGACTGCATGAGGTTTCCCGTAGACTTCACAAGCTCTTCATTTCCATTTCTGGAGATCCAAAGTAGGCTGGAATTCACTGCTGGACTAGTTCTGTTCTTGTAGACAGCATTTTGATGTTAACATTTTATAGCTGATTATCAAGCAAAAAACAAGACAAAGTAATTGCGGACCTAAGGACCAACATTGGCTTACTTTTTAAGGAAGCAGAACTGGTCTTGCAGTGGATACCAGCCCACTGTGGCATTCAAGGAAATGAGAGAGCAGATTAGTTGGCAAAAGCTGGGAGCATTCTTCCATATCTTCATCCACCACACAGCTACAAGGACACCAAAACAGAGCTAAATCAGTCTTTCGTGCGGGGGTGAGGAAGGCGGAATGGAGATTACAGACCAGAGAGTGACAGCATAAACAAACTCAACAGGAAAGAACAAACATCAATTTTTAGACTTCGGACAGGACACTGTTGTCTTCGAGCACACCTGTACAGCATAGGCTTAAAAGAATCTGCTGCCTGTGATTGTGGAGCAGAAAGACAGACCCCTGAGCACATACTGCAGTACTGCCCTAACTTCTCCCAGCAAAGACTGTGGATCTGGCCCAAGGGAGCCACATTGCAAGAGAAGCTATGGGGGACCGGTGGCGCCCTCAAACGCACAATCCTGTTTGTGACCCAGAATGCAAAAGAAGAAGGAGGAGGAGAAGAAGAAGAAGACATAGCTGATTCTGCCCTGCTCAGGGCATGAAGTGGCTTGGAGGAATGGTTTTACGTAAGTGAAATGACAGCTTTTTTTTTTTTTTAAGTCAAACTGGAGTATTTGGAGTCTACTTAGTTCACAGAGTGATTGATGTCTCTGCTCTGAAGTTGACACAAGCTTCCCGTGCCTAAACTGAGTGTGTCTCTGTGTTTTAATTAGTTTGTGTAATGTGGATTTGCCTAACTACTTTGTGTGGCTTCTTCATCATAACTCTGTAAAGATACATGTCTAAATATTTGAAAATACATTTCAAAAACATTGACGTTCTAAACTAGTTGAATATCAGGGAGAACTGGCATCCTATCCCGAAAGTTGAAGCATTTTGGCGACACAAAGCGACATGGCGGCTTGGAAAAGACGGTGATGGAGAGTGCAGTTTGTGGAAGGCGAGTGTGACGAGGTGCTTCGCATTCTCTCCACGTATCTAGCGAGCCAGGCAGGAAACCCGGGCACCAAGTGACCGCACGGGATACTTGGGGCCAGTTGAGTAGACATTGGTAGGCCCGAGCTAGACTCGTGGTCAGTCGCATCAGAGAATTCATGTCTTATTAGAAGATGTAGTTTTATTAAAGGAGATAGTTCCAATGTTGTGTGGATGACTAGTGTTAATGGTCGGTTGGAAGATATGGATGCGTGAACAATCGTCAGCATATATCATTGAATGTGGAAGAATAAACTGATAGCTGGTACATTGGAAACCGAGCGTCGTTTGTGTCTAGACGGTAGAACGAGCCCAAGACCCGGGTAGATACAATAATCTCACGAGCAGAGCTGTGGCGATCGGCAACAAGCGATAGTGCTCACAACTTTATAACAAGTGCAAACATGTTTATTACAGCGAGGCAGGGGTCGACCACCGCGAAGATGGATACCGGACATTCTTCTTCTGAATTTAGCTTCCGCGTAAGCTTGGTGACTAATATGTCTGGCACTCCCCCCCCCCTCCTTTTTTCTACCTCCACACACACACACACACACACACACACACACACACCACAAGTAAACAAAAGTGGGTAGATTATTATATTTCTTAATGCTCTAACATTAGGAATATTATTATCTTTTCGTGTGGATGTCAGGAAATATACTGCGCCAGATTTGTTTGTCTCAGTTGTAAACTGAAATGACTAAGTTTCTGTATGACAGTAACCAGCAGTAATGTCTGTGTCATTACAGAATGCGTAGAATTATCAAAATTTTCTGGCCAGATACAATCTCAAACACTAAACTACTTCAAGCCACAAACCAAGAAACTTTAGACAGTATGATTACCAAGAGAAGATGGAAATGGCTTGGCCACGTTATGAGAATGACTTCTGATATACCTGCCAAAACAGCTCTCACATGGACACCAGAGGGAAAGAGAAAACAGGGGTGCCCCCAAAAAAAAAACATGGGGACGAACGATGGAAAGTGGCTTGAGTGCGGCATCTCTGACATGGAAAACTACACTGAAGATTGCACAGGACAGAAAAGCATGGAAAGTCCTCTCTGAAGCCTCGTGTGCCACTAGGCTTAACGAGAACTGATGATGATTACAGAATGTTGGATGGCATAGCCAAACCTATCATTCCACATGACATGGTGCCAAAGACTTCGGACGGAGAAGGACATACAGAAGAATACTAATTCTACCTATGCTCGGACGAGGACATGCAATCTGAAAACAGTTATGGCAAGGCATACCCGACCAATGGTCTCAATGCATTGACGTGTTCGGATGAATGCAGAAGAAGAGGAATTACCTACAATTGTACGATACATTCAAGAATCAAAGCAGTTTAGTCAACGTTTGCCAACGATTTTAAACAGATTTATACTGAGCCAGTTCTTACTAAACACGCCTCCGAGGGCAATCGTTTTATAATCTCAGGCTTTTGTCTGTTAAGTGTAGACGCACTGTATCCCGCCCAGGCGCCCTGCTGTGTGTCAATGCGGGATACAATACAACTAGCCTTTTTTAATAGCGCAGAAAAAAGCTTCCTTTAACGCAGCGCTTAGCCCCTGACAATACCAACTTGCCTAATGATTTAATAATTTTGAACACCCTCCACCCGCCAACACAATAGCCAACGCGATAGAAATAACCGACATTGTGTGGCGATCCATATCTGCTTTTATTCGCCTTTCAGATGAAGAACTGCGGGCTTTTGTGTGGGGAATTTCGCCCCCGACATAAGAAAGTACAGTAGGGAAAAAGCCCGGCTTTGTGTGGCTTATAATGCATTTTTGTTATTTGTAGAATACAAACAGTAGGTGTGTTAGGCCCGGGATTGAAGCGGGGAATAATGTGAGAACATAAAATGCTAGGAAGAGAGTAAAGGGTGCAATGAAGAAACAACTGTTGTGGGAATATCTTTCAGTTTACCGCGTTTGGCCTGTTGGCAGAATAGCCGTGAATACAAGAGAATGAACATCGTTTCGACATATCAAACGGCGATAAATGCGGGGGGCTAACAATTAAGCGAGAGAGTCCACGTGTTTTGTTCAAATTTATGAAGTATGAAATGTATTCGGAGTAATGTTTTATTTAGGTTATGCTTGTGCTCAATGGTGAATATATTTTCTTACAATAATAGCACAGATAAGATGTTTCAGCTCGTGGAAGGACTATATGATGAAGACATAGTTGTGAATAGTCAACTGTGGTTAAAGTCCCAAGACCGTGAGCAGGTTTTATACTTCTTCAGATTTTGAGACATCTCAACAAAGTGAGAATCAGCTGTACACACATGCCGTGATTGTTACTGAATCACAGAGCATGTTGAGAAGGGTGAAAACAGACATGCTTCGGGCAGAGTGTCAAGAATCACTTGAGGTCACAGCTCAACGAGAGAGGAGAAGAAGTGGAGGACTGGCAGACATATGCCAGACTCCAGCTAATCAACAAACCAGATGACTCCCCATCTTTTTTCTCCAGGAGATGGCTTTCAACCAGCCGCCCAGACTTAACATTTGCCACGTTAGACTTAGCAAGCAACATACATAAAATGGTGCTCAGGCAACTAGCAGGTAGTGACCACCGACCGATCCTGATTTCTGTTCTAAATATGAGAGGCCTTCATTCGATGCCGCCCCCTAGTTGGAATTACAAGAAAGCTGACTGGAACAGTTTTGCTAACCTTGCTGATGTATACTCGATAAATGTAAACGGCAAATCAAGTCAGGTTGCTAAATCAGTAAAAGAGTTTACAGAAGCTATATTAAAAGCAGCCAAAGAAACCATACCTCGGGGTTCAAGGAAAGATTACATCCCATTTTGGTCCCAACAAATTCAAGACCTCCACCAAACTCTCTCAGAAGCAAGAGATAGAGTAGAAAGCAACCCAACGGTAGAAAACAACATTGCTTACAAAGCAGCAGAAGCTAGGCTAAAAAAAGAAACACTTCAAGCAACTAGGAAGAGCTGGCAAGACAAAACCAAGAGCCTAAGTTTTGAAAAAGATGGGTCCAAACTCTGGAAACTAGTCAAGTGTCTAAATGGAGAAGCCCAACAAGCCAATCCAATAGTAATAAATGAGGGCAATGAGATCAGATCTGGAAACGATGCTGCAAATATCCTTTTGAATCAGTTTAAATCTGTTAGTGATATTAATATAGAAAAGTCCTGAGAAGATGAGGTAGTACAAAGAATAAAAGAACTCGAGGAGGCCAGCAAGAGTAAACCAGCAGAGAGCATCATGACAGATAAATTCTCAATGAGTGAACTTAACACTGGACTCAACCAGCTGAAATCCAACCAAGCCCCTGGCCCCGATAAAATCACGAATGATATGTTACTACACATGGGTCTAAGTGCCAAAAAGAAATTATTAAACATCTTTAATGCCAGCTGGATTTTTAGTATAGTTCCTCCAGCCTGGAGGAAGTCTGAAATCTTCGTAATCATGAAACAAGGAAAGCCGAAGAACAACGCAGACAGCTACAGACCCATCAGCCTCACTAGCTGTCTGTGCAAACTATTAGAAAGATAATTGAACAACCGACTGACCTGGTTCCTAGAGAAAAACGTCAGGTTTTCGACGTTGTAGATCAACAGAAGACCAAATTACATTTATTGCTCAACACATTGAAGATGCATTCCAGGAAAAAAAAGCACACTATTGCAGTTTGGGTGGATATGGAAAAGGCCTTCGACAAAGTGTGGAAAAATGGGCTGAAACAAAAGCTACCTGAAAGTGGAATTTCCCATTACATGCTTGGGTGGATCGTAAAATATCTTGAAAATCGATCTGCAAGAGTCAAGATACAGGGTTCAAGGAGCAGATCAGTCTCAATGACACATGGAGTTCCACAAGGCGGAGTTCTGTCCCCAATTCTTTTCCTAGTTTACATTAACGACATAAAATCAACCCTCTGTAATGGAGTTCAAGCCGTTATGTATGCCGATGATCTGGCGCTACTGAGTTCAGAGGAGGACACTGAAAAAGCACAGACAAGGCTTCAAGAATCCCTCGGAACTCTAGAGAGGTGGTCCAATAGCTGGTACATGCCTGTAAATGGGGCCAAAACCACACACACCATTTTCAGTCTCTCTACCAAACCCCAGAAAGTTTCACTTAGATATGGCAGCCAGGCACTGATACATGATGACTCACCGTCATATTTAGGAGTAACCTTTGACTCAAGACTCACATGGAGAAAACAGATAGAAAAGACACAGAGCAAGGGACTCAAGAGAACACAACTGATGAGGACGTTAGCTGGAACAGACTGGGGGGCAAACCTCAATGTCCTTAAGAGGACCTATACAGGCTATGTGAGGCCAACACTAGAATATGGAATAGCTGCTTGGGGCACAGCAGCTAAATCAAATTTTCAGAAAGTCTCAAAGATCCAAAACCATGCTCTCCGTATTATGACAGGGGCAATGCGCTCCACGCCCATATCAGATATGGAAACAATTACTGGTCTCCATAATCTTGAAGATAGGAGAGACACAAAGATCCTCACCCAGCTCTCCAAATACCACCACTTTCAAGAACAACCCATGTACAGCCGACTACAGAAACCCCAGAAGGCTAGACTAAAGAGAACTTGCTTTATTAAGAACGCAAATGCCAAGCTCGCTGTCCTTAAACTCCCTCCCATAATACCAAATGTTCCACTTAAACCTTACAACGACTGCCCCGCTTGGCTTAGGGATAGCCTACCAACAGTCAGAACCACTGTAACAGGGGTCTCCTCCAAATCATCAATGAGCAGCACTGATATGAAATCAACTACAGAAGGAGAGATCAATAGACTTTACCCACACCAGAGTTGGATTCGAGTGTATACAGATGGTTCAGCCAAGAGAGCAGTAAGAGACGGAGGAGGAGGAATATACATAGAATGCCCAAATGGTTTAAAAATCAACCAGGCTGTACCAACAGGTTCATATTCCTCCAATTACAGAGCAGAGGCAGAAGCACTTCTAGCGGCATGTTCTTTCCTGAATGGACAACAGCACTGCAAATATAGCAGAGTGGTCTTTCTGACTGATGCTATGTCAGTTCTACAAGCAATTGTTAACCCAAAAGACACTCAGTTTGTAGACTTGACGCAACAGCTGATTTACTTAGGCTCTTCAGTAGAACAATCTGTACTGCAGTGGATTCCAGGTCACTGTGGCTTGGAAGGCAATGAAATAGCGGACAGATTGGCCAGAAGCGGCAGTGACATGGTACAACCAAATAGCGACTTAACCCACCAAGAGATGAAAACACTAATACAATCTAGTATCCAAGAAAGGTGGCTGGATACCCACACCAGATTTTCTCCCCAAGACTCACTTCATCGCCTCTCTAGAGAGGGACAGTCTATTATATTCAGACTAAGGACAGGGCACAACAGATTTCGTCAACATATGTTCAAATTTTTCGGTGTAGGAAATACGGAGACGTGTCCCTGCAGCGTGGCACCCGAAAATGCTGAGCATGTGCTCCAACACTGTCAACTGTATGCTGACAACAGAGACGCAATCTGGCCTGTTCCAACCACAATGAAGACAAAACTGTATGGTACACAAGAGGATATGGATTGCACGATAGCTTTCATAAAGGCTACCGGCCTCCTGATATAAGTTTTCTGACAGAAGGATCGAAGAAGAAGAAGAAGACTTGAGGTCCCGGTTAGTTAACATTCTTTGGATATTTTTTCCAGATCACACAGGTGTGTTGAGAAATGAGCAGGTAGACTGACTGGCTGGCTCTGCACCACTTGGTGGTGAACTGATGTATCTGTTTCTTCTTCTGCGTTTATCCGAAAATGTAATTGTGTTGTGTCTGTTTACAGCATGGCTGCGATATTTGCACCTTTCGGCGAACACATCCGACTTCTGCGGGCATTTGTTGACCGGGCTAGCCTTCTCGGTTAGTTTCTGGGAACACGGCAGTCTCATTGTTGTGTGGTCATCTTTATTTCCCAGGTCACAGTTGGTGCCACAGTCAGGCTGGTCCAGAGAGGCCACGTAATGCTGATCATCAAACGGATGAAATGACAAGTTAGATATTGTGAGGGCCTTTTGCAGAAGAAGAGGAATTACCTACAATTGTACGATACATTCAATAATCAAAGCAGTTTAGTCAACGTTTGCCAACGATTTTAAACAGATTTATACTGAGCCAGTTCTTACTTAACACGCCTCCGAGGGCAATCGTTTTGTTGTTGTTCTTTTTCTTCTTCTTCTTCTTCTTCTTCTTCTTCTTCTTCTTCTTCTTCTTCTTCTTCTTCTTCTTCTTCTTCTTCTTCTTCTTCTTCTTCTTCTTCTTTTTCTTTTTCTTTTTCTTTTTCTTCTTCTTCTTCTTCTTCT